>OX387255.1:217500-221440 GCA_947562095.1 Branchellion lobata | reverse complement strand
AATGAACCCCCCCGCCCCCACACCTGTCTCAAGATGAAGGCCACGAGGTCATGTGACTCCCAGAAGCTGGAGTGGATGATGGGGGGGAGAAGGTGGGGGGGGAGGTGGTGGAAGGCGCTTGGAGAGTGCAGACTGTAGTCCACCCTCTTATCACCCCACCATGACTGCATCACTGTGGGTGAAGGGCGTGGGGAGGTGAAAGAGGTAGAAAAAGTGGAGGGCGTGGAGGGGTGGAGGAGGTAGAAAAGGTGGAGGGGGTGGAGGGGGTAGAAAAGGTGGAGGGCGTGGAGGGGTGGAGGAGGTAGAAAAGGTGGAGGGGGTGGAGGGGTGGAGGAGGTAGAAAAGGTGGAGGGGGTGGAGGGGTGGAGTGATGGGTTTGGGGTTTTGTTTGTGTGTGAGGGATGGGTTTGTGTGTCTGTCTGTTCTTGTGATTGTGTGTGTTTGTGTCTGTTTATTTGGCTGAAAAATTAATAACAAACGAAGTCTCGGAAATATCATCATCATCCTCCTCCTCCTCCTCCTTCTCCTCCTCCTTCTCCTCCTCCTCCTCTTCCTCCTCCTCCTCCTCCTCCTCCTCCTCCTCCTCCTCCTCCTCCTCCTCCTCCTCCTCCTCCTCCTCCTCCTCCTCCTCCTCCTCCTCCTCCTCCTCCTCCTCCTCCTCCTCCTCCTCCTCCTCCTCCTCCTCCTCCTCCTCCTCCTCCTCCTCCTCCTCCTCCTCCTCCTCCTCCTCCTCCTCCTCCTCCTCCTCCTCCTCCTCCTCCTCCTCCTCCTCCTCCTCCTCCTCTTCATCATCATCGCCACCTTTTTGAGTATTTTTGAAAGTGTTGCTGAAACTGCTGTAGGAGGCTGGAGACGGAGAACTTGTTTTATTATTATTATTGTTGTTATTATTTTGGTAATTGTTATTATTATTGTTGTTATCATTTTGGTTATTGTTATTATTATTGTTGTTGTTATCATTTTGGTTGTTATTATTATTGTTGTTGTTATCATTTTGGTTATTGTTATTATTATTGTTGTTGTTTTCATTCTTATTCAAGATGCTATCATCGTTATCGACCATAGATTCCTTTGTTTGTTTATTATTTTTATTATTATTATTATTATTATTATTATTATTATTATTATTTTTATTTTTATTATTATTATTATTATTATTATTATTATTATTGTTGTTGTTGTTGGTAGTGTTAATATTTTTGTTGTTGTTTGTGTTTGCGAAGATAGTAGAGTAGTGTTCGATGTATGAGTCATCATCATCGTCGTCGTCGTCGTCGTCATCATCGTGGGTGGTGGAGAGGAGAGATTGCTTTTGAAAGAGGGAAGAGTTGTTGTTGATGGCTTCAACTGGGTGATGTATGAGGGGGAGATGTGGAGGAAGAAGGAGAGGAGGAGATGTGGAGGAAGAGGGAGAGAGGGAGAGATGTGGAGGGAGAGAGAGGAGATGTGGAGGGAGAGGGAGAAAGGGAGAGATGTGGAGGGAGATAGAGAAGGAGATGTGGAGGGAGAGGGAGAGAAGGAGATGTGGAGGAAGAAGGAGAGGGAGAGATGTGGAGGGAGAGAGAGAAGGAGATGTGGAGGAAGAAGGAGAGGGAGAGATGTGGAGGTAGAGGGAGAGAGAGAGATGTGGAGGAAGAAGGAGAGAGAGAGATGTGGAGGAAGAAGGAGAGGGAGAGATGTGGAGGGAGAGGGAGAGAGGGAGAGATGTGGAGGGAGAGAGAGAAGGAGATGTGGAGGGAGAGGGAGAGAAGAAGATGTGGAGGAAGAAGGAGAGGGAGAGATGTGGAGGGAGAGAGAGAAGGAGATGTGGAGGAAGAAGGAGAGGGAGAGATGTGGAGGGAGAGAGAGAAGGAGATGTGGAGGGAGAGAGAGAGAAGGAGATGTGGAGGAAGAAGGAGAGGGAGAGATGTGGAGGGAGAGAGAGAAGGAGATGTGGAGGTAGAGGGAGAGGGTATATATAAAATTACGCCAAAAAACCCCAAAACCCACCCACCAAGATAGGCGCATTCGGCCTCTTCTTCGGCGGCCTTGTTGTAGCGCACAACTTGAACGGGATGAACGTGGTGGAAGCGGGTGTCGAGGAGGGGTTCGAGGCGGAAGGAGTGGAGATTGTTGGGGTAAAAAACGTTGTAAAAATGCTGACATTTAGGCCTTGGAAAGCTTTCTGTGGGTGGGTCATTTGGGCATTTCAGTATTTTGCGGGTGATTTGATATTTGGGGGGCTTTGTGTTTGGTAAAATTTGTGGGTGGCTGTGAGGGGGGGGGGAGTTTGTGGGTGGCTGTGGGGGGGGGAAGGGGGAGTTTGTGAGTGTTTGTGGGGGGGAGGAGTTTGTTGGTGGCTGTGGGGGGGAGGGGAGTTTGTGGGTGGCTGTGGGGGGAAGGGGAGTTTGTGGGTGGCTGTGGGGGAAGGGGAGTTTGTGGGTGGCTGTGGAGGGGGGGGGGGGGTAGGAGTTTGTGGGTGGCTGTGGGGGAAGGGAGAGTTTGTTGGTGGTGAAGAAATATATACAAAGGTTTTGAAACTCAGAAGCAGCAATTGAAAAAAAAACTATACTAATGCTACTACTACTTTCAATGATTAAAAAAATAATAATAATAATAAAAATAAAAATAATACTAACAATAATATAAACAATAATAAATTTTCAAAGCGCCGAGGCAAGCGACCTCGATAGAGGCCAGTGTTGAGTCGGTATGCGAGGAGGAAAGGGAGGGGGGAGCCGAAGATGATGATGTCATCAACCTCAAAGTTGATTGGTCCGACGTCATCAAAAGGGGCATTTGCTTTGGATAGTGGGTTCTTCCTATTGGTGGAGGGAGAAGAGTCGTTCGAAAGTGATTGTCCGTAGCGTTGAGAAGAGGCTGTTGATTGGTTGAGGCGGTAGAAAGGCAGCTGTGATTGGCTGGAAGACGAAAGGTTGAAGCTGTGACTAGGGTTATTGATGACGTGTTGCAAAAACGTCGCTTCACGCGTCATGTGGCCACGTGACGTGGTTGTGACGCCATGTGGCGTAGTGTTGTCTACTGATTGTTGAGTGAGAAGGTCGTACAGGAACAACGAACCAATGGCATCTGCCAACAAGCACACCTGGATTGGAAGTGGAAGAATTAATTAATTAATAATATATATATATATATATATATATATATATATATATATATATATATATATATATATATATATATATATATATATATATATATATATATATATATATATATATATATATATATATATATATATATATATATATATATATATATATATATATATATATATATATATATATATATATATATATATATATATATATATATGAATGTAGTCACGCATGACCACCCACCTGTCCGTTGAACTCACAAGAGTTCCGCTTGAACGACTGCTTCTTGAAGCGGGCGTGACACCTGGTGAGCAACATTGGAGCTATGAACGCGCAAACTATTATTTTTATCGCCTATTATCATTATTATTATTATTAGTATTATTATTAATAATAAAAATATTATTATTATTATTATTGTTATTATTACTTCCACAACCTGTTGATGGCGACTGCCAACTCCTTCTTGAGGAGGTTGTAGTGGGTGCTCCCTGTGAGGAAGAGGGAAAGGGAGGAGAGGGGGATCTGTAGGTGGGTGGATGAGGAGTGGGTGGGTGAGTGGGTGGGTAGGTGGGTGAGTGGGTGGGTGGGTGGGTGAGGAGTGGGTGGGTGGGTGGGTGAGTGGGTGGGTGGGTGAGTGGGTGGGTGAGTGAGTGGGTGAGGAGTAGGTGGGTGAGTGGGTGAGGAGTGGGTGAGAAGTGGGTGGGTGAGTGGGTGAGGAGTAGGTGGGTGGGTGGGTGAGGAGTGGGAGGGTGAGGAGTGTGAGGGTGAGGGGTGCTTGATGAGTGGATAGGGGGGGGGGGTAAGTAGGTGAATGGGTAGATGAATAAATGAGTGTTCGA
>OX387255.1:205000-212500 GCA_947562095.1 Branchellion lobata | reverse complement strand
TTCTCTATGAAGGGAGTCCTTGTGATGATGATGATGATGATGATGATGGTGATGATGATGATGATGATAATAATAATAATAATAATAATAATAATAATAATAATAATAATAATAATAATAATAATAATAATAATAATAATAATAATAATAATAATAATAATAATAATGATGATGATGATGATGATGATGGTGATGATGATGATGATGATAATGATGATTTGGGAGAGATGATGATGATGATGATGATGATGATGATGATGATGATGATGGTGATGATGATTTGGGAGAAATGATGATGAGAGGGTGGAAGAGGGCTGAGAATGAAGAGGACGACGAAGATAAAGAAAGAAAATAGGAGAACGAAGAAATGATGGAAAAGACGAAGAGGAAGGATGGGTGGGACTGACCGGTAGAGAGTTTTGGTGTAGGGGTATGCGTTCCAAGCCTCCTCCTCCACCACCAGAGCTGTCCTTGGTAACATGCTCCGAAACCAGTCTGTCATTATTGTTTTTGTTGTTGTTGTTATTATTATTATTGCTGTTGTTGTTGTTGTTGTTGTTTTTAACCCACCTCCCACCCCAAACCAACTTTCCACTATCACCCACCCTCACCTCCACCACTCCTCACTGAAATCAAATCCCCTTACCCACCTCCTGCTGCAAACCAGCCCTCAAGCCACCCCCCACAATGCACCCAACCCCCCCTCTTCCCCCTGACTGGGTAGGTGACTGCCAATGTGGTAGAGTTTGTGGGTGTACTGTCCACTACCGCCCGGTCCATGGTGGTATGGCTCATTGATGAGGATCTCAACTCCACTCTCTGTTCCACTCGACTCCACCCTGCTCTTCTTCTGTTGGGGGGTTGGATGGGTGGGTAGAGACGGGGGTGGATGTGTGGGTGGAGATGGGGGTGGATGGGTGGGTGGAGATGGGAGGGGATGGGTGGGTGGAGATGGGAGGGGATGGGTGGGTGGAGATGGGAGAGGATGTGTGGGTGGAGATGGGAGGGGATGTGTGGGTGGAGATGGGGTGCTGGAGTGGAAGATGTAATGAGGAGGTGGAAATGTAGATGGGGTTGGTGGGAGGACAGGAAGAAGTTTTGAAGTTGGAAAAGTATGAATGGAAAGAGAAATAAAGAGATGAAGAAAAGTGGGGTGATGAAAAAGATAAATTTTTATGCCATTTATGTATTTTGTTATTGATTAAAAGTTGTTTGTATGTAAATTATACAAGTTATGTATTAATAAAAGACAAGAGCTGAAGGAAGGAGTGTACCTGTATCATGTACAACTGAGCAATTCGATACTCTTCCACGGTCATCGGAAGACATATTCTGTACTCCTTTGTCAACATCACTACTTCTCAGTAAGTCGGGTAACTTTTCAAAGATTAAATTACTTTTAATAATTTAATGAAAAAAGAAATTTGATTCAAATTATTGAATAATTATGAAATTTGATTTCAATGATTGAATGAATATGGAGTTTTGACTTTTATTTAATGGAGATGGAATTGTGTTACTTTTAGTGATGAAAGTGAAATTGTGAGACTTGGTTTCGTATTTTGAAATTTTTTGACTATGTTATATTGAAAGAGTGCAGAATTGTGATAGTAATGGTGTTTTTTTCCAAAATATTGTGGAGGAAAGAGGAAGAAAGCAGCTAATTGAGACTAAAATGGCCATAACAGACTGTTAATTCACTCGAATATTTTATTTTGCTTCATTTTAATTTAATTTTTCAAAACTTCAAAATATCTCAAAAAAATAATAACAAAATTCAACTTTATAGCTTACCGATACGAAAAAGTCGAAAAAATGAGAGTCATTGGTTATAGAAACTGTAAAAATCCGAAAAATAGTTTTATTAACATTTAAAACAAAATTATGTTTTAGGCACCAAAAACCATGTACATTGAAATGACAACTCTGTCCCAAACTTCAAGCTCGAATCTCTTAAGGTACTTAGCATAATTAAAACAGGATTTTAGTTTTAACATTTCATTTTTTTAGAAACATTCAAAAATACACAAAAAATTATTATTCGTTATATGTTAATACAACCACTAAAACCCAATTATATGAAATAGTGTTAGAGTTGTGAAAAAATAATAATTCTAAAAATACTAATCATAATGAAAGTGAAAATGCATTAACACAACTGATTTGATGAAACATTCTTCAATAGTCATTCAATATAAACTATGACTCAATTCTAAATTTTTGCGCTCTTGAGCAATAAGCGCTATAAAAATGATTTGATCAGATTGAGGTTCATAAATTTGATTCTATGACTTCTAAGTGAATTAAAAATGTGAAGTACCTGCGGTCTGTTGTTGGATGGTCTGGCTTGAACAATCTCACGCCGTGTGTGAAGACACCATCAGTTTCGAATGCAGGCAGTTGAAAACAAAAGTTTGTACAAAATTCAACGTGCTTCGTTTTCCTAGAGTGTGCAACTTGTAGTGAAGGTAACCATTAATCAGCGCTATACAAATGGTTTGATTAGATTAAGCAGATGTTATAATGAAACATGTTGAAAATTTTAAAGTGTGTTGAACAAAAGTTAGGCTTTTGTACTAAGTACCAAGAGGCCCGTCACAAATACTTCGATTAGATCCGAGCACATGAAGTGTACACAAGTTTAGAGAAGTATTTATTGTACTTTTGAGATTCAAACATTCAGATTACGTAAAGAAGCAAAGTCGTACAATGCGCTGAAGAGTTGAAGAGTTAGAATATGTTAAGCAGTCACACATGCACGAGGGGGAGGAAGGGAAGGATGTGAGGCTGCTGGGAGATTTATGACCACAGTCTATCTTCGAAAAGTGCTTTTTCACGAGTGCATATCTTGGATCGGTGTTTTTGTTCAGATTGTTAAGCGCTTCATCATTTCCATTATTTTAATCATATTTGTCACATTAAATTGTAAAAGATGCCTGCAATTACATTGAATTCTAATTAATCCACCGAATCCAGTCCACTCTAGTCCACAATTGAAGGCACCTCAAAGTCCGTAATGTCATATCAGTAACAACAACAAAAACAATTATAATCATTGATATTATTATAAAGAACCTAACTAACGAGGCCCCAAAGCAAAAAGTTGAAAGTTAAAAACACAAGTCTTTAATTCGAATTTTGTTTGACGTTCGCCATGTTGTTGCATTTTCAGCGCTCGTGTAAGTTTTATCGAACAAAGCGCTAATGATGCGCTACAAAAATGCCCTGATCAGATAAGTTTAAGAAGTAAGTTGGACTGTGAACTGCTTATAGGAAGCAACGGCAGGTGGAAATGATTAAAAATCATATTTAATTGAATATTTAAAATTAAAACATAAATATACATTATTCCGATTTATTGGAAATCTTTTTGAAAACATAAGTATTGATAATTGTGAAGAAATTGAAAATAAATGAAAAATTCAAATGTCTTCACCGCTTGTCCTGCACACGCATCCTTATGACCAGCGTCTGCCGTGGTGTGTGTGGTCACGTGGTACAAATGATGTAGAAATAATACTCACAGATAGTATTATTATTATTATTATTGTTAATAATATTATTATTATTATTAATATTAGTATTATTAATATTATTAATATTAGTATTATTAATATTAATATTATTGTTATTCTTATTATACTATTATAATTTCGAGAGAATATTATGATAGATCACGCTTTAATATGTAGGAAAAAGCAAAGAACAATAATTATAATGGGAATACTTTGGAGTAAGATGAATAAAAAATATGAATGTAAATTTTCTTATTATTTTCTTCGTCTCCTAACCATCCCTCCTCCTTCTTCTTTGTTCTGGAATCCCCTTATCCCCCTTCTTCCCGCCGAACTCCTCCCAACCCCTCAACGCCCCCAAACCCCCAACCCAAACTCCCCCCTCCCCCAATTATAAACTGTTCCAACCCCCTCCCCCCTCCCCCCTCCCCCCTCCCCCAATTATAAACTGTTCCAACCCCCTAGATCCAGCCACCGTTCAACCCTTCTCACTCTGGCCTTGCGGTCGAAGGAGGCCTTCACTGCAGCTTGCACGAGCAGGAAAGGCAAGAACACGTCCAAGTGGTAGAGGCGAGCCCTCGAAGTCAACAACAGCCGGTCCTCACCCATCTCTAACGAGATGCTCGACGCGTGGCTCTGTGCGTGTGTGTTGTGTGTGTGTGTGTGTGTGTGTGTGTGTGTGTGTGTGTGTGTGTGTGTGTGTGTGTGTGTGTGTGTGTGCGTGTGTGTAGAAAAAGAATGGGTGGGTATAGATGTGTACGTATGTTTTGTGTGTGTGTGTTTATGCACTTGTGCATGTCAATGCGTATACATATATATTTATATACATATATATTTATATATTTATATATAATGAAGAAAAGGGATGACACGCGTACCACTTTGGGGAGATAGATGGTGGCTGTGAGGATGGCGGGGTGGCCTGTGGTAGGGTGCTGTACGATGGTGTACTTGGGCTGGGTGCCTCTGTGGGTGGGAGGGGGGGTGAGAGTGGAAAGAAAAGGTGGAAGTGGGTATGAAGAGAAAGAGGTGGAAGGTTAGAGTGAAGGAAGATGGTTGGAAAGGGGGGGAGGAGAGGTTAACGGAAACAAAATGTCACAATGCGAAAGTATTGAGACATCCTTGTTTGGCACCGATAAGCCGATGAAAAGTTAACGCTGGGAAGAAACCAAGCAGTTGATGATAGAACACTGACAAAGTTGAATAGAGTTAATTTTTAAACACCCACTTCAGCTCCTCATCCTTCTCGTCAGAGACATTATCACCAGACCTTATGCTATTATTATTATTATTATTATTATTGATGTTGTTGTCCATCTCTACAATCCAGGGCTTGCTGCTGGTGCGGACGTTTTGAAGGGCGATGTTGCCGAAGCTTTTCCTGCCCTTTAGGATTATCACGTCTGCGTGTCATCGTTGTCTTCGTCAACGTCATCATCATCATCATCGTCGTCGTCATCATTATTATTATCATCATCATCATCATCATCATCATCATCATCATCATCATCGTCGTCATCATCATCATCGTCATCATCGTCATCATCATCGTTATAATTTTTTTTCTTTCATTTTTTGTTTTATTTCGCATCTTTCACCCCATCATTGTCACTCCACTCTCATCCTGCCCATCACTACATCACTCCTCCTCCTCCTCCTCCTCCTCCTCCTCCTCCTCCTCCTCCTCCTCCTCCTCCTCCTCCTCCTCCTCCTTCCAACTCCCCTCCTCCCTTTTCCCTCTCCATCAGCACAGGAACATACTGCGGTCGAGGGAAATGTGGTACTTCTCCTCCAGTCCCTCCATGGCCACTGCTATCAGGAACTGCTTCAGTGCCTAGTGGTGGTAGTGGTTGCTTGATTGGCTGGTTGGTCTTCTAATTGGCTGGTTGGCTTTCATTTTGATTGGTCGCTTGATTGGTTGGTCTTCTAATTGGCTGGTTGGCTCTCATTTTGATTGGTCGCTTGATTGGTTGGTCTTCTAATTGGCTGGTTGGCTTTCATTTTGATTGGTCGCTTGATTGGTTGGTTGGATAAGTGAGTAACTGACAGACTCAATTATTTATTCATATTAAAGTTGTTCATAATTGGTTGAGCAATCAATGGCTTATTGAATATTTAATCAAAAGTTAATTGGGAGATTGATCAATTGTTAATTGTGAGTTTAATTGGTTTTTAATTAATGGTTTAATAAGCTGTTAATTAAAAGCTTAATCAACTTTTGTTAACTGATGGACCAATCAGCATGCTCCAACCTCTCTCTTCTTGACCTCCCTGTAGAATTCAGAGTTGACAACCACATCATACACCGTGCAGCCTTTGCCCGCTGGGAAGAGGTGGCAAAATGAGGGTAGTGGATGAAAAAGAAAGGAGGTAAAGATGGATGAAATAGGAAGAAAGTTGATGTGATGTATCTGCACACACCCGTGAACATAAAAATCCCCACCACACCACACACACACCCATGCATTCACACCACACACACACCCATGCATTCACACCACACACACACCCATGCATTCACACCACACACACACCCATGCATTCACACCACACACACATCCATGCATTCACACCACACACACACCCATGCATTCACACCACACACACATCCATGCATTCACACCACACACACACCCATGCATTCACACCACACACACACCCATGCATTCACACCACACACACACATCCATGCATTCACACCACACACACACCCATGCATTCACACCACACACACACACCCATGCATTCACACCACACACACACACCCATGCATTCACACCACACACACACACCCATGCATTCACACCACACACACACACCCATGCATTCACACCACACACACACACCCATGCATTCACACCACACACACACACACCCATGCATTCACACCACACACACACCCATGCATTCACACCACACACACACCCATGCATTCACACCACACACACACCCATGCATTCACACCACACACACACCCATGCATTCACACCACACACACATCCATGCATTCACACCACACACACACCCATGCATTCACACCACACACACATCCATGCATTCACACCACACACACACCCATGCATTCACACCACACACACACCCATGCATTCACACCACACACACACATCCATGCATTCACACCACACACACACCCATGCATTCACACCACACACACACACCCATGCATTCACACCACACACACACACCCATGCATTCACACCACACACACACACCCATGCATTCACACCACACACACACACCCATGCATTCACACCACACACACACACCCATGCATTCACACCACACACACACACACCCATGCATTCACACCACACACACACCCATGCATTCACACCACACACACACCCATGCATTCACACCACACACACACCCATGCATTCACACCACACACACACCCATGCATTCACACCACACACACACCCATGCATTCACACCACACACACACCCATGCATTCACACCACACACACACACCCATGCATTCACACCACACACAAACCAATGCACACACATGTATCCACACCACACACACTTATCCACTTCCACATGAGGTTCTCCGAGACTCAGGGGCACTCGGAAAGTAGAAGGATCTTCGGAACTTAACAACTCCAACAACTTGTCATCTGATATGGCCTTGGCATTGGGCAGCTGGTGTAAGAAGTGTTTGGTGGCAGTGATAAGGAGGATGAAGATGGTGATAAAAATACTAAGAAAAAAAAAATTATTATAGAAATAACAATAATAATAAAAAAATAAAATAAAATAAAAATAATAATGATAATAAGGATGAATCTTATTTGTGAAAGCTCAAAACAAGGAAGTGAGGATTTTCAGTAGTCAAGAGGGTCAGGTATCAAAGATGAAGATAGTGGTGATAATGAAAGAAGAGTATTGATGAGCACTGAAGATAAGTGGTGATAATGAAAGAGGAGTATTGATGAGCACTGAAGATAAGTGGCATTGATT
>OX387255.1:190000-200000 GCA_947562095.1 Branchellion lobata | reverse complement strand
TGTTGAGGTCGTTTTTTTAATGTCTTTGTCAATGATGTTGTCGTTGTTATGTCGGTGTTGTTACCTTGGATTTTTATTATTATTGTTGTTGTCCATGAGTATTATACACAATATTGAGGCAGAACAACAAACTGTCTATTATTATGAGTATGATGATGATGATGATGATTATTATTATTATTATTATTGTTATTATTATTATTATTATTATTATTAATATTACTAGTAGTGATGTTGTGTTGAGGTTGTAGTTGACAAGAAAGATGATGTTGATATAGAAGTTGTTGTTGTTGTTGTTGTTGTAAAAGCGATTCTTGTTCTTTTTGTTTGTTGTTGTTGTTGTTGTTGTTGTCTGTGTATTTCAATTCTTCTCCAATGGCTGTGTGGTGGAGGAGATGAAAGAGATGGAGAATTGAAGTTAAGCAACAAAAAGTACTCAAATTGAACACAAGATGACCTAATACCACACCAAATCACACATCCCTCCCCCACACACTCAACCCCGTAAACCAATCATCCCCACCCACCACCACACAAAACACCCCACAAATACCCACACAAAGCCCCACCTACCACCAAACCCCCCTCCCCCCCAACGATAAACTTTCCCACAAAACTAAGCCCAAACAAACACAGTAACCCATCCCACACAAAACACCCACCTCAATAAAACCAACCCCCAGAACACCCAAAAAACCCTCCACCCCACCTCTCTTCTTGATCTTGTACTGTCTGGACCTCCAGGTGAGGGTCCTGATGGAGTGGGCTCGCAGCATCAGCAGACCTGACGTCAGTTCCCGGAACAGCCACCCCACCACGAAGTCCTTGCGCGAGAAGGGCACTGGACCTCCCTGTGGTGGGTGGGTGGTTTTGGGGTGGTTTTGGGGTGGTTCGAGTGTGATTAGGGCTTTGGGGTGGTTTTGGGGTGGTTCGAGTGTGATTAGGGCTTTGGGGTGGTTTTGGGTGGGGCGACTTTGGGGTGGGGCGACTTTGGGGTGGTTTTGGGTGGGGCGACTTTGGGGTGGGGCGACTTTGGGGTGGTTTTGGGTGGGGCGACTTTGGGGTGGTTTTGGATGGGGCGACTTTGGGGTGGTTTTGGATGGGGCGACTTTGGGGTGGTTTTGGGTGGGACGACTTTGGGGTGGTTTTGGGGTTGGAGGAAGTTTTTGAATGAGGGTGGTATGGGAGGATAAGGTGGGGTTAAGAGATGGATTGTGTTGGGTTGGAGTGAGCAGGGAAGGATTGGTTCGTTGTTGGTGGAGGTGGTTTGATGGTGGGGTTGGGTGGTTGTTGGTGGAGGTGGTTTGATGGTGGGGTTGGGTGGTTGTTGGTGGAGGTGGTTTGATGGTGGGGTTGGTTGGAAGGTTTTGGTTGTTGGTGGTGAGGTAGGTGAGATGAGGGGAGAAGGATGGTGTGGTGGCTTTGGTGGAAGGTATGAAGGATGAAATGGGAGAATTGGTAGCACAAGACACCCACCCAACCTGAAACCTCCTCTCCAAAAAAACCCGGAAACTTCCACCAAAAACCACCAAGATTTCTAAAACTTCGCCAAAAAACGCCCAGGCCTACCCATCCAATCCCCAAAACACTCCAGAACCACTCAAAACCCCCCAAAAATCCCCCCAAAAAAGCACCCAAAAAGCATGCAGCGACCTGGACGATACGGAGGAGGACATAGTCGAGAATGAACCATGCGAGAGAGTGCGTGAGGAAGAAGGCGAGAGGACTCCACTGGAAGGCGTGGTTGACAGCCCAGCTCACCACGAGCCCCAACAACAACCACTCCGACACCGGTTCCATCACCATCGTCAAGGGAACCAGTGAAGAACGTAACTTGATCCACCTGGAGGTGATGGGGGTTGGGGTGATGGGGGTTGGAGTGATGGGGGTTGGAGTGATGGATGCTGAATAAATGAATGAATGGATGAAAAAATGAATGGATGGATGGATGGATGGATGGATAAAAGACCTGATCATCCTCCGTTGGAAGTACTCGACGGAATAATCTCCAGAGTTCTGGATGGCTGGCTGCGAACACACCTTCACCTGGTAGCCGCTGTTGTGTGGTCGTTATGTGGCTTGTGTGGTCGTTATGTGGCTTGTGTGGTCGTTATGTGGCTTGTGTGGTCGTTATGTGGCTTGTGTGGTCGTTATGTGGCTTGTGTGGTCGTTATGTGGCTTGTGTGGTCGTTGTGTGGCTTGTGTGGTCGTTATGTGGCTTGTGTGGTCGTTATGTGGCTTGTGTGGTCGTTATGTGGCTTGTGTGGTCGTTATGTGGCTTGTGTGGTCGTTATGTGGCTTGTGTGGTCGTTATGTGGCTTGTGTGGTCGTTATGTGGCTTGTGTGGTCGTTGTGTGGCTTGTGTGGTCGTTGTGTGGCTTGTGTGGTCGTTATGTGGCTTGTGTGGTCGTTATGTGGCTTGTGTGGTCGTTATGTGGCTTGTGTGGTCGTTATGTGGCTTGTGTGGTCGTTATGTGGCTTGTGTGGTCGTTATGTGGCTTGTGTGGTCGTTATGTGGCTTGTGTGGTCGTTGTGTGGCTTGTGTGGTCGTTATGTGGCTTGTGTGGTCGTTATGTGGCTTGTGTGGTCGTTATGTGGCTTGTGTGGTCGTTATGTGGCTTGTGTGGTCGTTATGTGGCTTGTGTGGTCGTTGTGTGGCTTGTGTGGTCGTTATGTGGCTTGTGTGGTCGTTATGTGGTATGTATGTGGTTGAGTAAAGTTTGTGAGGTTAGGGTTAATGCCGAAAGGCCCATAATATGACTAATACTAGTACAGTGTTAATTACTTGTATAAACTCTTCAACTATTTCTTCCTTCACAGAAATAAAAGATTAAATAATTAAATTAAATTAAAAAATTAAATTAAATTAAAAAATGCTTTAAAAATTATTTTTAAAATATCAATTTTTTGAAATTTAGTTAAAAAACTATCATAAGGGTGTGACTAATGGAACGAAAGATTGGTGTAACTAATGGAACGAAAGATTGGTGTGACTAATGGAACAAGTAGATCTTTTCAGTTTTAACTTTAAAAAAATACAAAATCCTTCATCAAAGGATCTTCTTTCTTCTTTCTTTCTTGTGTGGTCGTTATGTGGCTTGTGTGGTCGTTATGTGGCTTGTGTGGTCGTTATGTGGCTTGTGTGGTCGTTATGTGGCTTGTGTGGTCGTTATGTGGCTTGTGTGGTCGTTATGTGGCTTGTGTGGTCGTTGTGTGGCTTGTGTGGTCGTTATGTGGCTTGTGTGGTCGTTATGTGGCTTGTGTGGTCGTTATGTGGCTTGTGTGGTCGTTATGTGGCTTGTGTGGTCGTTATGTGGCTTGTGTGGTCGTTGTGTGGCTTGTGTGGTCGTTATGTGGCTTGTGTGGTCGTTATGTGGTATGTATGTGGTTGAGTAAAGTTTGTGAGGTTAGGGTTAATGCCGAAAGGCCCATAATATGACTAATACTAGTACAGTGTTAATTACTTGTATAAACTCTTCAACTATTTCTTCCTTCACAGAAATAAAAGATTAAATAATTAAATTAAATTAAAAAATTAAATTAAATTAAAAAATGCTTTAAAAATTATTTTTAAAATATCAATTTTTTGAAATTTAGTTAAAAAACTATCATAAGGGTGTGACTAATGGAACGAAAGATTGGTGTAACTAATGGAACGAAAGATTGGTGTGACTAATGGAACAAGTAGATCTTTTCAGTTTTAACTTTAAAAAAATACAAAATCCTTCATCAAAGGATCTTCTTTCTTCACAAAAAACACATCCTTATGTAACAACTGAAAAACTCTCAAACAGTTGTGGTTTTTTCTTCAGCTTGTTTTTCTATCCATCTCTGTCATCCATCCATCCACCCCTCTGTCATCCATCCATCCACCCCTCTGTCATCCATCCATCCACTCCTCTGTCATCCATCCATCCACCCCTCTGTCATCCATCCATCTATCCACCCCTCTGTCATCCATCCATCCACCCCTCTGCCATCCATCCATCCACCTCTCTGTCATCCATCTGTCCACCTTTCCGTCATTCATCCCATCATTTATTATATCAATATTGACAAACAAAACAAAGATCCCAGCAGGGACATTATTGGAGCAAGCAAGAAGTCTTATTTATGAGGCGCGCAACCGATAGTGCTTTTTTTGGGTCCTTCATTGTGGAAAAGCTAATAAAAAACTCTTAACTATGATAACAAGGCCCTCACAAAGACTCGAACCCACGACTCCCGTATCCAGTGTGGCTGTGCTCTTTTGCTCTAACGCCGCTTGAACGTTACTTGTATGCCTTGGAATGTGTTGGCTTTTTGTAATCATCGTCGTCTTCGTCATCGCCACCACCACCACCACCACCACCACCACCACCACCACCACCACCACCACCACCACCACCACCACCACCACCACCACCACCACCACCACCACCACCACCACCACCACCACCACCACCACCACCACCACCACCACCACCACCACCACCACCACCACCACCACCACCACCACCACCACCACCACCACCACCACCACCACCACCACCACCACCACCACCACCACCACCACCACCACCACCACCACCACCACCACCACCACCACCACCACCACCACCACCACCACCACCACCACCACCACCACCACCACCACATAAACACTGCATGCCTGCATGCACTCAAGCGTGTCACAATGGCAATGGCGACGCATGGCTGACCAAGCCCTGACGAACTTACGGCTCTCATCGATTATCACTTGTCTTGAATCTAGTTCGCCAAACATGTCAACTTATAAATTCACCATACCATGTCACCATACCATGTCACCATATCATGTCACCATATTATGTCACCATACCATGTCACCATACCATGTCACCATATCATGTCACCATATTATGTCACCATATTATGTCACCATACCATGTCACCATACCATGTCACCATATTATGTCACCATATTATGTCACCATACCATGTCACCATACCATGTCACCATATTATGTCACCATACCATGTCACCATATCATGTCACCATACCATGTCACCATACCATGTCACCATATCATGTCACCATATTATGTCACCATACCATGTCACCATATCATGTAACCATACCATGTCACCATATTATGTCACCATACCATGTCACCATACCATGTCACCATACCATGTCACCATATTATGTCACCATACCATGTCACCATATTATGTCACCATACCATGTCACCATACCATGTCACCATATCATGTAACCATACCATGTCACCATATTATGTCACCATACCATGTCACCATACCATGTCACCATATTATGTCACCATACCATGTCACCATACCATGTCACCATATCATGTCACCATATCATGTAACCATACCATGTCACCATATTATGTCACCATACCATGTCACCATACCATGTCACCATATTATGTCACCATACCATGTCACCATACCATGTCACCATACCATGTCACCATATCATGTCACCAAAAATCAACAATCTTATTCACCCAAACCACCCGCCAGAAATTCACCATAAAAACTCACCATACAGATTCACCACACAAATTCACCATAAAAATTCACCAGCCATGTTCACCACACAAATTCACCAGCCATGTTCACCATACAAATTCACCAGCCATGTTCACCATACAAATTCACCAGCCATGTTCACCATAAAAAGTCACCAGCCATGTTCACCATACAAATTCACCAGCCATGTTCACCATACAAATTCACCAGCCATGTTCACCACACAAATTCACCAGCCATGTTCACCATACAAATTCACCAGCCATGTTCACCATACAAATTCACCAGCCATGTTCACCATACAAATTCACCAGCCATGTTCACCATACAAATTCACCAGCCATGTTCACCATACAAATTCACCAGCCATGTTCACCATAAAAAGTCACCAGCCATGTTCACCATACAAATTCACCAGCCATGTTCACCATACAAATTCACCAGCCATGTTCACCATACAAATTCAGTACCTAATTTCATTATCAGGATTGTATTGAGTTGAAAAGACATTAAGTTGAACAACCATTCTTTCATTTTTAACATAATTATTGATTTGAAAGTTAATTTCAACATTTTCAAACAAAATTAATAAGAAAAAAAAACTATATAACAATTAATATTATTGAAATAAAATAATGAAAATTATTATTATTATTATTATTATTATTATTATTATTATTATTATTATTATTATTATTGTTATTATTAAAATAATAGGATCCATTAATAATGTGCAAAAGCCAGTAACAGTAATGGCAGTATATGGAATATTAAAAATAAGAGGTTTAACTTTCAAACACTCGCCAGGTGCAGATATTAGCTCAGGCGAACTGAGGAAGGCGCATGAAGCATAAGATACATTTGCATGGCCTTCTATGCGTTCCTCAACAACGCTGTGTGTGTGTGTGTGTGTGTGTGTGTGTGTGTGTGTGTGTGAGTGTGTGTGTGTGTGTGTGTGTGTGTGTGTGTGTGTGTGTGTGCGTGTGTGTGTGTGTGTGTGTGTGTGTGTGTGTGTGTGTGTGTGTGTGTGTGCGGAGGGACAGAAAATAGGAATAATTGTGAAGAAACAGTAACAAGAAAAACACGTGTGTTGAAGAAATGAGTGTTGATTTACTAGAGCACCAAAACCCGGAATTAGAAAAAAAAAAAAAAACCCCAAAAAGCCCCCAAACCTCAAAAACCCCCGAAACCACCAAAAAAGCCCCAAAAGCCCCCAAAAACTCCTAAAAGCCCCCAAAAACTCCTAAAAGCCCCCAAAAACTCCTAAAAGCCCCCAAAAACTCCTAAAAGCCCCCAAAAACTCCTAAAAGCCCCCAAAAACTCCTAAAAGCCCCCAAAAACTCCTAAAAGCCCCCAAAAACTCCTAAAAGCCCCCAAAAACTCCTAAAAGCCCCCAAAAACTCCTAAAAGCCCCCAAAAACTCCTAAAAGCCCCCAAAAAGCCCCAAAAGCCCCCAAAAACTCCTAAAAGCCCCCCAAAAAGCGCCAGAAGTCCCCAAAAAGACCCACCTGTCAAGGAACATCTGGGAGAGGTAGTAGTCCTCTGCGAGGTAGGGAGCCAACACCTTGAGACCACCAGCCGAGTCGACCACGTGACGACGGAAGAGGCAGGACATGCCCGTCATGCAGTTGATGCCCATCATGTCGGCCAACAGGTAGATCTTGGAGTGCTGCGTCCCGAAGTGTACCTGGAGGTTTGGGGTAAGGGTGGTGAGTTTTTGGGGTAGGTGTTGGTTTGAAAGTTGGGTGTTGGGTTTTTGTGGAAGAGTTTTTGGGGAAGGTTTTAGGTTTTTTGAAGGTTTTTTGAGGGTTTTGTGGGTTGGAGTGGGTTGGAGTGGGTTGGAGTGCGGATAAATGTGAAGATGGAGTTGATGGGTATGAGGGTGAGATGGTGAGAGTGAATGGTGAGAGTGAATGGTGAGAGTGGATGGTGTGAGTAGATGGTGAGAGTGGATGGTGTGAGTAGATGGTGAGAGTGGATGGTGAGAGTAGATGGTGAGAGTGGATGGTGTGAGTAGATGGTGAGAGTGGATGGTGAGAGTAGATGGTGAGAGTGGATGGTGAGAGTGGATGGTGAGAGTGAATGGTGAGAGTGGATGGTGTGAGTGGATGGTGAGAGTGGATGGTGTGAGTAGATGGTGTGAGTGGATGGTGATGGGATAAAGTTGAGTGTAGAGAAGATGAAGGGTGGAAGTGGTGAGGAAGATGGAATGGACCGACTAACACCCACCCACCCACCTTCTCGAGGACTGCAGCGAAGCCGGATCGGTCATGCACGAAAGGAAGTTGGTGCACCAGGCCTACTCCCTCCTTCATGCTCAGTGCCATCTCCATCAGGGTGTCCTCACGCACTGTGTGTGTGTGCGTGTGTGTTTGTCTGTGTCTGTGTGTGTGTGTGTGTGTGTGTGTGTGTGTGTGTGTGCGTGCGTGTGTGGGCGCGTTTGTAAAAGTATGTATTTAGTAACAGTGGCTAGACAAAGATGCTGACTTACCCGTAAAGCCAATTTCGCCTAATGACCCAATTCAACGCAAAAATAATTCTACTTGAAAAGTGAACCGAATTTCATCCAAAAGACCAAATTCAACCTAAGAAGGACCCCCCACTCACCCAATTTCACCCAAAAATACCACCCCAAAACACCCAATTTCACCCAAAAATACCACCCCAAAACACCCAATTTCACCCAAAAATACCACCCCAAAACACCCAATTTCACCCAAAAATACCACCCCAAAACACCCAATTTCACCCAAAAATACCACCCCAAAACACTCAATTTCACCCAAAAATACCACCCCAAAACACCCAATTTCACCCAAAGATACCACCCCAAAACACCCAATTTCACCCAAAAATACCACCCCAAAACACCCAATTTCACCCAAAAATACCACCCCAAAACACCCAATTTCACCCAAAAATACCACCCCAAAACACCCAATTTCACCCAAAAATACCACCCCAAAACACCCAATTTCACCCAAAAATACCACCCCAAAACACCCAATTTCACCCAAAAATACCACCCCAAAACACCCAATTTCACCCAAAAATACCACCCCAAAACACCCAATTTCACCCAAAAATACCACCCCAAAACACCCAATTTCACCCAAAAATACCACCCCAAAACACCCAATTTCACCCAAAAATACCACCCCAAAACACCCAATTTCACCCAAAAATACCACCCCAAAACACCCAATTTCACCCAAAAATACCACCCCAAAACACCCAATTTCACCCAAAGAAATTGGCCCACTCACTCTGTAGACCGGAGTCTGAGATGAGGATGAGGGGGTGTTTGGCGTTGGAGTAGCCTTGTAGCATGTTGTTGATCTTCGGATTCACACCAACCTTTTTGACTCCTGTGTGTGTGTGTGTGTGTGTGTGTGTGTGTGTGTGTGTGTGTGTGTGTGTGTGTGTGTGTGTGTGTGTGTGTGTGTGTGTGCGTATGTGTGTGTGTTTTTTATGTGTGTATGTGTAAGGCCTTAAAAGGAAGCTCCTCATTAAAAATGTTAAGCGCTTCATGAAACGATCATTACCGTGGCAACGCCATTTTCAATTAACGACTAGGTGTTTATGGACTTTATAAAATGGCCACAATAGACTTTTTTATGAATGTTTTTTTTTGCAAACTTTATGACTCATCATGAATTATTTCCCTTTTTTTCTTTCATTTTCTCTTTCATTTTCATTTTTATTTTTATTTTTATTTTTATTTTTGTTTCATTTTCATTTTTATTTTTATTTTTATTTTTATTTTCATTTTTATTTTCATTTTTATTTTCATTTTTATTTTCATTTTTATTTTCATTTTTATTTTTATTTTTTCTGCTTATTTTTCTTTTTATTTCGATTAGTTCAAAAAATCCGATTAAAATTTTATATATTTTTTTTTATTCGATTTTTTCTTAAAAATTTTTTTTTTCGATTATTTTTTAAGTTTTTTTGTTCATTTCCGGCTAGGTAGGAGCATATTTCTGAGAATGGGAACAAGTAGGAGGGAGTAGGTGAAAATGACAACACACACGTGATTGTCTTTAAAAGTGTTGTTTTGTTGTTGTTGCCACACCCGTGCCACAACACCACAAGCGACAACTGAGACAACAATAACGACGGTACTACCATCACAACAACAACAATGATACCAGCTCCAAATAAAGTCGCCCCTGTCATAGCAACAACATCAACAACAACGCCAACAACAACAACGACGACTCCAACAGCAACAACGCTAACAACAAAATAACATTAATAACAAAAAAATCACTACCACTACCACCACCAGCAACAACATCAACAACAACATCAACACTAACACCAACATCAACACCACCAATCCCAGCAACAACATTACAACAACACCACCAACGACAGCAAAAACATTACAACAACACCACCAACGACAGCAAAAACATTACAACACCACCAACGACAGCAAAAACATTACAACAACACCACCAACGACAGCAAAAAC
>OX387255.1:167500-182500 GCA_947562095.1 Branchellion lobata | reverse complement strand
CACTTAACGAGTTAACGTTCAGTAATATAAAGTATCAAACAAGACCACACAGTATTATATAATCATATTCGTATTTGTATAGTGCCGCACATCACTTGGTATCACGTGATAGATTGAAGCACGTGAATGCTTTCACGAACGTCACAAACGCGACGGTTCAATATTCATTGTTTGCCTGGTATCGGACTCCTCCTCCTCTTCCTCCTCCTCCTCCTCTTCCTCCTCCTCCTCCTCCTCCTCCTCCTCCTCTTCCTCCTTCTCCTCCTCCTCCTCCTCCTCCTCCTCCTCTTCCTCCTCTTCCTCCTCATCCTCCTTCTCCTCTTCCTCCTCCTCCTCCTCCTCCTCCTCCTCCTCCTCCTCCTCCTCCTCCTCCTCCTCCTCCTCCTCCTCCTCCTCCTCCTTCTCTTCCTCTTCTTCCCCCTTCAGGATCGATAGCCGATTTGAATTTAAGATTGAGATTGAAAATTTATTACAATTTAAAATGAAACTCGATAGTTCGCTCATGCTTGGAAGGTACATACTGTGGCCTCGAAACTCTACGGGGTTGATGCCACTATAATAATATTCGTGTTTGTACATAGATATGAAACCATACGAATGCTTTATCAACTCATTTAATCTTCATATCAAACCATGTTTGGTCCTACATCAATTCATCTCTCATCCAATATCAAATCATCTTTAATTCTGTTTCGAATCATATTTAATCTCTTATCAAATCATCTTTAATTCTGTTTCAAATCATCTTTAATCTTTTATCAAATCATATTTAATCACTCATCAAATCATATTTAATCTCTTATCAAATCATCCTCAATCCGATATTGAATCCTGTCCGATAAGGAAGCACTGGTTGGAGGTTTGGTTGAAGTTGCTTGAACAGAGCCTAAACTGAAGGCTGAAGACTGTATGAACACAACATCCTCAACGGACGCAACGTTGTTGACAAACACAAAACAAATAACAAAAAAAAAAATAATAAAATAATATTAATAATAATAATAATAATAAATAAAAATAATAATAATAACAATAACAAAAAAGAAGAAGAATAATAATAATGATAATAATAATAATAATAATAATAATAATAATAATAATAATAATAATAATAATAATAATAATAATAATAATAATAATAATAATAATAATAATAATAATAATAATAATAATAATAATAATAATAATAATAATAACAATAAGTAATAACCAAAGCACGAAATTATAGACTTTTCCAAGAGTTGTTTGGTTTGACGGTCGTTGCATAAGAGCGTGAGGTGTTGGTTGTTTGAGGGGTGGAATGGGAGCGGAAAGGATGGAATGAAGAGAGGGAATGAAAAAGATGAAGAGAGAGGACAATATGAAGAAGAGGATGTGAGTGAAAGAGATGAAGATGATGAGGATGATTTAAGGTGGAAAAGAGCGAAAGAATAAAATAGAGATACGGAAGGAGTATGAAGTGAGAAGTGATGAGGTGAAGAGGAGGAGGAGGAGGAGGAGGAGGAAGATGAAATAAGAAGGAGGAGAAAATGAAATAAGGAGGAAGGAGATAAAAAAGAAGTATGAAGATAAAAAGAAAGATGAGAATGAAATGAATAAAAATGACGGAAAAGATGAAGAGGAAGATGAAGATGATGATATAGATGGAAGAAAGAAGAATGATGAGGAAGAAGAGAGGGATGAAAGAAGGAGGATAGGTGAGAATAATTCTCTTGCACTGGAAGGCAGAAGAACTTTGCGCTTATCAAAGCAGTAGAAGGGGTCATTGGGTGCATGGTGAAGTGCGAAGGAAGATGATTGCTGAGAGATGAGTGGGTGGTTGAGTGATAAGAAGATGTGGGTGAGGTTGGTGATACAGCGGTGATTGGGTGAGGCGTGTATAGCAAGGAATAAAATGGGTTGAAGTTTTACCATGACTACTACCGCTAGCCACCACAAGCCACCACTAGCCACCAAAAGCCACTACTAACCACCGCAGGCCACTACTAGCTACCGCAAGCCACTACTAGCTACCGCAAGCCACTACTAGCTACCGCAAGCCACTACTAGCCACCGCAAGCCACCACTAGCCACACAGTTCTTAAGGCAGATAAATGAGAGGAGGCTTGATGAGATGGGTATATGATAACTCGAGTCTGTTTTGTAGGCAAAGAGTTTCAGTCTAATAAATCAATCACAAAAGGTATACTTATTGTTATGGATGTGTGTGTGTGCGTGCGTGCGTGCGTGTGTGTGTGTGTGTGTGTGTGTGTGTGTGTGTGTGTGTGTGTGTGTGTGTGTGTGTGTGTGTGTGTGTGTGTGTGTGTGTGTGTGTGTGTGTGTGTGTGTGTGTGTGTGTGTTAAATCAGTCTGTAATACACTTACAGATATTTCAACAAGTTTTTCTCCTTCATCTTTTTTGAAAGCCTAAACACAAAGCAATGCACATTCCGTCATAACACCTCCCGCCATTCCTTCCATCCAACTAATCCGCCCTCTCACCCATTTCAACACCCACCACCCATCTCCAAACACCCATCCACCCATTCCACCCATCCACCCATTCCACCCATCTCCAAACACCCATCCACCCATTCCACCCATCTCCAAACACCCATCCACCCATTCCACCCATCCACCCATTCCACCCATCTCCAAACACCCATCCACCCATTCCACCCATCCACCCATTCCACCCATCTCCAAACACCCATTCCACCCATCTCCAAACACCCATCCACCCATCTTCAAACACCCATTCCACCTCCAACGAAGAGTCTGGCATCGACGTGGGGGAAGTTGGTTTGTAGTTTCTGCACCAACAACACTGCTGGGTCCTCTTCGTTCTCAATGCAGAACAACAACTCGTACTGTGGTGGAATGGTGGTGATGATGGTGGAATGGTGGTGATGATGGTGGAATGGTGGTGATGATGGTGGAATGGTGGTGATGATGGTGGAATGGTGGTGATGATGGTGGAATGGTGGTGATGATGGTGGAATGGTGGTGATGATGGTGGAATGGTGGTGATGATGGTGGAATAATTTGAAACACGTTAAATCTTGAAACAGTTAACTAAAGAATTGGACATTTTAATATCATAAATGGCACAAGTTGAATTATTGAAGCCACTAATCAATCGAACTATTGAACAAATCTTCATTCAAACCGCTCATAAATTTGAAAATATGGTGAATACCGAAACAATGTTAACCACCATAAAAATTTTAACCACCATAAAAATTTTAACCACCATAAAAATTTTAACCACCATAAAAATTTTAACCACCATAAAAATTGTAACCACCATAAAAATTGTAACCACCATAAAAATTGTAACCACCATAAAAATTGTAACCACCATAAAAATTTTAACCACCATAAAAATGTTAACCACCATAAAAATTTTAACCACCATAAAAATTTTAACCAGTATGAAATTTTAAAAATGACAAATGTTAGCTGTGCAAACATGATGAAGAGACAGTTTATGCAAAATGTACAACGTCGTTAATTATCATGTGCACAAGCTCTTAATCATTAGACGTACAAGCTCTTAATCATTAGACGTACAAGCTGTTAATCATTAAACGTACAAGCTCTTAATCATTACACCACAAGCTCTTAATCATTACACCACAAGCTCTTAATCATTACACCACTAGCTCTTAATCATTAAACGTACAAGCTCTTAATCATTACACGTAAAATCTGCTAATCATTATACTAAAAGCTGTCAATCATTATACGTACAAATACGCACGTAGTTACGCATGCGATTGCGTGCATGTACAGATTTGAATAACCCTATGTAAAATATCAAGTATAAAAATAGCGTCTACGTTCATTAGAAGACCATGGTTTGTATGATAGTGTACGTCTATATGTGTTTACATTGTGTACCTCATACGTATGCGGTATATAAAATAAGATATACCGAGAAAATACAATGTACCCGTGCACTTGTATGCATACAGATTGTATACACTTATGTAATCTATTATGGATATCGTTGAGCTGGACAACTCAACACGAAAGTGCAAACATGTATGAAAGTGACAATAACGAAGGTTGTTAGGCGTGTGTGTTGTATACAATGATAAGCAAGCCAGTGTATACAATGATAAGCAAGCCAGTGTATACAATGATAAGCAAGTACAGACATACACCAATGTATACAGGTACATACATACACCAATGTATACAATTACATACATACACCAATGTATACAATTACATACATACACCAATTTATACAAGTACAGACATACACCAATGTATACAAGTACAGACATACACCAATGTATACAAGTACATACATACACCAATGTATACAAGTACATACATACACCAATGTATACAAGTACATACATACGCCAATGTATACAAGTACATACATACACCAATGTATACAAGTACATACATACACCAATGTATACAAGTACATACATACACCAATGTATACAAGTCCAGACATACGCCAATGTATACAAGTACATACATACGCCAATGTATACAAGTACATACATACGCCAATGTATACAAGTGCATACATACGCCAATGTATACAATGATATACATAGTATACAGAATTTTATACAATCATGTGTTGTTTATTTAGTTATCTGGTGGCTGGCTCATTGATCTGGTGTGCTTTTCTGATTGTGTATCAAAGAACCTAGTGTTATACATATGCTTGTTCGCGCAAACGACTTGTTCATGTAAACGGAATGTTTGCGTGAACATAGAACAACCAACACGTATAAAAATACAGACAAGCAAACAAGTAAACAATACAATACAAATACGAATATTATTATAGCGGCATTAACCCCATAGAGTTTCGAGGCCACTCAAAACGTCTTATTATTATAATCATAGTAAAAAATTAAAAAAAGAATTGAATAAATAAATATAATAACAATAAATTATTTCTAAAATATAATAAATAACAAATATAATAATATACAAACAAATAAACAAATATAATAATATACAAACAAATAAACAAACATAATAATATACAAACAAATAAACAAATATAATAATATAAAAACAAATAAACAAACATAATAATATAAAAACAAATAAACAAATATAATAATATACAAACAAATATAATAATACAAAAAAATAAACAAATATAATAATATACAAACAAAGAAACAAATATACTAATATACAAACAAGCAGAAGAGCAAACTTACTAATATAGAAAAAAAAGCAAAGATATTAGCATAAAAAGAAGCGACAAACATACTAGTGAACAAAGAAGCGACAAACATACTAGTAAACAAACAAGCGACAAACATAATAGTAAAAAAACAAGCGACAAACATACTAGTAAACAACGAAGCGACAAACATACTAGTGAACAAACAAACGACAAACATACTAGTGAACAAATAAGCGACAAACATACTAGTAAACAAAGAAGCGACAAACATACTAGTAAACAAAGAAGCGACAAACATACTAGTGAACAAACAAGCGACAAACATACTAGTAAACAAACAAGCGACAAACATACTAGTAAACAAACAAAGGCAGCTCATGCAAACGACCAGCGGTTGAATCAATGTGATCAATACAGTGATAACAAACCACTACGCACCCATGCTGCATGCATTCACGTGTTTGTTTGCAGTTTGTGATATTTTGTTAAAAGTAGCTCATTTGTTTGTTCGTTTGTTAGTGTTTGTTTGTTCGTTTGTTAGGGTTTGTTTGTTCGTTTGTTAGGGTTAGGGTTTGAAGGGTTCCGAAAAAGATAATGGTGATGATGGCGGTGATGATGATGATGGTGATGATGATGATGATGATGATGATGATGATGATGATGGAGGTGGTGATGATGATGGCGGTAGCCCGGATGGCCTCACGTGGTTTCTTCACACTTTTTATTGTTGTAGTTTTCCTCAGCACAAACCACCACCACTACGAACATAAGAACAACCAGCACAAACCACCACCACTACGAACATAAGAACAACCAGCACAAACCACCACCACTACGAACATAAGAACAACCAGCACAAACCACCACCACTACGAACATAAGAACAACCAGCACAAACCACCACCACTACGAACATAAGAACAACCAGCACAAACCACCACCACTACGAACATAAGAACAACCAGCACAAACCACCACCACTACGAACATAAGAACAACCAGCACAATAATCAAAAAAATCCCAAGAATCCAAAAACACAACCCCCACCCAACCACAAAAATCACAACCCCGAAAACTACGACAAAAATAGCCACAACAGGAACCACCTCAAACAAACACAAAAAACTCCAACAACAACAACCACAACAACAACAACACAACAACAACAACAGCAACCCCACCACCCCCACCTTGGGGTATCCGAGGGAGAAGAATGAGAGGAGGTTGTCATGGAGATTCTTGTCGACGCCTGTCAAAGGTTTTAAAATGCTGACCCCGGTGTACTCAAAGTCATCGGGCACCGACATTTTGCGGTGGAGTTTCATCCAGCTGTGGTGTGGTGGAGTTGCTGTAATGGTGGTTTTGCTGTAATGGTGGTTTTGCTGTAATGGTGGTTTTGCTGTGGTGTGGTGGAGTTGCTGTAATGGTGGTTTTGCTGTGGTGTGGTGGTTTTGCTGTGGTGTGGTGAATTTGCTGTAATGGTGGTTTTGCTGTGGTGTGGTGGAGTTGCTGTAATGGTGGTTTTGCTATGGTGTGGTGGTTTTGCTGTAATGGTGGTTTTGCTATGGTGTAGTGGAGTTGCTGTAATGGTGGTTTTGCTGTGGTGTGGTGGAGTTGCTGTAATGGTGGTTTTGCTGTGGTGTGGTGAATTTGCTGTAATGGTGGTTTTGCTGTGGTGTGGTGGAGTTGCTGTAATGGTGGTTTTGCTATGGTGTGGTGGTTTTGCTGTAATGGTGGTTTTGCTATGGTGTAGTGGATTTGCTGTAATGGTGGTTTTGCTATGGTGTAGTGGTTTTGCTGTAATGGTGGTTTTGCTATGGTGTGGTGGTTTTGCTGTAATGGTGGTTTTGCTGTGGTGTAGTGGTTTTGCTGTAATGGTGGTTTTGCTATGGTGTAGTGGTTTTGCTGTAATGGTGGTTTTGCTATGGTGTAGTGGTTTTGCTGTGGTGTGGTGGTTTTTTGGTAGAGGTGGTGGTGGCAGTGAGCTTGCGAAGGCGATGGTCTTGTTACAATGGTGGTTGTGATTGCAATGGCTGAGATAGTTTATCCAACGCTGGTGTGGTGTGGTGGTTTTGTGGTGGTAGTGGTTTTGTGGTGTGGTGGTTTTGTGGTGTGGTGGTTTTGTGGTGTGTTGTTTTTGTGGTGTTTTTGTTGGTGGTTTTGTAGTTTTGTGGTGTGGTGGTTTCAGCAGCAAAAGTAGCTTTGTTATGGTTTAAAAAGTGAATTTTTGTGGTTACGACATTGGCCAGTTGTGGTTAGAATGGTGGTCCAGTGGAAGGCAATGCCGACGTCAATTGAAATATCTAACTTAATCTTATCAAAAAAAAATGTAACGCGCCCCTAAAACTACGTTCGAGGGCGCTCCCATGGAAACGGTTTCACTCGCTGTGGGCTACTAGAGGAATGGACACTCTAAGAGGGCATCTGTACTTTGAATGAGTTTCCGCTTTTGAAAGTCGAAATTGATTGGGTTGGTCGTATTGTTGTTGTGTGCTTGAGGCCAAGGAGGTTAGAGGCACCAGCTGGTGCATGGGATGCGAATGTTATTGAACAATCAATGGCCGCTGCCCTAATGAATGCTAACCTTTAATGCGGACAAGAAGGCTTGGGTCGGGTCACAATGATGCGGTGTTGTTATTGTGACATGGTGTTGTTATGCGGTGTTGTTATTGTGACATGGTGTTGTTATGCGGTGTTGTTATTGTGACATGGTGTTGTTATGCGGTGTTGTTATTGTGACATGGTGTTGTTTGCGGTGTTGTTATTGTGACATGGTGTTGTTATGCGGTGTTGTTATTGTGACATGGTGTTGTTATGCGGTGTTGTTATTGTGACATGGTGTTGTTATGCGGTGTTGTTATTGTGACATGGTGTTGTTATGCGGTGTTGTTATTGTGACATGGTGTTGTTATGCGGTGTTGTTATTGTGACATGGTGTTGTTATGCGGTGTTGTTATTGTGACATGGTGTTGTTTGCTGTGTTGTTATTGTGACATGGTGTTGTTTGCTGTGTTGTTATTGTGACATGGTGTTGTTATTGTGACATGGTGTTGTTTGCTGTGTTGTTATTGTGACATGGTGTTGTTATGCGGTGTTGTTATTGTGACATGGTGTTGTTTGCTGTGTTGTTATTGTGACATGGTGTTGTTTGCTGTGTTGTTATTGTGACATGGTGTTGTTTGCTGTGTTGTTATTGTGACATGGTGTTGTTATGCGGTGTTGTTATTGTGACATGGTGTTGTTATGCGGTGTTGTTATTGTGACATGGTGTTGTTTGCTGTGTTGTTATTGTGACATGGTGTTGTTTGCTGTGTTGTTATTGTGACATGGTGTTGTTATGCGGTGTTGTTATTGTGACATGGTGTTGTTATGCGGTGTTGTTATTGTGATACGCACACACACACACACACACATACACACACACACACACACGCACACACACAAAACCTTTCGAAAAACCTCACATGAGGGCACACACGGAAGCATACAAAAGCATACATAAAAACACATGTGTAGCACGGGTGAAATGGCTGAGAGAATGAACAGAAAGATGGAATAACAGGAGACTCTATGGTAACATTTGAAGTGGAACATGTCCGGAATGGAAATTAAATTCAAGTGTGTGCGCACGTGTGTGTGTGTGTATGTGTGTGTGTGTGTGTGTGTGTGTGTGCGTGTGTGTGTGTGTGTGTGTGTGTGTGTGTGTGTGTGTGTGTGTGTGTGTGTGCATTAATCAAGGCCATAGAAAGGACCCTAGAAGCCCTTCAACACATCTCTGGTGTCAACTCGTCTGGAGAGTTGTGGATGGCCCTACTACTACTACTACTACTACTACTACTACTACTACTACTACTACTACTACTACTACTACTACTACTACTACTACTACTACTACTACTACTACTACTACTACTACTACTACTACTACTACTACTACTACTACTACTACTACTACTACTACTACTACTACTACTACTACTACTACTACTACTACTACTACTACTACTACTACTACTACTACTACTACTACTACTACTACTACTACTACTACTACTACTACTACTACTACTACTACTACTACTACTACTACTACTACTACTACTACTACTACTACTACTACTACTACTACTACTACTACTACTACTACTACTACTACTATCACCATTATTACTTCTCAAACAGGTGACAGAGAAGCTAATGAAAGTTAACTTTTGAGAGGCTCAGGTATGATGATGCATAATTGCAGAAGAAATAATGATGATGATGATGATGATGATTATGAGGATGATGATGATGATGATGATGATGATGGTGATGATGATTATGAGGATGATGATGATGACGATGATGTGGATAATGATGATGAGGATGATGATTATGAGGATGATGATGATGACGATGATGATGATGATGACAGTAATGAGAAAAAATGATGAGAAGGAGATGGAAGATAATTATAGCGTAATAATGATGATGATGAAAAGGAGGAAGAAGAGGAGAAAAAGGAAAAAGCGAAGAAGGAAGGAGAGAAGGAGGAGGAGGAAAATGAGAAGGAAGAAGAGGAAGAAGAGAAAAAGGAGGAGAAGGAGGAAAAGAAGGAGGAGGAGGAAGAGAAAGAGGAGGAAAAGAAGAAGGAGGAGGAGGAGGAGGAGGAGGAGGAGGATGAGAAGAAGGGAAAGCAGAAGAACAGAAGAAAGGGGAGAAGGGCAGAAGAAAGGGGAGGAGGAAGAGAAGAAGAAACAGGTGAGAGTAATCATGTGTCACATGGACTTTTAATGCAAGAATTATGCTAAAAAAATCGGCTTTTGAAAAGAATAATAATAACAATGAGAAGATTGTTTATTATTATAAAAATATTATGAGATGAAATATTTAACGATAATATGATCATTCTTTCCAGGTACAAAATCTTAAAAAAATGCATATAACAAAATTAATAATGATGAGAAGAAGAAAAAAAATAATATAAATAAAACTTACTATAAAAATAATAATAATAAATATGTTTGTGGTGGGGATGAGGGCATTTGGAGGCATGGGTGGGGGGTGGTGAGAAGTTGAATGTATTAGTGGCCTTATGCTGATGTATGGGAAGTGGTGGTGATGATGATGATGATGATAATATTTTTTGTTGTTTTTGGTTGTTTGTTGTTGGTGGTTGTTGTTGGTAGTGGTTGTTGTTGGTGGTGGTTGTTGTTGGTAGTGGTTGTTGATGGTGGTGGTTGTTGTTGGTAGTGGTTGTTGATGGTGGTGGTTGTTGATAGTGGTGGTTGTTGATAGTGGTGGTTGTTGTTGGTGGTGGTTGTTGTTGGTGGTGGTTGTTGTTGGCGGTGGTTGTTGTTGGTAGTGGTTGTTGTTGGTGGTGGTTGTTGATGGTGGTGGTTGTTGTTGGTGGTGGTTGTTGTTAGTAGTGGTTGTTGTTGGTGGTGGTTGTTGATGGTGGTGGTTGTTGTTGGTGGTGGTTGTTGTTGGTAGTGGTTGTTGATGGTGGTGGTTGTTGATAGTGGTGGTTGTTGTTGGTGGTTGTTGTTGTTGGTGGTGGTTGTTGATGGTGGTGGTTGTTGTTGGTAGTGGTTGTTGTTGGTGGTGGTCGATAGGTAGTTTTTCACTGGTAACTTGGTTGCAATTGTTTGTCATTGAAGGCAGATGTTGATCGAAGGCCAGGGTATCACTTGGGTAGATTGATTCTCGATCATATTTGACTGAGTAAATACTGGACATGCAACAATGATTGCCTAAATAAATGCATGTCGGCTTATTAAATTTCTTATTTTAAAAATGAAACTTTGCCAAACAAAACCTCATATCTATTTTTTAAATATTCGCCTGAATTATCCTGTATTTAATGAATATTAGACTGAATGAAATAAAAATATATAATATTAATATCTATATTCATATAATATTTATTATAAAACAGGTATTTGTGAAGGAAGCTGATTATCGAGAGATTTATGAGGAAATGTGCTTTTTCATAAATAATATGGATTTATCAAAATAAATCTTAAAATAAAGTGAATAAATAAATAAATTAGTCAGAATATTGAAATGAGCACATTGAAAAACAAATGAAGAATTATTGTGCACAACAAGTCTACCAGAAAAGCTGCATTTATAAAGAGGAATAGAATAAAAAAAAAGAATAATTAAAATAAAAATGGATAAAAACAAATGAGATTTGGTTTGGGAAGGAATTCTTGGAAGGGTTTTTAGATGGAAGACTGTTCATGAAGGAGGAGAAAATGTAGTGATAATAATTTTTATCATAAACACATGTTGCATCGATAACAAATTGATACAGAAGTAAAACATACAAATATAAATATAAACACGGTCAAACATGAAATTTGAAATTATTGAAAATTATTATTTTTTTAATTACCAATAAATATAATATTGATATAGTTAATTAATATTCAAATTCAATACAAAAATATTTTCTTTATTTATTAAAAAATATTTTATTTATTTATTAGTAATTGAAAAAACTGCCTATTAGCCAGATCTAATTGAAGCCACAAAAATACCACAAAAAAACACAAAAATAGCCTATTAGAAAAATTTTTAAAAATATAAAAATATTTAAAAAGTGGGCTATTCAACTCAAGTTTTAAAATGATGAAAAGCCTTCTTAGCATTGAGACTGGGAGAAGAATAGATTGAGAACATTTGTAAAATAAACTTGAAATTTTAATTTAAAAATATTTGAGAATTTAAGAATAAAAAAGGAGATAGAAAATTCAAAGTTTGAAAGATTAAAAACGGCCAAAAATCGAAAAATTATGGGGTAGGAGGTTAAAATATGAAAAAATGGAATGAGTGAAAAAATGAAAAATTGAAGAAATGAAGATTTAAAAAGGTGGAGGGTTGAAAAGTGGACTCACGCATAGACGATGGCGGTGATGTGGATTAGCCACTGGAACCACCAGGCGCAAAAAAGACCAACAGCAATGTAGTAGACCACATAGTCCAGTGTCATGGCCTCCGAACGCACTGAAGGCAGGTTGTAGTACTCCGCTACAAAAATGTTATCATTGGTGTGCCTACTGGTGGTGGCTGGAAGATGACCCTGCCCAGTGAAGTGACTCATTTTAGTCCTAAGCAAACGCCAGTCGGCTTTAACGAGTGGTTATAAAGTTCCTTCACTTCGGCTCAGAGTAATCAACAAGGAGGCAGACAATAACAAAGTGGTCGGAGAATCAGCAGCTTATATAGAAAGGCTCGACGTCCTATTAATATGTTAATATTACTAAACAGTCATCGCTTGCATTCACAGAATTTATAAATACATCGCGGTAATATTGTCAAATGAAGGCTGAATTAATTTTAACGCCTGCTGGTTTCTTAAAATTTTGACTATTAAGCGATTTCTTATAAAAACAAACTTCAACCAGCAGCCAGACTGGAAACCAGACTCGCATAGAATATTCACCACAGAATTATATTTCCAGAGCACCGGGATTTAAAAATATTTTTAGCGCTTGATTTTGTAGCATTTGCTTCCGTCACATGGTTGTTTGCAAATATCATGTGATTCTTTTTTGACTGCACTCAATTTTTAACTACATGCACAGTTTTTGTGCTATTTTAAGAACAATTCTGGTCTTGTTCGACAATTTTATTCACCGTGTTGAAAATGCACTGAGAGGGGCTTGCAAATTCAATGGCTTGGCATATTGGAACGCATAACTCAAGCATTATAAACCAAATGAAAAAAATAAAAAAAGATGAAAACTTGAAAATGAGGCTCAGTAGGAAACTCAACGGATAGTGGTCAATAAAGGGTTATGGGAGAAAGCTATTAGTATATTAGTTAATTCAGAAAGGTTATTGGAAAAAAGTTATTGAGAGAAGCATAAAAAAATTTAGTGGACTAAGAAAAAATGAATTACCATTTCTAGATGAAAGAATTTTGTTAGACATGGTGTTGAATGCATATAAAGAGTTTCAGTTAAAAGTGAAAACTCTTCAAGTAAAGTAGGAGGGAGGAAGTAGGAGGCGTATAAACTAGTGCAATAACAAAAGTGAAACTAGAAGAAGATTTGAATGATGGAAATAAACATTCGAACGTAGAGTAAGAAGGATAGTGAATGTTAGATGCAGAAAATTATAGAAAAAAGAAATGCCGCCATGAGAGAAGTGAGAAGAAAAAAAAGGTTTTGTAGGAAACCTAGCCAATTCAATAAGAGAGTAAGATAAAGAAGAAGCAGAAAGTAAAGAGGGTGAAGTGGCATCTTCATGCCATGTCTCAGTTAAGCCTAGGAAGTCTATAGAGGAGGAGGTAAGAAGATTAAAAAAATTTGAAGAGTTATTGTTAAGTGACCTGATGTTTAATGAAAGAATGTTCAATCCATTATTAGAATTTGAAGGAGTCGGGTAAGGAAGCGGTTTGGTTAATTTATTTTTAGATTTCTGTGAGAATTATTATTTTGAAGAAAACGGGACCTACGTTCAGAATTTAGTAAGTTTAGATACACATTTTCATCTTTAACAAGGCGATGTGGGTGAAAGGAAACAGAAGAAAGATTCCGAAGAAAGTCGGAAGAAAAGTTCATTGAAAATTTTGATAAAAAATATATATTCCAAATCAGTACTTGAATGTGAGAATGATGAAATATAAAAAAAATTATAACATACAGTTTTGGTCCAACTTGCAAGTTTGAAAACAGTCCGTAGCAAAAACAGGCGTTTGGCACGCTGCTAAGCAAAAAAGAAGGATCACATTGGGATTATTGCGCTAAGATAGGATGAACTTTTTGGAATCAATAAGCAGTTGTTGACAACTGCAGGTGTGTGCGTTTGTTACTCGAGTGGCCTCCCAATTAGAGCATTAACAAGGCAATCTGGAAACTTTTTTGCAAAAAGTGGAAAAGATACTAAATGAATTTATGTAGTGGGAAAGAAAGCCAATTGAAAAGAAAAATAATTTATTAGAATAATGAGAGAATTCATGAAAGTAATCGAGAAAGAATTAATGGAAATATCATGAACGAAAGATTAAATGAATGAATTAAATAATTAAATAAATTGATTCATTGTTATAGCGCGCTATTCGGAAACGAGGTTTGTCTCAAAAGCGCTCGAAAGCAGTTGAGGATCACTGCAGGAGTGAAGTCATGGTGAAGACGAAGTTTCAGGTGTTTATGAAACGTCATCAGCAAAGTTGACAAGTGGAGGTTGGGTGGGAAAAAGTCCCAGAAGTAAGGGACAGTATGGAAAGAAATGATGAGCGAAAAAGTTTGCGGTAATTGGCTGAGAAAACAGGGACCCGGATTGAGAGGACCTAAGTGATTATGTGGTTATTGAACAAGAAGAAGATCGTATAAGGAAGCTGGTTGACTGTTGTGAAAGGTAGCTGCAGCAAGCCATGCCAATTCTAACTTGGACATTTGATCAACGAGTGACCAGTGCAAACGATCAAGGTAGGGGTGAAAATTTAATCTAATCTAATCTTATCTACTCTTATCTAATCTAATCTTATCTACTCTAATCTAATCTAATCTCATCTAATCTAATCTCATCTACTCTAATCTAATCTAATCTCATCTACTCTAATCTAATCTAACCTCATCTACTCTGGTCTTCCGAGAGAATTCCAATGAACACAGCCCCAATAAAACAAAAGAGGAGCTACACTCACATTGTCAAATGTTTGGAGCTTTTTAACTTATTTTCAAAATGCCTAAATTCATTTTTAAGAAAAAATATTATTTTTGAGAATTTAAATAACAAACAAAATGGTTTATTCATTTGGATATTTTTATTGTGAAGATTTCAAAAATTAAAGTGTAATATAATTTGCTCGAAGAATCGATGAGAACCACTATTTCAGGATGTCAAAGTG
>OX387255.1:157500-160000 GCA_947562095.1 Branchellion lobata | reverse complement strand
ATTTCTCACAGCTTCGCGTATCTTTCGCATGTGTCAGGCACTCATTTTGGAAATTTCTGGCTAACGCAGGCTTGCGCGAGAAGTTGGGCTGTCACTCCTGTATGGTGGTGATAAATGTACAAAGAAGGCATGAACTTTCGAAAAGCAATCGAAAAAACGAATGTGGAAGAAATGGAATGGAAAGCATTGAATGACAAGGCGATTTTAAAATAAATAATCTTAAAATCACACACACACTTGAAGGTTGATGCTGTTCGTATGTTTTGTGAACCATGCCTCTTCTGAAAATGCTCCTTCGCTGCACCCCTGTTTTTATTATTTGAATATAATAATGCAGTAGTAAGAAGACGGGAGAGGCTTGTATGGAAGTGTCAGCCGTTATATCATAATTAACTAACCAGTCTATTGGTTATGTTGTTCTTCCCTGCTTTAGAAATCAAATCTTTTTTTACAGTAATTAGTTATATTAGCAAATATTTTGCTGAATTTAGATTGAATTTATAAATTTTACATATTCAGCTGAAATTAAAACAACTAAAATATTTCACTGTCTTTATAATTTGATACAATTTCAATTTAATACCATTTTATCATTGTTGATGTCTTGTGAATCAAGATTACTTTGAATATCTACTCAACTTATTTCAAACGCTAGGTGGCAGGCTAATTACTCGTTTGCAATGAATTTGCGTCTTCAGAGAACAAAATAGATGAATAGAAAAAAACTTTTAATGAAATAAAAAGGGCTAACAGCTATATCGAAACAATTTAAAATATTTTATTATAATTTAATTCTAATGAACCATTCATTTTTATTTTTCATGGTACCACACATAAAATCGCTAACAGTCCATTTTTCCATCACCGTTAGTTTTTCATAGTCGTAATTTTATCTGATTAAATTTCTTTGAATGCAGTCAGCCACTGAAATGCTGCAGAACATGGCGAAAATTCAGTTATTTGATGTTTGTATTAACGATTCGATAATAAATTTGTAAGGCTTCATGATCTGCATCTACATTGCACTTCTAATGCATCTACAATGCATTTCTAATGCATTTCTAATGCATCTACAATGCATCCACAATGCATATCTAATGCATCTCCTATGCATCTCCTATGCATCTCTAATGCATCTCTAATGCATCTCTAATGCATCTCTAATGCATCTAAAATGCATCTCTAATGCATTTCTAATGCATCTCTAATGCATCTCTAATGCATCTCTAATGCATCTCTAATGCATCTCTAATGCATCTCTAATTCATCTCTAATGCATCTACAATGCATCTACAATGCATCTTTAATGCATCTCTAATGAATTTCTAATGCATCTCTAATGCACCTCTAATGCATCTACAATGCATCTCTAATGGATGTCACCTTAAGTCCTTCATCTTTGCTTGCTTTCAATACAACAGTTTTTGTTAGTTTGGCTGTTATCAAATTTTGATTATTTCGTAGTTTCTGTAACATTTCCTTCGACATAGACTTTTTTTATAGTCTTTATTGAATCAAAACCAGACAAACGCTGGAAAAGGCACAGAACATGGTGAACAATCAAAATGAAATAAAAAACTAAATCGACAATGACTGAATGTCATAAAAACTGTCAAGTGTCTGTTGCAAAAGATCAAAAACTGATTATAGAATCAAAGTTATGAGTCTCAAGAATTTAGAAGGGATTCATAGTTTATATGGAATGACTATTGAAGAATGTTTCATCAAATTAAACAAAACTGGGATGTTGAAAGATTCTAAGAAATTCAAAAGCAGAATTGACTATTAAATTAAATTAATGAGTCTCAAAAGTTCAGAAGTGAATCATATTTTGAAACCACATAATATAACTATTGGAAAGTTATTGCAAGTTATTTCTTCTCTTCTTCTATTTTCCTCTTCAGTCATTTCTCATATTCACTAAATGTCTGTCTGGATACCTCAATTTCTTGCAGTGGTTTCAACATCCGCTCACTTTCTTGTTTTTTAAGTTGGCAAACGGTATTCTTGTAGCCGATTGGTTGACGAAGTTACAGCAATGTCTTTTTCTTCCTCAGCCATTTCTCAAATGTACAGGCAAGTCCGTCTAAACAACAATTTTTTTTTCAACACTTGTTCATTTTCTTGTTGAGTAATTTGGCAAACAGTATTTATGTAGGTGTTGGTTGACGATTTCACTGCAATGTCTGTATTTCAAACGAGACAGATTTGGCAGATTTTTAAAAATCTTTTAAAAATCTTAGCAATCAGCAAACACTATAAATCTTAGATAAATTAACTTATTTATAACTAATATTTTAAACTTTGAATTTTAAATAGATAATAAAAATATTTGGAAACAAAAAATGAAATAGATTAAAATAACGCCATACACGCTTTCGCAAAACTACATATTTTCAATAAAAGTTGTCTAGAAATTTTAATTAACTTCAATATAATTTGATTGAAAATTTTATAAATTTCAAATATAGTTTTGTAAAAATCTTAATTATTTTCAATA
>OX387255.1:0-147500 GCA_947562095.1 Branchellion lobata | reverse complement strand
AGAAAAACCAGAAAAACAAGAACCAGAAAAAACCGGAAAAAACCGGATAAAACCGGAAAAAACCAGAAAAAACCGGAAAAACCAGAAAACCCTAACCCTAACCCTAACCCTAACCAGAAAAACCAGAAAAACCAGAAAAACAAGAACCAGAAAAAACCGGAAAAAACCGGATAAAACCGGATAAAACCGGAAAAAACCAGAAAAAACCGGAAAAACCAGAAAACCCTAACCCTAACCCTAACCCTAACCAGAAAAACCAGAAAAACCAGAAAAACAAGAACCAGAAAAAACCGGAAAAAACCGGATAAAACCGGAAAAAACCAGAAAAAACCGGAAAAAACCAGAAAACCCTAACCCCAACCCTAACCCTAACCAGAAAAACCAGAAAAACCAGAAAAACAAGAACCAGAAAAAACCGGAAAAAACCGGATAAAACCGGAAAAAACCAGAAAAAACCGGAAAAAACCAGAAAACCCTAACCCTAACCCTAACCCTAACCAGAAAAACCAGAAAAACCAGAAAAACAAGAACCAGAAAAAACCGGAAATAACCGGATAAAACCGGAAAAAACCAGAAAAAACCGGAAAAACCAGAAAACCCTAACCCTAACCCTAACCCTAACCAGAAAAACCAGAAAAACCAGAAAAACAAGAACCAGAAAAAACCGGATAAAACCGGATAAAACCGGATAAAACCGGAAAAAACCAGAAAAAACCGGAAAAAACCAGAAAACCTCAACCCTAACCCTAACCCTAACCAGAAAAACCAGAAAAACCAGAAAAACAAGAACCAGAAAAAACCGGAAAAAACCGGATAAAACCGGAAAAAACCAGAAAAAACCGGAAAAAACCAGAAAACCCTAACCCTAACCCTAACCCTAACCAGAAAAACCAGAAAAACCAGAAAAACAAGAACCAGAAAAAACCGGAAAAAACCGGATAAAACCGGAAAAAACCAGAAAAAACCGGAAAAACCAGAAAACCCTAACCCTAACCCTAACCCTAACCAGAAAAACCAGAAAAACCAGAAAAACAAGAACCAGAAAAAACCGGATAAAACCGGATAAAACCGGATAAAACCGGAAAAAACCAGAAAAAACCGGAAAAAACCAGAAAACCTCAACCCTAACCCTAACCCTAACCAGAAAAACCAGAAAAACCAGAAAAACAAGAACCAGAAAAAACCGGAAAAAACCGGATAAAACCGGAAAAAACCAGAAAAAACCGGAAAAAACCAGAAAACCCTAACCCTAACCCTAACCCTAACCAGAAAAACCAGAAAAACCAGAAAAACAAGAACCAGAAAAAACCGGAAAAAACCGGATAAAACCGGAAAAAACCAGAAAAAACCGGACAAACCAGAAAACCCTAACCCTAACCCTAACCCTAACCAGAAAAACCAGAAAAACCAGAAAAACAAGAACCAGAAAAAACCGGATAAAACCGGATAAAACCGGATAAAACCGGAAAAAACCAGAAAAAACCGGAAAAAACCAGAAAACCCTAACCCCAACCCTAACCCTAACCAGAAAAACCAGAAAAACCAGAAAAACAAGAACCAGAAAAAACCGGAAAAAACCGGATAAAACCGGAAAAAACCAGAAAAAACCGGAAAAAACCAGAAAACCCTAACCCTAACCCTAACCCTAACCAGAAAAACCAGAAAAACCAGAAAAACAAGAACCAGAAAAAACCGGAAAAAACCGGATAAAACCGGAAAAAACCAGAAAAAACCGGAAAAACCAGAAAACCCTAACCCTAACCCTAACCCTAACCAGAAAAACCAGAAAAACAAGAACCAGAAAAAACCGGATAAAACCGGATAAAACCGGATAAAACCGGAAAAAACCAGAAAAAACCGGAAAAAACCAGAAAACCTCAACCCTAACCCTAACCCTAACCAGAAAAACCAGAAAAACCAGAAAAACAAGAACCAGAAAAAACCGGAAAAAACCGGATAAAACCGGAAAAAACCAGAAAAAACCGGAAAAAACCAGAAAACCCTAACCCTAACACTAACCCTAACCAGAAAAACCAGAAAAACCAGAAAAACAAGAACCAGAAAAAACCGGAAAAAACCGGATAAAACCGGAAAAAACCAGAAAAAACCGGAAAAAACCAGAAAACCCTAACCCTAACCCTAACCCTAACCAGAAAAACCAGAAAAACCAGAAAAACAAGAACCAGAAAAAACCGGAAAAAACCGGATAAAACCGGAAAAAACCAGAAAAAACCGGAAAAACCAGAAAACCCTAACCCTAACCCTAACCCTAACCAGAAAAACCAGAAAAACAAGAACCAGAAAAAACCGGATAAAACCGGATAAAACCGGATAAAACCGGAAAAAACCAGAAAAAACCGGAAAAAACCAGAAAACCTCAACCCTAACCCTAACCCTAACCAGAAAAACCAGAAAAACCAGAAAAACAAGAACCAGAAAAAACCGGAAAAAACCGGATAAAACCGGAAAAAACCAGAAAAAACCGGAAAAAACCAGAAAACCCTAACCCTAACCCTAACCCTAACCAGAAAAACCAGAAAAACCAGAAAAACAAGAACCAGAAAAAACCGGAAAAAACCGGATAAAACCGGAAAAAACCAGAAAAAACCGGAAAAAACCAGAAAACCCTAACCCTAACCCTAACCCTAACCAGAAAAACCAGAAAAACCAGAAAAACAAGAACCAGAAAAAACCGGAAAAAACCGGATAAAACCGGAAAAAACCAGAAAAAACCGGAAAAACCAGAAAACCCTAACCCTAATCCTAACCCTAACCAGAAAAACCAGAAAAACCAGAAAAACAAGAACCAGAAAAAACCGGAAAAAACCGGATAAAACCGGATAAAACCGGAAAAAAACAGAAAAAACCGGAAAAACCAGAAAACCCTAACCCTAACCCTAACCCTAACCAGAAAAACCAGAGAAACCAGAAAAACAAGAACCAGAAAAAACCGGAAAAAACCGGATAAAACCGGAAAAAACCAGAAAAAACCGGAAAAACCAGAAAACCCTAACCCTAACCCTAACCCTAACCAGAAAAACCAGAAAAACAAGAACCAGAAAAAACCGGATAAAACCGGATAAAACCGGATAAAACCGGAAAAAACCAGAAAAAACCGGAAAAAACCAGAAAACCTCAACCCTAACCCTAACCCTAACCAGAAAAACCAGAAAAACCAGAAAAACAAGAACCAGAAAAAACCGGAAAAAACCGGATAAAACCGGAAAAAACCAGAAAAAACCGGAAAAAACCAGAAAACCCTAACCCTAACACTAACCCTAACCAGAAAAACCAGAAAAACCAGAAAAACAAGAACCAGAAAAAACCGGAAAAAACCGGATAAAACCGGAAAAAACCAGAAAAAACCGGAAAAAACCAGAAAACCCTAACCCTAACCCTAACCCTAACCAGAAAAACCAGAAAAACCAGAAAAACAAGAACCAGAAAAAACCGGAAAAAACCGGATAAAACCGGAAAAAACCAGAAAAAACCGGAAAAACCAGAAAACCCTAACCCTAACCCTAACCCTAACCAGAAAAACCAGAAAAACCAGAAAAACAAGAACCAGAAAAAACCGGATAAAACCGGATAAAACCGGATAAAACCGGAAAAAACCGGAAAAAACCAGAAAACCCTAACCCTAACCCTAACCCTAACCAGAAAAACCAGAAAAACCAGAAAAACAAGAACCAGAAAAAACCGGAAAAAACCGGATAAAACCGGAAAAAACCAGAAAAAACCGGAAAAAACCAGAAAACCCTAACCCTAACCCTAACCCTAACCAGAAAAACCAGAAAAACCAGAAAAACAAGAACCAGAAAAAACAGGAAAAAACCGGATAAAACCGGAAAAAACCAGAAAAAACCGGAAAAAACCAGAAAACCCTAACCCCAACCCTAACCCTAACCAGAAAAACCAGAAAAACCAGAAAAACAAGAACCAGAAAAAACCGGAAAAAACCGGATAAAACCGGATAAAACCGGAAAAAACCAGAAAAAACCGGAAAAACCAGAAAACCCTAACCCTAACCCTAACCCTAACCAGAAAAACCAGAAAAACCAGAAAAACAAGAACCAGAAAAAACCGGATAAAACCGGATAAAACCGGATAAAACCGGAAAAAACCAGAAAAAACCGGAAAAAACCAGAAAACCCTAACCCTAACCCTAACCCTAACCAGAAAAACCAGAAAAACCAGAAAAACAAGAACCAGAAAAAACCGGAAAAAACTGGATAAAACCGGAAAAAACCAGAAAAAACCGGAAAAACCAGAAAACCCTAACCCTAACCCTAACCCTAACCAGAAAAACCAAAAAAACCAGAAAAACAAGAACCAGAAAAAACCGGAAAAAACCGGATAAAACCGGAAAAAACCAGAAAAAACCGGAAAAACCAGAAAACCCTAACCCTAACCCTAACCCTAACCAGAAAAACCAGAAAAACCAGAAAAACAAGAACCAGAAAAAACCGGAAAAACCAGAAAACCCTAACCCTAATCCTAACCCTAACCAGAAAAACCAGAAAAACCAGAAAAACAAGAACCAGAAAAAACCGGAAAAAACCGGATAAAACCGGATAAAACCGGAAAAAACCAGAAAAAACCGGAAAAACCAGAAAACCCTAACCCTAACCCTAAACCCAACCAGAAAAACCAGAAAAACCAGAAAAACAAGAACCAGAAAAAACCGGAAAAAACCGGATAAAACCGGATAAAACCGGAAAAAACCGAAAAAAACCAGAAAACCCTAACCCTAACCCTAACCAGAAAAACCAGAAAAACCAGAAAAAACCAGAAAAACAAGAACCAGAAAAAACCGGATAAAACCGGATAAAACCGGATAAAACCGGAAAAAACCAGAAAAAACCGGAAAAAACCAGAAAACCCTAACCCTAACCCTAACCCTAACCAGAAAAACCAGAAAAACCAGAAAAACAAGAACCAGAAATAACCGGAAAAAACCGGATAAAACCGGAAAAAACCAGAAAAAACCGGAAAAAACCAGAAAACCCTAACCCTAACCCTAACCCTAACCAGAAAAACCAGAAAAACCAGAAAAACAAGAACCAGAAAAAACCGGAAAAAACCGGATAAAACCGGAAAAAACCAGAAAAAACCGGAAAAACCAGAAAACCCTAACCCTAACCCTAACCCTAACCAGAAAAACCAGAAAAACAAGAACCAGAAAAAACCGGAAAAACCAGAAAACCCTAACCCTAATCCTAACCCTAACCAGAAAAACCAGAAAAACCAGAAAAACAAGAACCAGAAAAAACCGGAAAAAACCGGATAAAACCGGATAAAACTGGAAAAAACCAGAAAAAACCGGAAAAACCAGAAAACCCTAACCCTAACCCTAACCCCAACCAGAAAAACCAGAAAAACCAGAAAAACAAGAACCAGAAAAAACCGGAAAAAACCGGATAAAACCGGATAAAACCGGAAAAAACCGGAAAAACCAGAAAACCCTAACCCTAACCCTAACCCTAACCAGAAAAACCAGAAAAACCAGAAAAACAAGAACCAGAAATAACCGGAAAAAACCGGATAAAACCGGAAAAAACCAGAAAAAACCGGAAAAAACCAGAAAACCCTAACCCTAACCCTAACCCTAACCAGAAAAACCAGAAAAACCAGAAAAACAAGAACCAGAAAAAACCGGAAAAAACCGGATAAAACCGGAAAAAACCAGAAAAAACCGGAAAAACCAGAAAACCCTAACCCTAACCCTAACCCTAACCAGAAAAACCAGAAAAACAAGAACCAGAAAAAACCGGAAAAACCAGAAAACCCTAACCCTAATCCTAACCCTAACCAGAAAAACCAGAAAAACCAGAAAAACAAGAACCAGAAAAAACCGGAAAAAACCGGATAAAACCGGATAAAACTGGAAAAAACCAGAAAAAACCGGAAAAACCAGAAAACCCTAACCCTAACCCTAACCCCAACCAGAAAAACCAGAAAAACCAGAAAAACAAGAACCAGAAAAAACCGGAAAAAACCGGATAAAACCGGATAAAACCGGAAAAAACCGGAAAAACCAGAAAACCCTAACCCTAACCCTAACCCTAACCAGAAAAACCAGAAAAACCAGAAAAAACCAGAAAAACAAGAACCAGAAAAAACCGGATAAAACCGGAATAAACCGGATAAAACCGGAAAAAACCAGAAAAAACCGGAAAAACCAGAAAACCCTAACCCTAACCCTAACCCTAACCAGAAAAACCAGAAAAACCAGAAAAACAAGAACCAGAAAAAACCGGAAAAAACCGGAAAAAACCGGATAAAACCGGAAAAAACCAGAAAAAACCGGAAAAAACCAGAAAACCCTAACCCTAACCCTAACCCTAACCAGAAAAACCAGAAAAACCAAAAAAACAAGAACCAGAAAAAACCGGAAAAAACCGGATAAAACCGGAAAAAAACAGAAAAAACCGGAAAAAACCAGAAAACCCTAACCCCAACCCTAACCCTAACAAGAAAAACCATAAAAACCCGAAAATCAAGAACCAGAAAAAACCGGAAAAAACCGGATAAAACCGGATAAAACCGGAAAAAACCAGAAAAAACCGGAAAAACCAGAAAACCCTAACCCTAACCCTAACCCTAACCAGAAAAACCAGAAAAACCAGAAAAACAAGAACCAGAAAAAACCGGAAAAAACCGGATAAAACCGGAAAAAACCAGAAAAAACCGGAAAAACCAGAAAACCCTAACCCTAACCCTAACCCTAACCAGAAAAACCAGAAAAACCAGAAAAACAAGAACCAGAAAAAACCGGATAAAACCGGATAAAACCGGATAAAACCGGAAAAAACCAGAAAAAACCGGAAAAAACCAGAAAACCCTAACCCTAACCCTAACCCTAACCAGAAAAACCAGAAAAACCAGAAAAACAAGAACCAGAAAAAACCGGAAAAAACCGGATAAAACCGGAAAAAACCAGAAAAAACCGGAAAAAACCAGAAAACCCTAACCCTAACCCTAACCCTAACCAGAAAAACCAGAAAAACCAAAAAAACAAGAACCAGAAAAAACCGGAAAAAACCGGATAAAACCGGAAAAAACCAGAAAAAACCGGAAAAACCAGAAAACCCTAACCCTAATCCTAACCCTAACCAGAAAAACCAGAAAAACCAGAAAAACAAGAACCAGAAAAAACCGGAAAAAACCGGATAAAACCGGATAAAACCGGAAAAAACCAGAAAAAACCGGAAAAACCAGAAAACCCTAACCCTAACCCTAACCCTAACCAGAAAAACCAGAAAAACCAGAAAAACAAGAACCAGAAAAAACCGGAAAAAACCGGATAAAACCGGAAAAAACCAGAAAAAACCGGAAAAACCAGAAAACCCTAACCCTAACCCTAACCCTAACCAGAAAAACCAGAAAAACCAGAAAAACAAGAACCAGAAAAAACCGGATAAAACCGGATAAAACCGGAAAAAACCAGAAAAAACCGGAAAAACCAGAAAACCCTAACCCTAACCCTAACCCTAACCAGAAAAACCAGAAAAACCAGAAAAACAAGAACCAGAAAAAACCGGAAAAAACCGGATAAAACCGGAAAAAACCAGAAAAAACCGGAAAAACCAGAAAACCCTAACCCTAACCCTAACCCTAACCAGAAAAACCAGAAAAACCAGAAAAAACCAGAAAAACAAGAGCCAGAAAAAACCGGAAAAAACCGGATAAAACCCGAAAAAACCAGAAAAAACCGGAAAAACCAGAAAACCCTAACCCTAACCCTAACCCTAACTAGAAAAACCAGAAAAACCAGAAAAACAAGAACCAGAAAAAACCGGATAAAACCGGATAAAACCGGATAAAACCGGAAAAAACCAGAAAAAACCGGAAAAAACCAGAAAACCCTAACCCTAACCCTAACCCTAACCAGAAAAACCAGAAAAACCAGAAAAACAAGAACCAGAAAAAACCGGAAAAAACCGGATAAAACCGGAAAAAACCAGAAAAAACCGGAAAAAACCAGAAAACCCTAACCCTAACCCTAACCCTAACCAGAAAAACCAGAAAAACCAGAAAAACAAGAACCAGAAAAAACCGGAAAAAACCGGATAAAACCGGAAAAAACCAGAAAAAACCGGAAAAACCAGAAAACCCTAACCCTAACCCTAAACCTAACCAGAAAAACCAGAAAAACCAGAAAAACCAGAAAAACAAGAACCAGAAAAAACCGGATAAAACCGGATAAAACCGGAAAAAACCAGAAAAAACCGGAAAAAACCAGAAAACCCTAACCCTAACCCTAACCCTAACCAGAAAAACCAGAAAAACCAGAAAAACAAGAATTAGAAAAAACCGGAAAAAACCGGATAAAACCGGAAAAAACCAGAAAAAACCGGAAAAAACCAGAAAACCCAAACCCTAACCCTAACCCTAACCAGAAAAACCAGAAAAACCAGAAAAACAAGAACCAGAAAAAACCGGAAAAAACCGGATAAAACCGGAAAAAAGCAGAAAAAACTGGAAAAACCAGAAAACCCTAACCCTAATCCTAACCCTAACCAGAAAAACCAGAAAAACCAGAAAAACAAGAACCAGAAAAAACCGGAAAAAACCGGATAAAACCGGATAAAACCGGAAAAAACCAGAAAAAACCGGAAAAACCAGAAAACCCTAACCCTAACCCTAACCCTAACCAGAAAAACCAGAAAAACCAGAAAAACCAGAAAAACAAGAACCAGAAAAAACCGGAAAAAACCGGATAAAACCGGAAAAAACCAGAAAAAACCGGAAAAACCAGAAAACCCTAACCCTAACCCTAACCCTAACCAGAAAAACCAGAAAAACCAGAAAAACAAAAACCAGAAAAAACCGGAAAAAACCGGATAAAACCGGATAAAACCGGAAAAAACCAGAAAAAACCGGAAAAACCAGAAAACCCTAACCCTAACCCTAACCCTAACCAGAAAAACCAGAAAAACCAGAAAAACAAAAACCAGAAAAAACCGGAAAAAACCGGATAAAACCGGAAAAAACCAGAAAAAACCGGAAAAAACCAGAAAACCCTAACCCCAACCCTAACCCTAACCAGAAAAACCAGAAAAACCAGAAAAACAAGAACCAGAAAAAACCGGAAAAAACCGGATAAAACCGGAAAAAACCAGAAAAAACCGGAAAAAACCAGAAAACCCTAACCCTAACCCTAACCCTAACCAGAAAAACCAGAAAAACAAGAAAAACAAGAACCAGAAAAAACCGGAAAAAACCGGATAAAACCGGAAAAAACCAGAAAAAACCGGAAAAACCAGAAAACCCTAACCCTAACCCTAACCCTAACCAGAAAAACCAGAAAAACCAGAAAAACAAGAACCAGAAAAAACCGGATAAAACCGGATAAAACCGGATAAAACCGGAAAAAACCAGAAAAAACCGGAAAAAACCAGAAAACCCTAACCCTAACCCTAACCCTAACCAGAAAAACCAGAAAAACCAGAACCAGAAAAAACCGGAAAAAACCGGATAAAACCGGAAAAAACCAGAAAAAACCGGAAAAAACCAGAAAACCCTAACCCTAACCCTAACCCTAACCAGAAAAACCAGAAAAACCAGAAAAACAAGAACCAGAAAAAACCGGAAAAAACCGGATAAAACCGGAAAAAACCAAAAAAAACCGGAAAAACCAGAAAACCCTAACCCTAATCCTAACCCTAACCAGAAAAACCAGAAAAACCAGAAAAACAAGAACCAGAAAAAACCGGAAAAAACCGGATAAAACCGGATAAAACCGGAAAAAACCAGAAAAAACCGGAAAAACCAGAAAACCCTAACCCTAACCCTAACCCTAACCAGAAAAACCAGAAAAACCAGAAAAACAAGAACCAGAAAAAACCGGAAAAAACCGGAAAAAACCGGAAAAAATCAGAAAAAACCGGAAAAAACCAGAAAACCCTAACCCCAACCCTAACCCTAACCAGAAAAACCAGAAAAACCAGAAAAACAAGAACCAGAAAAAACCGGAAAAAACCGGATAAAACCGGAAAAAACCAGAAAAAACCGGAAAAAACCAGAAAACCCTAACCCTAACCCTAACCCTAACCAGAAAAACCAGAAAAACCAGAAAAACAAGAACCAGAAAAAACCGGATAAAACCGGATAAAACCGGATAAAACCGGAAAAAACCAGAAAAAACCGGAAAAAACCAGAAAACCCTAACCCTAACCCTAACCCTAACCAGAAAAACCAGAAAAACCAGAAAAACCAGAAAAACAAGAACCAGAAAAAACCGGAAAAAACCGGATAAAACCGGAAAAAACCAGAAAAAACCGGAAAAAACCAGAAAACCCTAACCCTAACCCTAACCCTAACCAGAAAAACCAGAAAAACCAGAAAAACAAGAACCAGAAAAAACCGGAAAAAACCGAATAAAACCGGAAAAAACCAGAAAAAACCGGAAAAACCAGAAAACCCTAACCCTAACCCTAACCCTAACCAGAAAAACCAGAAAAACCAGAAAAACAAGAACCAGAAAAAACCGGATAAAACCGGAAAAAAGCAGAAAAAACTGGAAAAACCAGAAAACCCTAACCCTAATCCTAACCCTAACCAGAAAAACCAGAAAAACCAGAAAAACAAGAACCAGAAAAAACCGGAAAAAACCGGATAAAACCGGATAAAACCGGAAAAAACCAGAAAAAACCGGAAAAACCAGAAAACCCTAACCCTAACCCTAACCCTAACCAGAAAAACCAGAAAAACCAGAAAAACCAGAAAACCCTAACCCTAATCCTAACCCTAACCAGAAAAACCAGAAAAACCAGAAAAACAAGAACCAGAAAAAACCGGAAAAAACCGGATAAAACCGGATAAAACCGGAAAAAACCAGAAAAAACCGGAAAAACCAGAAAACCCTAACCCTAACCCTAACCCTAACCAGAAAAACCAGAAAAACCAGAAAAACCAGAAAAACAAGAACCAGAAAAAACCGGAAAAAACCGGATAAAACCGGAAAAAACCAGAAAAAACCGGAAAAACCAGAAAACCCTAACCCTAACCCTAACCCTAACCAGAAAAACCAGAAAAACCAGAAAAACAAGAACCAGAAAAAACCGGAAAAAACCGGATAAAACCGGATAAAACCGGAAAAAACCAGAAAAAACCGGAAAAACCAGAAAACCCTAACCCTAACCCTAACCCTAACCAGAAAAACCAGAAAAACCAGAAAAACAAAAACCAGAAAAAACCGGAAAAAACCGGATAAAACCGGAAAAAACCAGAAAAAACCGGAAAAAACCAGAAAACCCTAACCCCAACCCTAACCCTAACCAGAAAAACCAGAAAAACCAGAAAAACAAGAACCAGAAAAAACCGGAAAAAACCGGATAAAACCGGAAAAAACCAGAAAAAACCGGAAAAAACCAGAAAACCCTAACCCTAACCCTAACCCTAACCAGAAAAACCAGAAAAACAAGAAAAACAAGAACCAGAAAAAACCGGAAAAAACCGGATAAAACCGGAAAAAACCAGAAAAAACCGGAAAAACCAGAAAACCCTAACCCTAACCCTAACCCTAACCAGAAAAACCAGAAAAACCAGAAAAACAAGAACCAGAAAAAACCGGATAAAACCGGATAAAACCGGATAAAACCGGAAAAAACCAGAAAAAACCGGAAAAAACCAGAAAACCCTAACCCTAACCCTAACCCTAACCAGAAAAACCAGAAAAACCAGAACCAGAAAAAACCGGAAAAAACCGGATAAAACCGGAAAAAACCAGAAAAAACCGGAAAAAACCAGAAAACCCTAACCCTAACCCTAACCCTAACCAGAAAAACCAGAAAAACCAGAAAAACAAGAACCAGAAAAAACCGGAAAAAACCGGATAAAACCGGAAAAAACCAAAAAAAACCGGAAAAACCAGAAAACCCTAACCCTAATCCTAACCCTAACCAGAAAAACCAGAAAAACCAGAAAAACAAGAACCAGAAAAAACCGGAAAAAACCGGATAAAACCGGATAAAACCGGAAAAAACCAGAAAAAACCGGAAAAACCAGAAAACCCTAACCCTAACCAGAAAAACCAGAAAAACCAGAAAAACAAGAACCAGAAAAAACCGGAAAAAACCGGAAAAAACCGGAAAAAATCAGAAAAAACCGGAAAAAACCAGAAAACCCTAACCCCAACCCTAACCCTAACCAGAAAAACCAGAAAAACCAGAAAAACAAGAACCAGAAAAAACCGGAAAAAACCGGATAAAACCGGAAAAAACCAGAAAAAACCGGAAAAAACCAGAAAACCCTAACCCTAACCCTAACCCTAACCAGAAAAACCAGAAAAACCAGAAAAACAAGAACCAGAAAAAACCGGATAAAACCGGATAAAACCGGATAAAACCGGAAAAAACCAGAAAAAACCGGAAAAAACCAGAAAACCCTAACCCTAACCCTAACCCTAACCAGAAAAACCAGAAAAACCAGAAAAACCAGAAAAACAAGAACCAGAAAAAACCGGAAAAAACCGGATAAAACCGGAAAAAACCAGAAAAAACCGGAAAAAACCAGAAAACCCTAACCCTAACCCTAACCCTAACCAGAAAAACCAGAAAAACCAGAAAAACAAGAACCAGAAAAAACCGGAAAAAACCGAATAAAACCGGAAAAAACCAGAAAAAACCGGAAAAACCAGAAAACCCTAACCCTAACCCTAACCCTAACCAGAAAAACCAGAAAAACCAGAAAAACAAGAACCAGAAAAAACCGGAAAAAACCGGATAAAACCGGATAAAACCGGAAAAAACCAGAAAAAACCGGAAAAACCAGAAAACCCTAACCCTAACCCTAACCCTAACCAGAAAAACCAGAAAAACCAGAAAAACAAGAACCAGAAAAAACCGGAAAAAACCGGATAAAACCGGAAAAAACCAGAAAAAACCGGAAAAAACCAGAAAACCCTAACCCCAACCCTAACCCTAACCAGAAAAACCAGAAAAACCAGAAAAACAAGAACCAGAAAAAACCGGAAAAAACCGGATAAAACCGGAAAAAACCAGAAAAAACCGGAAAAAACCAGAAAACCCTAACCCTAACCCTAACCCTAAACAGAAAAACCAGAAAAACCAGAAAAACAAGAACCAGAAAAAACCGGAAAAAACCGGATAAAACCGGAAAAAACCAGAAAAAACCGGAAAAAACCAGAAAACCCTAACCCTAACCCTAACCCTAACCAGAAAAACCAGAAAAACCAGAAAAACAAGAACCAGAAAAAACCGGAAAAAACCGGATAAAACCGGAAAAAACCAGAAAAAACCGGAAAAAACCAGAAAACCCTAACCGTAACCCTAACCCTAACCAGAAAAACCAGAAAAACCAGAAAAACAAGAACCAGAAAAAACCGGAAAAAACCGGATAAAACCGGAAAAAACCAGAAAAAACCGGAAAAACCAGAAAACCCTAACCCTAACCCTAACCCTAACCAGAAAAACCAGAAAAACCAGAAAAACAAGAACCAGAAAAAACCGGATAAAACCGGATAAAACCGGATAAAACCGGAAAAAACCAGAAAAAACCGGAAAAAACCAGAAAACCCTAACCCTAACCCTAACCCTAACCAGAAAAACCAGAAAAACCAGAAAAACAAGAACCAGAAAAAACCGGAAAAAACCGGATAAAACCGGAAAAAACCAGAAAAAACCGGAAAAAACCAGAAAACCCTAACCCTAACCCTAACCCTAACCAGAAAAACCAGAAAAACCAGAAAAACAAGAACCAGAAAAAACCGGAAAAAACCGGATAAAACCGGAAAAAACCAGAAAAAACTGGAAAAACCAGAAAACCCTAACCCTAATCCTAACCCTAACCAGAAAAACCAGAAAAACCAGAAAAACAAGAACCAGAAAAAACCGGAAAAAACCGGATAAAACCGGATAAAACCGGAAAAAACCGAAAAAACCGGAAAAACCAGAAAACCCTAACCCTAACCCTAACCCTAACCAGAAAAACCAGAAAAAACCAGAAAAACCAGAAAAACAAGAACCAGAAAAAACCGGAAAAAACCGGATAAAACCGGAAAAAACCAGAAAAAACCGGAAAAACCAGAAAACCCTAACCCTAACCCTAACCCTAACCAGAAAAACCAGAAAAACCAGAAAAACAAGAACCAGAAAAAACCGGATAAAACCGGATAAAACCGGATAAAACCGGATAAAACCGGAAAAAACCAGAAAAAACCGGAAAAAACCAGAAAACCCTAAACCTAACCCTAACCCTAACCAGAAAAACCAGAAAAACCAGAAAAACCAGAAAAACAAGAACCAGAAAAAACCGGAAAAAACCGGATAAAACCGGAAAAAACCAGAAAAAACCGGAAAAAACCAGAAAACCCTAACCCCAACCCTAACCCTAACCAGAAAAACCAGAAAAACCAGAAAAAAAGAACCAGAAAAAACCGGAAAAAACCGGATAAAACCGGAAAAAACCAGAAAAAACCGGAAAAAACCAGAAAACCCTAACCCTAACCCTAACCCTAACCAGAAAAACCAGAAAAACCAGAAAAACAAGAACCAGAAAAAACCGGAAAAAACCGGATAAAACCGGAAAAAACCAGAAAAAACCGGAAAAACCAGAAAACCCTAACCCTAACCCTAACCCTAACCAGAAAAACCAGAAAAACCAGAAAAACAAGAACCAGAAAAAACCGGAAAAAACCGGATAAAACCGGAAAAAACCAGAAAAAACCGGAAAAAACCAGAAAACCCTAACCCTAACCCTAACCCTAACCAGAAAAACCAGAAAAACCAGAAAAACAAGAACCAGAAAAAACCGGAAAAAACCGGATAAAACCGGAAAAAACCAGAAAAAACCGGAAAAACCAGAAAACCCTAACCCTAACCCTAACCCTAACCAGAAAAACCAGAAAAACCAGAAAAACAAGAACCAGAAAAAACCGGATAAAACCGGATAAAACCGGATAAAACCGGAAAAAACCAGAAAAAACCGGAAAAAACCAGAAAACCCTAACCCTAACCCTAACCCTAACCAGAAAAACCAGAAAAACCAGAAAAACAAGAACCAGAAAAAACCGGAAAAAACCGGATAAAACCGGAAAAAACCAGAAAAAACCGGAAAAAACCAGAAAACCCTAACCCTAACCCTAACCCTAACCAGAAAAACCAGAAAAACCAGAAAAACAAGAACCAGAAAAAACCGGAAAAAACCGGATAAAACCGGATAAAACCGGAAAAAACCAGAAAAAACCGGAAAAAACCAGAAAACCCTAACCCTAACCCTAACCCTAACCAGAAAAACCAGAAAAACCAGAAAAACAAGAACCAGAAAAAACCGGAAAAAACCGGATAAAACCGGAAAAAACCAGAAAAAACCGGAAAAAACCAGAAAACCCTAACCGTAACCCTAACCCTAACCAGAAAAACCAGAAAAACCAGAAAAACAAGAACCAGAAAAAACCGGAAAAAACCGGATAAAACCGGAAAAAACCAGAAAAAACCGGAAAAACCAGAAAACCCTAACCCTAACCCTAACCCTAACCAGAAAAACCAGAAAAACCAGAAAAACAAGAACCAGACAAAACCGGATAAAACCGGATAAAACCGGATAAAACCGGAAAAAACCAGAAAAAACCGGAAAAAACCAGAAAACCCTAACCCTAACCCTAACCCTAACCAGAAAAACCAGAAAAACCAGAAAAACAAGAACCAGAAAAAACCGGAAAAAACCGGATAAAACCGGAAAAAACCAGAAAAAACCGGAAAAAACCAGAAAACCCTAACCCTAACCCTAACCCTAACCAGAAAAACCAGAAAAACCAGAAAAACAAGAACCAGAAAAAACCGGAAAAAACCGGATAAAACCGGAAAAAACCAGAAAAAACTGGAAAAACCAGAAAACCCTAACCCTAATCCTAACCCTAACCAGAAAAACCAGAAAAACCAGAAAAACAAGAACCAGAAAAAACCGGAAAAAACCGGATAAAACCGGATAAAACCGGAAAAAACCAGAAAAAACCGGAAAAACCAGAAAACCCTAACCCTAACCCTAACCCTAACCAGAAAAACCAGAAAAAACCAGAAAAACCAGAAAAACAAGAACCAGAAAAAACCGGAAAAAACCGGATAAAACCGGAAAAAACCAGAAAAAACCGGAAAAACCAGAAAACCCTAACCCTAACCCTAACCCTAACCAGAAAAACCAGAAAAACCAGAAAAACAAGAACCAGAAAAAACCGGATAAAACCGGATAAAACCGGATAAAACCGGATAAAACCGGAAAAAACCAGAAAAAACCGGAAAAAACCAGAAAACCCTAACCCTAACCCTAACCCTAACCAGAAAAACCAGAAAAACCAGAAAAACCAGAAAAACAAGAACCAGAAAAAACCGGAAAAAACCGGATAAAACCGGAAAAAACCAGAAAAAACCGGAAAAAACCAGAAAACCCTAACCCCAACCCTAACCCTAACCAGAAAAACCAGAAAAACCAGAAAAAAAGAACCAGAAAAAACCGGAAAAAACCGGATAAAACCGGAAAAAACCAGAAAAAACCGGAAAAAACCAGAAAACCCTAATTCTAACCCTAACCCTAACCAGAAAAACCAGAAAAACCAGAAAAACAAGAACCAGAAAAAACCGGAAAAAACCGGATAAAACCGGAAAAAACCAGAAAAAACCGGAAAAACCAGAAAAACCAGAAAACCCTAACCCTAACCCTAACCCTAACCAGAAAAACCAGAAAAACCAGAAAAACAAGAACCAGAAAAAACCGGATAAAACCGGATAAAACCGGATAAAACCGGAAAAAACCAGAAAAAACCGGAAAAAACCAGAAAACCCTAACCCTAACCCTAACCCTAACCAGAAAAACCAGAAAAACCAGAAAAACAAGAACCAGAAAAAACCGGAAAAAACCGGATAAAACCGGAAAAAACCAGAAAAAACCGGAAAAACCAGAAAACCCTAACCCTAACCCTAACCCTAACCAGAAAAACCAGAAAAACCAGAAAAACAAGAACCAGAAAAAACCGGATAAAACCGGATAAAACCGGATAAAACCGGAAAAAACCAGAAAAAACCGGAAAAAACCAGAAAACCCTAACCCTAACCCTAACCCTAACCAGAAAAACCAGAAAAACCAGAAAAACAAGAACCAGAAAAAACCGGATAAAACCGGAAAAAACCAGAAAAAACCGGAAAAAACCAGAAAACCCTAACCCTAACCCTAACCCTAACCAGAAAAACCAGAAAAACCAGAAAAACAAGAACCAGAAAAAACCGGAAAAAACCGGATAAAACCGGATAAAACCGGAAAAAACCAGAAAAAACCGGAAAAACCAGAAAACCCTAACCCTTACCCTAACCCTAACCAGAAAAACCAGAAAAAACCAGAAAAACCAGAAAAACAAGAACTAGAAAAAACCGGAAAAAACCGGATAAAACCGGAAAAAACCAGAAAAAACCGGAAAAACCAGAAAACCCTAACCCTAATCCTAACCCTAACCAGAAAAACCAGAAAAACCAGAAAAACAAGAACCAGAAAAAACCGGAAAAAACCGGATAAAACCGGAAAAAACCAGAAAAAACCGGAAAAAAACAGAAAACCCTAACCCCAACCCTAACCCTAACCAGAAAAACCAGAAAAACCAGAAAAACAAGAACCAGAAAAAACCGGAAAAAACCGGATAAAACCGGAAAAAACCAGAAAAAACCGGAAAAACCAGAAAACCCTAACCCTAACCCTAACCCTAACCAGAAAAACCAGAAAAAACCAGAAAAACCAGAAAAACAAGAACCAGAAAAAACCGGAAAAAACCGGATAAAACCGGAAAAAACCAGAAAAAACCGGAAAAACCAGAAAACCCTAACCCTAACCCTAACCCTAACCAGAAAAACCAGAAAAACCAGAAAAACAAGAACCAGAAAAAACCGGATAAAACCGGATAAAACCGGATAAAACCGGATAAAACCGGAAAAAACCAGAAAAAACCGGAAAAAACCAGAAAACCCTAACCCTAACCCTAACCCTAACCAGAAAAACCAGAAAAACCAGAAAAACCAGAAAAACAAGAACCAGAAAAAACCGGAAAAAACCGGATAAAACCGGAAAAAACCAGAAAAAACCGGAAAAAACCAGAAAACCCTAACCCCAACCCTAACCCTAACCAGAAAAACCAGAAAAACCAGAAAAAAAGAACCAGAAAAAACCGGAAAAAACCGGATAAAACCGGAAAAAACCGGAAAAAACCAGAAAACCCTAACCCTAACCCTAACCCTAACCAGAAAAACCAGAAAAACCAGAAAAACAAGAACCAGAAAAAACCGGAAAAAACCGGATAAAACCGGAAAAAACCAGAAAAAACCGGAAAAACCAGAAAACCCTAACCCTAACCCTAACCCTAACCAGAAAAACCAGAAAAACCAGAAAAACAAGAACCAGAAAAAACCGGATAAAACCGGATAAAACCGGATAAAACCGGAAAAAACCAGAAAAAACCGGAAAAAACCAGAAAACCCTAACCCTAACCCTAACCCTAACCAGAAAAACCAGAAAAACCAGAAAAACAAGAACCAGAAAAAACCGGAAAAAACCGGATAAAACCGGAAAAAACCAGAAAAAACCGGAAAACCCAGAAAACCCTAACCCTAACCCTAACCCTAACCAGAAAAACCAGAAAAACCAGAAAAACAAGAACCAGAAAAAACCGGATAAAACCGGATAAAACCGGATAAAACCGGAAAAAACCAGAAAAAACCGGAAAAAACCAGAAAACCCTAACCCTAACCCTAACCCTAACCAGAAAAACCAGAAAAACCAGAAAAACAAGAACCAGAAAAAACCGGAAAAAACCGGATAAAACCGGAAAAAACCAGAAAAAACCGGAAAAACCAGAAAAACCAGAAAACCCTAACCCTAACCCTAACCCTAACCAGAAAAACCAGAAAAACCAGAAAAACAAGAACCAGAAAAAACCGGATAAAACCGGATAAAACCGGATAAAACCGGATAAAACCGGAAAAAACCAGAAAAAACCGGAAAAAACCAGAAAACCCTAACCCTAACCCTAACCCTAACCAGAAAAACCAGAAAAACCAGAAAAACAAGAACCAGAAAAAACCGGAAAAAACCGGATAAAACCGGAAAAAACCAGAAAAAACCGGAAAAACCAGAAAACCCTAACCCTAACCCTAACCCTAACCAGAAAAACCAGAAAAACCAGAAAAACAAGAACCAGAAAAAACCGGATAAAACCGGATAAAACCGGATAAAACCGGAAAAAACCAGAAAAAACCGGAAAAAACCAGAAAACCCTAACCCTAACCCTAACCCTAACCAGAAAAACCAGAAAAACCAGAAAAACAAGAACCAGAAAAAACCGGAAAAAACCGGATAAAACCGGAAAAAACCAGAAAAAACCGGAAAAAACCAGAAAACCCTAACCCTAACCCTAACCCTAACCAGAAAAACCAGAAAAACCAGAAAAACAAGAACCAGAAAAAACCGGAAAAAACCGGATAAAACCGGATAAAACCGGAAAAAACCAGAAAAAACCGGAAAAACCAGAAAACCCTAACCCTTACCCTAACCCTAACCAGAAAAACCAGAAAAAACCAGAAAAACCAGAAAAACAAGAACTAGAAAAAACCGGAAAAAACCGGATAAAACCGGAAAAAACCAGAAAAAACCGGAAAAACCAGAAAACCCTAACCCTAATCCTAACCCTAACCAGAAAAACCAGAAAAACCAGAAAAACAAGAACCAGAAAAAACCGGAAAAAACCGGATAAAACCGGAAAAAACCAGAAAAAACCGGAAAAAACCAGAAAACCCTAACCCCAACCCTAACCCTAACCAGAAAAACCAGAAAAACCAGAAAAACAAGAACCAGAAAAAACCGGAAAAAACCGGATAAAACCGGAAAAAACCAGAAAAAACCGGAAAAACCAGAAAACCCTAACCCTAACCCTAACCCTAACCAGAAAAACCAGAAAAAACCAGAAAAACCAGAAAAACAAGAACCAGAAAAAACCGGAAAAAACCGGATAAAACCGGAAAAAACCAGAAAAAACCGGAAAAACCAGAAAACCCTAACCCTAACCCTAACCCTAACCAGAAAAACCAGAAAAACCAGAAAAACAAGAACCAGAAAAAACCGGATAAAACCGGATAAAACCGGATAAAACCGGATAAAACCGGAAAAAACCAGAAAAAACCGGAAAAAACCAGAAAACCCTAACCCTAACCCTAACCCTAACCAGAAAAACCAGAAAAACCAGAAAAACCAGAAAAACAAGAACCAGAAAAAACCGGAAAAAACCGGATAAAACCGGAAAAAACCAGAAAAAACCGGAAAAAACCAGAAAACCCTAACCCCAACCCTAACCCTAACCAGAAAAACCAGAAAAACCAGAAAAAAAGAACCAGAAAAAACCGGAAAAAACCGGATAAAACCGGAAAAAACCAGAAAAAACCGGAAAAAACCAGAAAACCCTAACCCTAACCCTAACCCTAACCAGAAAAACCAGAAAAACCAGAAAAACAAGAACCAGAAAAAACCGGAAAAAACCGGATAAAACCGGAAAAAACCAGAAAAAACCGGAAAAACCAGAAAACCCTAACCCTAACCCTAACCCTAACCAGAAAAACCAGAAAAACCAGAAAAACAAGAACCAGAAAAAACCGGATAAAACCGGATAAAACCGGATAAAACCGGAAAAAACCAGAAAAAACCGGAAAAAACCAGAAAACCCTAACCCTAACCCTAACCCTAACCAGAAAAACCAGAAAAACCAGAAAAACAAGAACCAGAAAAAACCGGAAAAAACCGGATAAAACCGGAAAAAACCAGAAAAAACCGGAAAAACCAGAAAACCCTAACCCTAACCCTAACCCTAACTAGAAAAACCAGAAAAACCAGAAAAACAAGAACCAGAAAAAACCGGATAAAACCGGATAAAACCGGATAAAACCGGAAAAAACCAGAAAAAACCGGAAAAAACCAGAAAACCCTAACCCTAACCCTAACCCTAACCAGAAAAACCAGAAAAACCAGAAAAACAAGAACCAGAAAAAACCGGAAAAAACCGGATAAAACCGGAAAAAACCAGAAAAAACCGGAAAAAACCAGAAAACCCTAACCCTAACCCTAACCCTAACCAGAAAAACCAGAAAAACCAGAAAAACAAGAACCAGAAAAAACCGGAAAAAACCGGATAAAACCGGATAAAACCGGAAAAAACCAGAAAAAACCGGAAAAACCAGAAAACCCTAACCCTTACCCTAACCCTAACCAGAAAAACCAGAAAAAACCAGAAAAACCAGAAAAACAAGAACTAGAAAAAACCGGAAAAAACCGGATAAAACCGGAAAAAACCAGAAAAAACCGGAAAAACCAGAAAACCCTAACCCTAATCCTAACCCTAACCAGAAAAACCAGAAAAACCAGAAAAACAAGAACCAGAAAAAACCGGAAAAAACCGGATAAAACCGGAAAAAACCAGAAAAAACCGGAAAAAACCAGAAAACCCTAACCCCAACCCTAACCCTAACCAGAAAAACCAGAAAAACCAGAAAAACAAGAACCAGAAAAAACCGGAAAAAACCGGATAAAACCGGAAAAAACCAGAAAAAACCGGAAAAAACCAGAAAACCCTAACCCTAACCCTAACCCTAACCAGAAAAACCAGAAAAACCAGAAAAACAAGAACCAGAAAAAACCGGAAAAAACCGGATAAAACCGGATAAAACCGGAAAAAACCAGAAAAAACCGGAAAAACCAGAAAACCCTAACCCTAACCCTAACCCTAACCAGAAAAACCAGAAAAACCAGAAAAACAAGAACCAGAAAAAACCGGATAAAACCGGATAAAACCGGATAAAACCGGATAAAACCGGAAAAAACCAGAAAAAACCGGAAAAAACCAGAAAACCCTAACCCTAACCCTAACCCTAACCAGAAAAACCAGAAAAACCAGAAAAACAAGAACCAGAAAAAACCGGAAAAAACCGGATAAAACCGGAAAAAACCAGAAAAAACCGGAAAAAACCAGAAAACCCTAACCCTAACCCTAACCCTAACCAGAAAAACCAGAAAAACCAGAAAAACAAGAACCAGAAAAAACCGGAAAAAACCGGATAAAACCGGAAAAAAACAGAAAAAACCGGAAAAACCAGAAAACCCTAACCCTAACCCTAACCCTAACCAGAAAAACCAGAAAAACCAGAAAAACAAGAACCAGAAAAAACCGGATAAAACCGGATAAAACCGGATAAAACCGGAAAAAACCAGAAAAAACCGGAAAAAACCAGAAAACCCTAACCCTAACCCTAACCCTAACCAGAAAAACCAGAAAAACCAGAAAAACAAGAACCAGAAAAAACCGGAAAAAACCGGATAAAACCGGAAAAAACCAGAAAAAACCGGAAAAACCAGAAAACCCTAACCCTAACCCTAACCCTAACCAGAAAAACCAGAAAAACCAGAAAAACAAGAACCAGAAAAAACCGGATAAAACCGGATAAAACCGGATAAAACCGGAAAAAACCAGAAAAAACCGGAAAAAACCAGAAAACCCTAACCCTAACCCTAACCCTAACCAGAAAAACCAGAAAAACCAGAAAAACAAGAACCAGAAAAAACCGGAAAAAACCGGATAAAACCGGAAAAAACCAGAAAAAACCGGAAAAAACCAGAAAACCCTAACCCTAACCCTAACCCTAACCAGAAAAACCAGAAAAACCAGAAAAACAAGAACCAGAAAAAACCGGAAAAAACCGGATAAAACCGAATAAAACCGGAAAAAACCAGAAAAAACCGGAAAAACCAGAAAACCCTAACCCTTACCCTAACCCTAACCAGAAAAACCAGAAAAAACCAGAAAAACCAGAAAAACAAGAACTAGAAAAAACCGGAAAAAACCGGATAAAACCGGAAAAAACCAGAAAAAACCGGAAAAACCAGAAAACCCTAACCCTAATCCTAACCCTAACCAGAAAAACCAGAAAAACCAGAAAAACAAGAACCAGAAAAAACCGGAAAAAACCGGATAAAACCGGAAAAAACCAGAAAAAACCGGAAAAAACCAGAAAACCCTAACCCCAACCCTAACCCTAACCAGAAAAACCAGAAAAACCAGAAAAACAAGAACCAGAAAAAACCGGAAAAAACCGGATAAAACCGGAAAAAACCAGAAAAAACCGGAAAAAACCAGAAAACCCTAACCCTAACCCTAACCCTAACCAGAAAAACCAGAAAAACCAGAAAAACAAGAACCAGAAAAAACCGGAAAAAACCGGATAAAACCGGATAAAACCGGAAAAAACCAGAAAAAACCGGAAAAACCAGAAAACCCTAACCCTAACCCTAACCCTAACCAGAAAAACCAGAAAAACCAGAAAAACAAGAACCAGAAAAAACCGGATAAAACCGGATAAAACCGGATAAAACCGGATAAAACCGGAAAAAACCAGAAAAAACCGGAAAAAACCAGAAAACCCTAACCCTAACCCTAACCCTAACCAGAAAAACCAGAAAAACCAGAAAAACAAGAACCAGAAAAAACCGGAAAAAACCGGATAAAACCGGAAAAAACCAGAAAAAACCGGAAAAAACCAGAAAACCCTAACCCCAACCCTAACCCTAACCAGAAAAACCAGAAAAACCAGAAAAAAAGAACCAGAAAAAACCGGAAAAAACCGGATAAAACCGGAAAAAACCAGAAAAAACCGGAAAAAACCAGAAAACCCTAACCCTAACCCTAACCCTAACCAGAAAAACCAGAAAAACCAGAAAAACAAGAACCAGAAAAAACCGGAAAAAACCGGATAAAACCGGAAAAAACCAGAAAAAACCGGAAAAACCAGAAAACCCTAACCCTAACCCTAACCCTAACCAGAAAAACCAGAAAAACCAGAAAAACAAGAACCAGAAAAAACCGGATAAAACCGGATAAAACCGGATAAAACCGGAAAAAACCAGAAAAAACCGGAAAAAACCAGAAAACCCTAACCCTAACCCTAACCCTAACCAGAAAAACCAGAAAAACCAGAAAAACAAGAACCAGAAAAAACCGGAAAAAACCGGATAAAACCGGAAAAAACCAGAAAAAACCGGAAAAAACCAGAAAACCCTAACCCTAACCCTAACCCTAACCAGAAAAACCAGAAAAACCAGAAAAACAAGAACCAGAAAAAACCGGAAAAAACCGGATAAAACCGGAAAAAACCAGAAAAAACCGGAAAAACCAGAAAACCCTAACCCTAACCCTAACCCTAACCAGAAAAACCAGAAAAACCAGAAAAACAAGAACCAGAAAAAACCGGATAAAACCGGATAAAACCGGATAAAACCGGAAAAAACCAGAAAAAACCGAAAAAAACCAGAAAACCCTAACCCTAACCCTAACCCTAACCAGAAAAACCAGAAAAACCAGAAAAACAAGAACCAGAAAAAACCGGAAAAAACCGGATAAAACCGGAAAAAACCAGAAAAAACCGGAAAAAACCAGAAAACCCTAACCCTAACCCTAACCCTAACCAGAAAAACCAGAAAAACCAGAAAAACAAGAACCAGAAAAAACCGGAAAAAACCGGATAAAACCGGAAAAAACCAGAAAAAACCGGAAAAACCAGAAAACCCTAACCCTAACCCTAACCCTAACCAGAAAAACCAGAAAAACCAGAAAAACAAGAACCAGAAAAAACCGGATAAAACCGGATAAAACCGGATAAAACCGGAAAAAACCAGAAAAAACCAGAAAAAACCGGAAAAAACCAGAAAACCCTAACCCTAACCCTAACCCTAACCAGAAAAACCAGAAAAACCAGAAAAACAAGAACCAGAAAAAACCGGAAAAAACCGGATAAAACCAGAAAAAACCAGAAAAACCAGAAAAACAAGAACTAGAAAAAACCGGAAAAAACCGGATAAAACCGGAAAAAACCAGAAAAAACCGGAAAAACCAGAAAACCCTAACCCTAATCCTAACCCTAACCAGAAAAACCAGAAAAACCAGAAAAACAAGAACCAGAAAAAACCGGAAAAAACCGGATAAAACCGGAAAAAACCAGAAAAAACCGGAAAAAACCAGAAAACCCTAACCCCAACCCTAACCCTAACCAGAAAAACCAGAAAAACCAGAAAAACAAGAACCAGAAAAAACCGGAAAAAACCGGATAAAACCGGAAAAAACCAGAAAAAACCGGAAAAAACCAGAAAACCCTAACCCTAACCCTAACCCTAACCAGAAAAACCAGAAAAACCAGAAAAACAAGAACCAGAAAAAACCGGAAAAAACCGGATAAAACCGGATAAAACCGGAAAAAACCAGAAAAAACCGGAAAAACCAGAAAACCCTAACCCTAACCCTAACCCTAACCAGAAAAACCAGAAAAACCAGAAAAACAAGAACCAGAAAAAACCGGATAAAACCGGATAAAACCGGATAAAACCGGATAAAACCGGAAAAAACCAGAAAAAACCGGAAAAAACCAGAAAACCCTAACCCTAACCCTAACCCTAACCAGAAAAACCAGAAAAACCAGAAAAACAAGAACCAGAAAAAACCGGAAAAAACCGGATAAAACCGGAAAAAACCAGAAAAAACCGGAAAAAACCAGAAAACCCTAACCCCAACCCTAACCCTAACCAGAAAAACCAGAAAAACCAGAAAAAAAGAACCAGAAAAAACCGGAAAAAACCGGATAAAACCGGAAAAAACCAGAAAAAACCGGAAAAAACCAGAAAACCCTAACCCTAACCCTAACCCTAACCAGAAAAACCAGAAAAACCAGAAAAACAAGAACCAGAAAAAACCGGAAAAAACCGGATAAAACCGGAAAAAACCAGAAAAAACCGGAAAAACCAGAAAACCCTAACCCTAACCCTAACCCTAACCAGAAAAACCAGAAAAACCAGAAAAACAAGAACCAGAAAAAACCGGATAAAACCGGATAAAACCGGATAAAACCGGAAAAAACCAGAAAAAACCGGAAAAAACCAGAAAACCCTAACCCTAACCCTAACCCTAACCAGAAAAACCAGAAAAACCAGAAAAACAAGAACCAGAAAAAACCGGAAAAAACCGGATAAAACCGGAAAAAACCAGAAAAAACCGGAAAAAACCAGAAAACCCTAACCCTAACCCTAACCCTAACCAGAAAAACCAGAAAAACCAGAAAAACAAGAACCAGAAAAAACCGGAAAAAACCGGATAAAACCGGAAAAAACCAGAAAAAACCGGAAAAACCAGAAAACCCTAACCCTAACCCTAACCCTAACCAGAAAAACCAGAAAAACCAGAAAAACAAGAACCAGAAAAAACCGGATAAAACCGGATAAAACCGGATAAAACCGGAAAAAACCAGAAAAAACCGGAAAAAACCAGAAAACCCTAACCCTAACCCTAACCCTAACCAGAAAACCAGAAAAACCAGAAAAACAAGAACCAGAAAAAACCGGAAAAAACCGGATAAAACCGGAAAAAACCAGAAAAAACCGGAAAAAACCAGAAAACCCTAACCCTAACCCTAACCCTAACCAGAAAAACCAGAAAAACCAGAAAAACAAGAACCAGAAAAAACCGGAAAAAACCGGATAAAACCGGAAAAAACCAGAAAAAACTGGAAAAACCAGAAAACCCTAACCCTAATCCTAACCCTAACCAGAAAAACCAGAAAAACCAGAAAAACAAGAACCAGAAAAAACCGGAAAAAACCGGATAAAACCGGATAAAACCGGAAAAAACCAGAAAAAACCGGAAAAACCAGAAAACCCTAACCCTAACCCTAACCCTAACCAGAAAAACCAGAAAAAACCAGAAAAACCAGAAAAACAAGAACCAGAAAAAACCGGAAAAAACCGGATAAAACCGGAAAAAACCAGAAAAAACCGGAAAAACCAGAAAACCCTAACCCTAACCCTAACCCTAACCAGAAAAACCAGAAAAACCAGAAAAACAAGAACCAGAAAAAACCGGATAAAACCGGATAAAACCGGATAAAACCGGATAAAACCGGAAAAAACCAGAAAAAACCGGAAAAAACCAGAAAACCCTAACCCTAACCCTAACCCTAACCAGAAAAACCAGAAAAACCAGAAAAACCAGAAAAACAAGAACCAGAAAAAACCGGAAAAAACCGGATAAAACCGGAAAAAACCAGAAAAAACCGGAAAAAACCAGAAAACCCTAACCCCAACCCTAACCCTAACCAGAAAAACCAGAAAAACCAGAAAAAAAGAACCAGAAAAAACCGGAAAAAACCGGATAAAACCGGAAAAAACCAGAAAAAACCGGAAAAAACCAGAAAACCCTAACCCTAACCCTAACCCTAACCAGAAAAACCAGAAAAACCAGAAAAACAAGAACCAGAAAAAACCGGAAAAAACCGGATAAAACCGGAAAAAACCAGAAAAAACCGGAAAAACCAGAAAACCCTAACCCTAACCCTAACCCTAACCAGAAAAACCAGAAAAACCAGAAAAACAAGAACCAGAAAAAACCGGATAAAACCGGATAAAACCGGATAAAACCGGATAAAACCGGAAAAAACCAGAAAAAACCGGAAAAAACCAGAAAACCCTAACCCTAACCCTAACCCTAACCAGAAAAACCAGAAAAACCAGAAAAACAAGAACCAGAAAAAACCGGAAAAAACCGGATAAAACCGGAAAAAACCAGAAAAAACCGGAAAAACCAGAAAACCCTAACCCTAACCCTAACCCTAACCAGAAAAACCAGAAAAACCAGAAAAACAAGAACCAGAAAAAACCGGATAAAACCGGATAAAACCGGATAAAACCGGATAAAACCGGAAAAAACCAGAAAAAACCGGAAAAAACCAGAAAACCCTAACCCTAACCCTAACCCTAACCAGAAAAACCAGAAAAACCAGAAAAACAAGAACCAGAAAAAACCGGAAAAAACCGGATAAAACCGGAAAAAACCAGAAAAAACCGGAAAAAACCAGAAAACCCTAACCCCAACCCTAACCCTAACCAGAAAAACCAGAAAAAACCAGAAAAAAAGAACCAGAAAAAACCGGAAAAAACCGGATAAAACCGGAAAAAACCAGAAAAAACCGGAAAAAACCAGAAAACCCTAACCCTAACCCTAACCCTAACCAGAAAAACCAGAAAAACCAGAAAAACAAGAACCAGAAAAAACCGGAAAAAACCAGAAAAAACCGGAAAAAACCAGAAAAAACCGGAAAAACCAGAAAACCCTAACCCTAACCCTAACCCTAACCAGAAAAACCAGAAAAACCAGAAAAACAAGAACCAGAAAAAACCGGATAAAACCGGATAAAACCGGATAAAACCGGAAAAAACCAGAAAAAACCGGAAAAAACCAGAAAACCCTAACCCTAACCCTAACCCTAACCAGAAAAACCAGAAAAACCAGAAAAACAAAAACCAGAAAAAACCGGAAAAAACCGGATAAAACCGGAAAAAACCAGAAAAAACCGGAAAAAACCAGAAAACCCTAACCCTAACCCTAACCCTAACCAGAAAAACCAGAAAAACCAGAAAAACAAGAACCAGAAAAAACCGGAAAAAACCGGATAAAACCGGAAAAAACCAGAAAAAACCGGAAAAACCAGAAAACCCTAACCCTAACCCTAACCCTAACCAGAAAAACCAGAAAAACCAGAAAAACAAGAACCAGAAAAAACCGGATAAAACCGGATAAAACCGGATAAAACCGGAAAAAACCAGAAAAAACCGGAAAAAACCAGAAAACCCTAACCCTAACCCTAACCCTAACCAGAAAAACCAGAAAAACCAGAAAAACAAGAACCAGAAAAAACCGGAAAAAACCGGATAAAACCGGATAAAACCGGAAAAAACCAGAAAAAACCGGAAAAACCAAAAAACCCTAACCCTAACCCTAACCCTAACCAGAAAAACCAGAAAAAACCAGAAAAACCAGAAAAACAAGAACCAGAAAAAACCGGAAAAAACCGGATAAAACCGGAAAAAACCAGAAAAAACCGGAAAAAACCAGAAAACCCTAACCCCAACCCTAACCCTAACCAGAAAAACCAGAAAAACCAGAAAAACAAGAACCAGAAAAAACCGGAAAAAACCGGATAAAACCGGAAAAAACCAGAAAAAACCGGAAAAAACCAGAAAACCCTAACCCTAACCCTAACCCTAACCAGAAAAACCAGAAAAACCAGAAAAACAAGAACCAGAAAAAACCGGAAAAAACCGGATAAAACCGGAAAAAACCAGAAAAAACCGGAAAAACCAGAAAACCCTAACCCTAACCCTAACCCTAACCAGAAAAACCAGAAAAACCAGAAAAACAAGAACCAGAAAAAACCGGATAAAACCGGATAAAACCGGATAAAACCGGAAAAAACCAGAAAAAACCGGAAAAAACCAGAAAACCCTAACCCTAACCCTAACCCTAACCAGAAAAACCAGAAAAACCAGAAAAACAAGAACCAGAAAAAACCGGAAAAAACCGGATAAAACCGGAAAAAACCAGAAAAAACCGGAAAAAACCAGAAAACCCTAACCCTAACCCTAACCCTAACCAAAAAAACCAGAAAAACCAGAAAAACAAGAACCAGAAAAAACCGGAAAAAACCGGATAAAACCGGAAAAAACCAGAAAAAACCGGAAAAACCAGAAAACCCTAACCCTAACCCTAACCCTAACCAGAAAAACCAGAAAAACCAGAAAAACAAGAACCAGAAAAAACCGGATAAAACCGGATAAAACCGGATAAAACCGGAAAAAACCAGAAAAAACCGGAAAAAACCAGAAAACCCTAACCCTAACCCTAACCCTAACCAGAAAAACCAGAAAAACCAGAAAAACAAGAACCAGAAAAAACCGGAAAAAACCGGATAAAACCGGATAAAACCGGAAAAAACCAGAAAAAACCGGAAAAACCAAAAAACCCTAACCCTAACCCTAACCCTAACCAGAAAAACCAGAAAAAACCAGAAAAACCAGAAAAACAAGAACCAGAAAAAACCGGAAAAAACCGGATAAAACCGGAAAAAACCAGAAAAAACCGGAAAAAACCAGAAAACCCTAACCCCAACCCTAACCCTAACCAGAAAAACCAGAAAAACCAGAAAAACAAGAACCAGAAAAAACCGGAAAAAACCGGATAAAACCGGAAAAAACCAGAAAAAACCGGAAAAAACCAGAAAACCTTAACCCTAACCCTAACCCTAACCAGAAAAACCAGAAAAACCAGAAAAACAAGAACCAGAAAAAACCGGAAAAAACCGGATAAAACCGGAAAAAACCAGAAAAAACCGGAAAAACCAGAAAACCCTAACCCTAACCCTAACCCTAACCAGAAAAACCAGAAAAACCAGAAAAACAAGAACCAGAAAAAACCGGATAAAACCGGATAAAACCGGATAAAACCGGAAAAAACCAGAAAAAACCGGAAAAAACCAGAAAACCCTAACCCTAACCCTAACCCTAACCAGAAAAACCAGAAAAACCAGAAAAACAAAAACCAGAAAAAACCGGAAAAAACCGGATAAAACCGGAAAAAACCAGAAAAAACCGGAAAAAACCAGAAAACCCTAACCCTAACCCTAACCCTAACCAGAAAAACCAGAAAAACCAGAAAAACAAAAACCAGAAAAAACCGGAAAAAACCGGATAAAACCGGAAAAAACCAGAAAAAACCGGAAAAACCAGAAAACCCTAACCCTAACCCTAACCCTAACCAGAAAAACCAGAAAAACCAGAAAAACAAGAACCAGAAAAAACCGGATAAAACCGGATAAAACCGGATAAAACCGGAAAAAACCAGAAAAAACCGGAAAAAACCAGAAAACCCTAACCCTAACCCTAACCCTAACCAGAAAAACCAGAAAAACCAGAAAAACAAGAACCAGAAAAAACCGGAAAAAACCGGATAAAACCGGAAAAAACCAGAAAAAACCGGAAAAAACCAGAAAACCCTAACCCTAACCCTAACCCTAACCAGAAAAACCAGAAAAACCAGAAAAACAAGAACCAGAAAAAACCGGAAAAAACCGGATAAAACCGGAAAAAACCAGAAAAAACCGGAAAAACCAGAAAACCCTAACCCTAACCCTAACCCTAACCAGAAAAACCAGAAAAACCAGAAAAACAAGAACCAGAAAAAACCGGATAAAACCGGATAAAACCGGATAAAACCGGAAAAAACCAGAAAAAACCGGAAAAAACCAGAAAACCCTAACCCTAACCCTAACCCTAACCAGAAAAACCAGAAAAACCAGAAAAACAAGAACCAGAAAAAACCGGAAAAAACCGGATAAAACCGGAAAAAACCAGAAAAAACCGGAAAAAACCAGAAAACCCTAACCCTAACCCTAACCCTAACCAGAAAAACCAGAAAAACCAGAAAAACAAGAACCAGAAAAAACCGGAAAAAACCGGATAAAACCGGAAAAAACCAGAAAAAACTGGAAAAACCAGAAAACCCTAACCCTAATCCTAACCCTAACCAGAAAAACCAGAAAAACCAGAAAAACAAGAACCAGAAAAAACCGGAAAAAACCGGATAAAACCGGATAAAACCGGAAAAAACCAGAAAAAACCGGAAAAACCAGAAAACCCTAACCCTAACCCTAACCCTAACCAGAAAAACCAGAAAAACCAGAAAAACAAGAACCAGAAAAAACCGGATAAAACCGGATAAAACCGGAAAAAACCGGATAAAACCGGAAAAAACCAGAAAAAACCGGAAAAAACCAGAAAACCCTAACCCTAACCCTAACCCTAACCAGAAAAACCAGAAAAACCAGAAAAACAAGAACCAGAAAAAACCGGAAAAAACCGGATAAAACCGGATAAAACCGGAAAAAACCAGAAAAAACCGGAAAAACCAGAAAACCCTAACCCTAACCCTAACCCTAACCAGAAAAACCAGAAAAACCAGAAAAACAAGAACCAGAAAAAACCGGATAAAACCGGATAAAACCGGATAAAACCGGAAAAAACCAGAAAAAACCGGAAAAAACCAGAAAACCCTAACCCTAACCCTAACCCTAACCAGAAAAACCAGAAAAACCAGAAAAACAAGAACCAGAAAAAACCGGAAAAAACCGGATAAAACCGGAAAAAACCAGAAAAAACCGGAAAAACCAGAAAACCCTAACCCTAACCCTAACCCTAACCAGAAAAACCAGAAAAACCAGAAAAACAAGAACCAGAAAAAACCGGATAAAACCGGATAAAACCGGAAAAAACCAGAAAAAACCGGAAAAAACCAGAAAACCCTAACCCTAACCCTAACCCTAACCAGAAAAACCAGAAAAACCAGAAAAACAAGAACCAGAAAAAACCGGAAAAAACCGGATAAAACCGGAAAAAACCAGAAAAAACCGGAAAAAACCAGAAAACCCTAACCCTAACCCTAACCCTAACCAGAAAAACCAGAAAAACCAGAAAAACAAGAACCAGAAAAAACCGGAAAAAACCGGATAAAACCGGAAAAAACCAGAAAAAACCGGAAAAACCAGAAAACCCTAACCCTAACCCTAACCCTAACCAGAAAAACCAGAAAAACCAGAAAAACAAGAACCAGAAAAAACCGGATAAAACCGGATAAAACCGGATAAAACCGGATAAAACCGGAAAAAACCAGAAAAAACCGGAAAAAACCAGAAAACCCCAACCCTAACCCTAACCCTAACCAGAAAAACCAGAAAAACCAGAAAAACCAGAAAAACAAGAACCAGAAAAAACCGGAAAAAACCGGATAAAACCGGAAAAAACCAGAAAAAACCGGAAAAAACCAGAAAACCCTAACCCCAACCCTAACCCTAACCAGAAAAACCAGAAAAACCAGAAAAAAAGAACCAGAAAAAACCGGAAAAAACCGGATAAAACCGGAAAAAACCAGAAAAAACCGGAAAAAACCAGAAAACCCTAACCCTAACCCTAACCCTAACCAGAAAAACCAGAAAAACCAGAAAAACAAGAACCAGAAAAAACCGGAAAAAACCGGATAAAACCGGAAAAAACCAGAAAAAACCGGAAAAACCAGAAAACCCTAACCCTAACCCTAACCCTAACGAGAAAAACCAGAAAAACCAGAAAAACAAGAACCAGAAAAAACCGGATAAAACCGGATAAAACCGGATAAAACCGGAAAAAACCAGAAAAAACCGGAAAAAACCAGAAAACCCTAACCCTAACCCTAACCCTAACCAGAAAAACCAGAAAAACCAGAAAAACAAGAACCAGAAAAAACCGGAAAAAACCGGATAAAACCGGAAAAAACCAGAAAAAACCGGAAAAACCAGAAAACCCTAACCCTAACCCTAACCCTAACCAGAAAAACCAGAAAAACCAGAAAAACAAGAACCAGAAAAAACCGGATAAAACCGGATAAAACCGGATAAAACCGGAAAAAACCAGAAAAAACCGGAAAAAACCAGAAAACCCTAACCCTAACCCTAACCCTAACCAGAAAAACCAGAAAAACCAGAAAAACAAGAACCAGAAAAAACCGGAAAAAACCGGATAAAACCGGAAAAAACCAGAAAAAACCGGAAAAAACCAGAAAACCCTAACCCTAACCCTAACCCTAACCAGAAAAACCAGAAAAACCAGAAAAACAAGAACCAGAAAAAACCGGAAAAAACCGGATAAAACCGGAAAAAACCAGAAAAAACCGGAAAAACCAGAAAACCCTAACCCTAACCCTAACCCTAACCAGAAAAACCAGAAAAACCAGAAAAACAAGAACCAGAAAAAACCGGATAAAACCGGATAAAACCGGAAAAAACCAGAAAAAACCGGAAAAAACCAGAAAACCCTAACCCTAACCCTAACCCTAACCAGAAAAACCAGAAAAACCAGAAAAACAAGAACCAGAAAAAACCGGAAAAAACCGGATAAAACCGGAAAAAACCAGAAAAAACCGGAAAAAACCAGAAAACCCTAACCCTAACCCTAACCCTAACCAGAAAAACCAGAAAAACCAGAAAAACAAGAACCAGAAAAAACCGGAAAAAACCGGATAAAACCGGAAAAAACCAGAAAAAACCGGAAAAAACCAGAAAACCCTAACCCTAACCCTAACCCTAACCAGAAAAACCAGAAAAACCAGAAAAACAAGAACCAGAAAAAACCGGAAAAAACCGGATAAAACCGGAAAAAACCAGAAAAAACTGGAAAAACCAGAAAACCCTAACCCTAATCCTAACCCTAACCAGAAAAACCAGAAAAACCAGAAAAACAAAAACCAGAAAAAACCGGAAAAAACCGGATAAAACCGGATAAAACCGGAAAAAACCAGAAAAAACCGGAAAAACCAGAAAACCCTAACCCTAACCCTAACCCTAACCAGAAAAACCAGAAAAACCAGAAAAACCAGAAAAACAAGAACCAGAAAAAACCGGAAAAAACCGGATAAAACCGGAAAAAACCAGAAAAAACCGGAAAAACCAGAAAACCCTAACCCTAACCCTAACCCTAACCAGAAAAACCAGAAAAACCAGAAAAACAAGAACCAGAAAAAACCGGAAAAAACCGGATAAAACCGGATAAAACCGGAAAAAACCAGAAAAAACCGGAAAAACCAGAAAACCCTAACCCTAACCCTAACCCTAACCAGAAAAACCAGAAAAACCAGAAAAACAAGAACCAGAAAAAACCGGAAAAAACCGGATAAAACCGGAAAAAACCAGAAAAAACCGGAAAAAACCAGAAAACCCTAACCCCAACCCTAACCCTAACCAGAAAAACCAGAAAAACCAGAAAAACAAGAACCAGAAAAAACCGGAAAAAACCGGATAAAACCGGAAAAAACCAGAAAAAACCGGAAAAACCAGAAAACCCTAACCCTAACCCTAACCCTAACCAGAAAAACCAGAAAAACCAGAAAAACAAGAACCAGAAAAAACCGGATAAAACCGGATAAAACCGGATAAAACCGGATAAAACCGGAAAAAACCAGAAAAAACCGGAAAAAACCAGAAAACCCTAACCCTAACCCTAACCCTAACCAGAAAAACCAGAAAAACCAGAAAAACCAGAAAAACAAGAACCAGAAAAAACCGGAAAAAACCGGATAAAACCGGAAAAAACCAGAAAAAACCGGAAAAAACCAGAAAACCCTAACCCCAACCCTAACCCTAACCAGAAAAACCAGAAAAACCAGAAAAAAAGAACCAGAAAAAACCGGAAAAAACCGGATAAAACCGGAAAAAACCAGAAAAAACCGGAAAAAACCAGAAAACCCTAACCCTTACCCTAACCCTAACCAGAAAAACCAGAAAAACCAGAAAAACAGGAACCAGAAAAAACCGGAAAAAACCGGATAAAACCGGAAAAAACCAGAAAAAACCGGAAAAACCAGAAAACCCTAACCCTAACCCTAACCCTAACCAGAAAAACCAGAAAAACCAGAAAAACCAGAAAAACAAGAACCAGAAAAAACCGGAAAAAACCGGATAAAACCGGAAAAAACCAGAAAAAACCGGAAAAAACCAGAAAACCCTAACCCCAACCCTAACCCTAACCAGAAAAACCAGAAAAACCAGAAAAACAAGAACCAGAAAAAACCGGAAAAAACCGGATAAAACCGGAAAAAACCAGAAAAAACCGGAAAAACCAGAAAACCCTAACCCTAACCCTAACCCTAACCAGAAAAACCAGAAAAACCAGAAAAACAAGAACCAGAAAAAACCGGATAAAACCGGATAAAACCGGATAAAACCGGATAAAACCGGAAAAAACCAGAAAAAACCGGAAAAAACCAGAAAACCCTAACCCTAACCCTAACCCTAACCAGAAAAACCAGAAAAACCAGAAAAACCAGAAAAACAAGAACCAGAAAAAACCGGAAAAAACCGGATAAAACCGGAAAAAACCAGAAAAAACCGGAAAAAACCAGAAAACCCTAACCCCAACCCTAACCCTAACCAGAAAAACCAGAAAAACCAGAAAAAAAGAACCAGAAAAAACCGGAAAAAACCGGATAAAACCGGAAAAAACCAGAAAAAACCGGAAAAAACCAGAAAACCCTAACCCTTACCCTAACCCTAACCAGAAAAACCAGAAAAACCAGAAAAACAAGAACCAGAAAAAACCGGAAAAAACCGGATAAAACCGGAAAAAACCAGAAAAAACCGGAAAAACCAGAAAACCCTAACCCTAACCCTAACCCTAACCAGAAAAACCAGAAAAACCAGAAAAACCAGAAAAACAAGAACCAGAAAAAACCGGAAAAAACCGGATAAAACCGGAAAAAACCAGAAAAAACCGGAAAAAACCAGAAAACCCTAACCCCAACCCTAACCCTAACCAGAAAAACCAGAAAAACCAGAAAAAAAGAACCAGAAAAAACCGGAAAAAACCGGATAAAACCGGAAAAAACCAGAAAAAACCGGAAAAAACCAGAAAACCCTAACCCTAACCCTAACCCTAACCAGAAAAACCAGAAAAACCAGAAAAACAAGAACCAGAAAAAACCGGAAAAAACCGGATAAAACCGGAAAAAACCAGAAAAAACCGGAAAAACCAGAAAACCCTAACCCTAACCCTAACCCTAACCAGAAAAACCAGAAAAACCAGAAAAACAAGAACCAGAAAAAACCGGATAAAACCGGATAAAACCGGATAAAACCGGAAAAAACCAGAAAAAACCGGAAAAAACCAGAAAACCCTAACCCTAACCCTAACCCTAACCAGAAAAACCAGAAAAACCAGAAAAACAAGAACCAGAAAAAACCGGAAAAAACCGGATAAAACCGGAAAAAACCAGAAAAAACCGGAAAAACCAGAAAACCCTAACCCTAACCCTAACCCTAACCAGAAAAACCAGAAAAACCAGAAAAACAAGAACCAGAAAAAACCGGATAAAACCGGATAAAACCGGATAAAACCGGAAAAAACCAGAAAAAACCGGAAAAAACCAGAAAACCCTAACCCTAACCCTAACCCTAACCAGAAAAACCAGAAAAACCAGAAAAACAAGAACCAGAAAAAACCGGAAAAAACCGGATAAAACCGGAAAAAACCAGAAAAAACCGGAAAAAACCAGAAAACCCTAACCCTAACCCTAACCCTAACCAGAAAAACCAGAAAAACCAGAAAAACAAGAACCAGAAAAAACCGGAAAAAACCGGATAAAACCGGAAAAAACCAGAAAAAACCGGAAAAACCAGAAAACCCTAACCCTAACCCTAACCCTAACCAGAAAAACCAGAAAAACCAGAAAAACAAGAACCAGAAAAAACCGGATAAAACCGGATAAAACCGGAAAAAACCAGAAAAAACCGGAAAAAACCAGAAAACCCTAACCCTAACCCTAACCCTAACCAGAAAAACCAGAAAAACCAGAAAAACAAGAACCAGAAAAAACCGGATAAAACCGGATAAAACCGGATAAAACCGGATAAAACCGGAAAAAACCAGAAAAAACCGGAAAAAACCAGAAAACCCTAACCCTAACCCTAACCCTAACCAGAAAAACCAGAAAAACCAGAAAAACAAGAACCAGAAAAAACCGGAAAAAACCGGATAAAACCGGAAAAAACCAGAAAAAACCGGAAAAAACCAGAAAACCCTAACCCTAACCCTAACCCTAACCAGAAAAACCAGAAAAACCAGAAAAACAAGAACCAGAAAAAACCGGAAAAAACCGGATAAAACCGGAAAAAACCAGAAAAAACTGGAAAAACCAGAAAACCCTAACCCTAATCCTAACCCTAACCAGAAAAACCAGAAAAACCAGAAAAACAAGAACCAGAAAAAACCGGAAAAAACCGGATAAAACCGGAAAAAACCAGAAAAAACCGGAAAAACCAGAAAACCCTAACCCTAACCCTAACCCTAACCAGAAAAACCAGAAAAACCAGAAAAACAAGAACCAGAAAAAACCGGATAAAACCGGATAAAACCGGATAAAACCGGAAAAAACCAGAAAAAACCGGAAAAAACCAGAAAACCCTAACCCTAACCCTAACCCTAACCAGAAAAACCAGAAAAACCAGAAAAACAAGAACCAGAAAAAACCGGAAAAAACCGGATAAAACCGGAAAAAACCAGAAAAAACCGGAAAAAACCAGAAAACCCTAACCCTAACCCTAACCCTAACCAGAAAAACCAGAAAAACCAGAAAAACAAGAACCAGAAAAAACCGGAAAAAACCGGATAAAACCGGAAAAAACCAGAAGAAACCGGAAAAACCAGAAAACCCTAACCCTAACCCTAACCCTAACCAGAAAAACCAGAAAAACCAGAAAAACAAGAACCAGAAAAAACCGGATAAAACCGGATAAAACCGGAAAAAACCAGAAAAAACCGGAAAAAACCAGAAAACCCTAACCCTAACCCTAACCCTAACCAGAAAAACCAGAAAAACCAGAAAAACAAGAACCAGAAAAAACCGGAAAAAACCGGATAAAACCGGAAAAAACCAGAAAAAACCGGAAAAAACCAGAAAACCCTAACCCTAACCCTAACCCTAACCAGAAAAACCAGAAAAACCAGAAAAACAAGAACCAGAAAAAACCGGAAAAAACCGGATAAAACCGGAAAAAACCAGAAAAAACCGGAAAAAACCAGAAAACCCTAACCCTAACCCTAACCCTAACCAGAAAAACCAGAAAAACCAGAAAAACAAGAACCAGAAAAAACCGGAAAAAACCGGATAAAACCGGAAAAAACCAGAAAAAACTGGAAAAACCAGAAAACCCTAACCCTAATCCTAACCCTAACCAGAAAAACCAGAAAAACCAGAAAAACAAGAACCAGAAAAAACCGGAAAAAACCGGATAAAACCGGATAAAACCGGATAAAACCGGAAAAAACCAGAAAAAACCGGAAAAAACCAGAAAACCCTAACCCTAACCCTAACCCTAACCAGAAAAACCAGAAAAACCAGAAAAACCAGAAAAACAAGAACCAGAAAAAACCGGAAAAAACCGGATAAAACCGGAAAAAACCAGAAAAAACCGGAAAAAACCAGAAAACCCTAACCCCAACCCTAACCCTAACCAGAAAAACCAGAAAAACCAGAAAAAAAGAACCAGAAAAAACCGGAAAAAACCGGATAAAACCGGAAAAAACCAGAAAAAACCGGAAAAAACCAGAAAACCCTAACCCTTACCCTAACCCTAACCAGAAAAACCAGAAAAACCAGAAAAACAAGAACCAGAAAAAACCGGAAAAAACCGGATAAAACCGGAAAAAACCAGAAAAAACCGGAAAAACCAGAAAACCCTAACCCTAACCCTAACCCTAACCAGAAAAACCAGAAAAACCAGAAAAACCAGAAAAACAAGAACCAGAAAAAACCGGAAAAAACCGGATAAAACCGGAAAAAACCAGAAAAAACCGGAAAAAACCAGAAAACCCTAACCCCAACCCTAACCCTAACCAGAAAAACCAGAAAAACCAGAAAAAAAGAACCAGAAAAAACCGGAAAAAACCGGATAAAACCGGAAAAAACCAGAAAAAACCGGAAAAAACCAGAAAACCCTAACCCTAACCCTAACCCTAACCAGAAAAACCAGAAAAACCAGAAAAACAAGAACCAGAAAAAACCGGAAAAAACCGGATAAAACCGGAAAAAACCAGAAAAAACCGGAAAAACCAGAAAACCCTAACCCTAACCCTAACCCTAACCAGAAAAACCAGAAAAACCAGAAAAACAAGAACCAGAAAAAACCGGATAAAACCGGATAAAACCGGATAAAACCGGAAAAAACCAGAAAAAACCGGAAAAAACCAGAAAACCCTAACCCTAACCCTAACCCTAACCAGAAAAACCAGAAAAACCAGAAAAACAAGAACCAGAAAAAACCGGAAAAAACCGGATAAAACCGGAAAAAACCAGAAAAAACCGGAAAAACCAGAAAACCCTAACCCTAACCCTAACCCTAACCAGAAAAACCAGAAAAACCAGAAAAACAAGAACCAGAAAAAACCGGATAAAACCGGATAAAACCGGATAAAACCGGAAAAAACCAGAAAAAACCGGAAAAAACCAGAAAACCCTAACCCTAACCCTAACCCTAACCAGAAAAACCAGAAAAACCAGAAAAACAAGAACCAGAAAAAACCGGAAAAAACCGGATAAAACCGGAAAAAACCAGAAAAAACCGGAAAAAACCAGAAAACCCTAACCCTAACCCTAACCCTAACCAGAAAAACCAGAAAAACCAGAAAAACAAGAACCAGAAAAAACCGGAAAAAACCGGATAAAACCGGAAAAAACCAGAAAAAACCGGAAAAACCAGAAAACCCTAACCCTAACCCTAACCCTAACCAGAAAAACCAGAAAAACCAGAAAAACAAGAACCAGAAAAAACCGGATAAAACCGGATAAAACCGGAAAAAACCAGAAAAAACCGGAAAAAACCAGAAAACCCTAACCCTAACCCTAACCCTAACCAGAAAAACCAGAAAAACCAGAAAAACAAGAACCAGAAAAAACCGGAAAAAACCGGATAAAACCGGAAAAAACCAGAAAAAACCGGAAAAAACCAGAAAACCCTAACCCTAACCCTAACCCTAACCAGAAAAACCAGAAAAACCAGAAAAACAAGAACCAGAAAAAACCGGAAAAAACCGGATAAAACCGGAAAAAACCAGAAAAAACCGGAAAAAACCAGAAAACCCTAACCCTAACCCTAACCCTAACCAGAAAAACCAGAAAAACCAGAAAAACAAGAACCAGAAAAAACCGGAAAAAACCGGATAAAACCGGAAAAAACTAGAAAAAACTGGAAAAACCAGAAAACCCTAACCCTAATCCTAACCCTAACCAGAAAAACCAGAAAAACCAGAAAAACAAGAACCAGAAAAAACCGGAAAAAACCGGATAAAACCGGATAAAACCGGAAAAAACCAGAAAAAACCGGAAAAACCAGAAAACCCTAACCCTAACCCTAACCCTAACCAGAAAAACCAGAAAAACCAGAAAAACCAGAAAAACAAGAACCAGAAAAAACCGGAAAAAACCGGATAAAACCGGAAAAAACCAGAAAAAACCGGAAAAACCAGAAAACCCTAACCCTAACCCTAACCCTAACCAGAAAAACCAGAAAAACCAGAAAAACAAGAACCAGAAAAAACCGGAAAAAACCGGATAAAACCGGATAAAACCGGAAAAAACCAGAAAAAACCGGAAAAACCAGAAAACCCTAACCCTAACCCTAACCCTAACCAGAAAAACCAGAAAAACCAGAAAAACAAGAACCAGAAAAAACCGGAAAAAACCGGATAAAACCGGAAAAAACCAGAAAAAACCGGAAAAAACCAGAAAACCCTAACCCCAACCCTAACCCTAACCAGAAAAACCAGAAAAACCAGAAAAACAAGAACCAGAAAAAACCGGAAAAAACCGGATAAAACCGGAAAAAACCAGAAAAAACCGGAAAAACCAGAAAACCCTAACCCTAACCCTAACCCTAACCAGAAAAACCAGAAAAACCAGAAAAACAAGAACCAGAAAAAACCGGATAAAACCGGATAAAACCGGATAAAACCGGATAAAACCGGAAAAAACCAGAAAAAACCGGAAAAAACCAGAAAACCCTAACCCCAACCCTAACCCTAACCAGAAAAACCAGAAAAACCAGAAAAAAAGAACCAGAAAAAACCGGAAAAAACCGGATAAAACCGGAAAAAACCAGAAAAAACCGGAAAAAACCAGAAAACCCTAACCCTAACCCTAACCCTAACCAGAAAAACCAGAAAAACCAGAAAAACAAGAACCAGAAAAAACCGGAAAAAACCGGATAAAACCGGAAAAAACCAGAAAAAACCGGAAAAACCAGAAAACCCTAACCCTAACCCTAACCCTAACCAGAAAAACCAGAAAAACCAGAAAAACAAGAACCAGAAAAAACCGGATAAAACCGGATAAAACCGGAAAAAACCAGAAAAAACCGGAAAAAACCAGAAAACCCTAACCCTAACCCTAACCCTAACCAGAAAAACCAGAAAAACCAGAAAAACAAGAACCAGAAAAAACCGGAAAAAACCGGATAAAACCGGAAAAAACCAGAAAAAACCGGAAAAACCAGAAAACCCTAACCCTAACCCTAACCCTAACCAGAAAAACCAGAAAAACCAGAAAAACAAGAACCAGAAAAAACCGGATAAAACCGGATAAAACCGGAAAAAACCAGAAAAAACCGGAAAAAACCAGAAAACCCTAACCCTAACCCTAACCCTAACCAGAAAAACCAGAAAAACCAGAAAAACAAGAACCAGAAAAAACCGGAAAAAACCGGATAAAACCGGAAAAAACCAGAAAAAACCGGAAAAAACCAGAAAACCCTAACCCTAACCCTAACCCTAACCAGAAAAACCAGAAAAACCAGAAAAACAAGAACCAGAAAAAACCGGAAAAAACCGGATAAAACCGGAAAAAACCAGAAAAAACCGGAAAAACCAGAAAACCCTAACCCTAACCCTAACCCTAACCAGAAAAACCAGAAAAACCAGAAAAACAAGAACCAGAAAAAACCGGATAAAACCGGATAAAACCGGATAAAACCGGAAAAAACCAGAAAAAACCGGAAAAAACCAGAAAACCCTAACCCTAACCCTAACCCTAACCAGAAAAACCAGAAAAACCAGAAAAACAAGAACCAGAAAAAACCGGAAAAAACCGGATAAAACCGGAAAAAACCAGAAAAAACCGGAAAAAACCAGAAAACCCTAACCCTAACCCTAACCCTAACCAGAAAAACCAGAAAAACCAGAAAAACAAGAACCAGAAAAAACCGGAAAAAACCGGATAAAACCGGAAAAAACCAGAAAAAACTGGAAAAACCAGAAAACCCTAACCCTAATCCTAACCCTAACCAGAAAAACCAGAAAAACCAGAAAAACAAGAACCAGAAAAAACCGGAAAAAACCGGATAAAACCGGATAAAACCGGAAAAAACCAGAAAAAACCGGAAAAACCAGAAAACCCTAACCCTAACCCTAACCCTAACCAGAAAAACCAGAAAAACCAGAAAAACCAGAAAAACAAGAACCAGAAAAAACCGGAAAAAACCGGATAAAACCGGAAAAAACCAGAAAAAACCGGAAAAACCAGAAAACCCTAACCCTAACCCTAACCCTAACCAGAAAAACCAGAAAAACCAGAAAAACAAGAACCAGAAAAAACCGGAAAAAACCGGATAAAACCGGATAAAACCGGAAAAAACCAGAAAAAACCGGAAAAACCAGAAAACCCTAACCCTAACCCTAACCCTAACCAGAAAAACCAGAAAAACCAGAAAAACAAGAACCAGAAAAAACCGGAAAAAACCGGATAAAACCGGAAAAAACCAGAAAAAACCGGAAAAAACCAGAAAACCCTAACCCCAACCCTAACCCTAACCAGAAAAACCAGAAAAACCAGAAAAACAAGAACCAGAAAAAACCGGAAAAAACCGGATAAAACCGGAAAAAACCAGAAAAAACCGGAAAAAACCAGAAAACCCTAACCCTAACCCTAACCCTAACCAGAAAAACCAGAAAAACCAGAAAAACAAGAACCAGAAAAAACCGGAAAAAACCGGATAAAACCGGAAAAAACCAGAAAAAACCGGAAAAAACAGAAAACCCTAACCCTAACCCTAACCCTAACCAGAAAAACCAGAAAAACCAGAAAAACAAGAACCAGAAAAAACCGGATAAAACCGGATAAAACCGGATAAAACCGGATAAAACCGGAAAAAACCAGAAAAAACCGGAAAAAACCAGAAAACCCTAACCCTAGCCCTAACCCTAACCAGAAAAACCAGAAAAACCAGAACCAGAAAAAACCGGAAAAAACCGGATAAAACCGGAAAAAACCAGAAAAAACCGGAAAAAACCAGAAAACCCTAACCCTAACCCTAACCCTAACCAGAAAAACCAGAAAAACCAGAAAAACAAGAACCAGAAAAAACCGGAAAAAACCGGATAAAACCGGAAAAAACCAGAAAAAACCGGAAAAAACCAGAAAACCCTAACCCCAACCCTAACCCTAACCAGAAAAACCAGAAAAACCAGAAAAACAAGAACCAGAAAAAACCGGAAAAAACCGGATAAAACCGGAAAAAACCAGAAAAAACCGGAAAAAACCAGAAAACCCTAACCCTAACCCTAACCCTAACCAGAAAAACCAGAAAAACCAGAAAAACAAGAACCAGAAAAAACCGGAAAAAACCGGATAAAACCGGAAAAAACCAGAAAAAACCGGAAAAACCAGAAAACCCTAACCATAACCCTAACCCTAACCAGAAAAACCAGAAAAACCAGAAAAACAAGAACCAGAAAAAACCGGATAAAACCGGATAAAACCGGATAAAACCGGATAAAACCGGAAAAAACCAGAAAAAACCGGAAAAAACCAGAAAACCCTAACCCTAACCCTAACCCTAACCAGAAAAACCAGAAAAACCAGAACCAGAAAAAACCGGAAAAAACCGGATAAAACCGGAAAAAACCAGAAAAAACCGGAAAAAACCAGAAAACCCTAACCCTAACCCTAACCCTAACCAGAAAAACCAGAAAAACCAGAAAAACAAGAACCAGAAAAAACCGGAAAAAACCGGATAAAACCGGAAAAAACCAGAAAAAACCGGAAAAAACCAGAAAACCCTAACCCCAACCCTAACCCTAACCAGAAAAACCAGAAAAACCAGAAAAACAAGAACCAGAAAAAACCGGAAAAAACCGGATAAAACCGGAAAAAACCAGAAAAAACCGGAAAAAACCAGAAAACCCTAACCCTAACCCTAACCCTAACCAGAAAAACCAGAAAAACCAGAAAAACAAGAACCAGAAAAAACCGGAAAAAACCGGATAAAACCGGAAAAAACCAGAAAAAACCGGAAAAACCAGAAAACCCTAACCATAACCCTAACCCTAACCAAAAAAACCAGAAAAACCAGAAAAACAAGAACCAGAAAAAACCGGATAAAACCGGATAAAACCGGATAAAACCGGAAAAAACCAGAAAAAACCGGAAAAAACCAGAAAACCCTAACCCTAACCCTAACCCTAACCAGAAAAACCAGAAAAACCAGAAAAACAAGAACCAGAAAAAACCGGAAAAAACCGGATAAAACCGGAAAAACCCAGAAAAAACCGGAAAAAACCAGAAAACCCTAACCCTAACCCTAACCCTAACCAGAAAAACCAGAAAAACCAGAAAAACAAGAACCAGAAAAAACCGGAAAAAACCGGATAAAACCGGAAAAAACCAGAAAAAACCGGAATAACCAGAAAACCCTAACCCTAACCCTAACCCTAACCAGAAAAACCAGAAAAACCAGAAAAACCAGAAAAACAAGAACCAGAAAAAACCGGATAAAACCGGAAAAAACCAGAAAAAACCGGAAAAAACCAGAAAACCCTAACCCTAACCCTAACCCTAACCAGAAAAACCAGAAAAACCAGAAAAACAAGAACCAGAAAAAACCGGAAAAAACCGGATAAAACCGGAAAAAACCAGAAAAAACCGGAAAAAACCAGAAAACCCTAACCCCAACCCTAACCCTAACCAGAAAAACCAGAAAAACCAGAAAAACAAGAACCAGAAAAAACCGGAAAAAACCGGATAAAACCGGAAAAAACCAGAAAAAACCGGAAAAAACCAGAAAACCCTAACCCTAACCCTAACCCTAACCAGAAAAACCAGAAAAACCAGAAAAACCAGAACCAGAAAAAACCGGAAAAAACCGGATAAAACCGGAAAAAACCAGGAAAAACCGGAAAAAACCAGAAAACCCTAACCCTAACCCTAACCCTAACCAGAAAAACCAGAAAAACCAGAAAAACAAGAACCAGAAAAAACCGGAAAAAACCGGATAAAACCGGAAAAAACCAGAAAAAACCGGAAAAAACCAGAAAACCCTAACCCCAACCCTAACCCTAACCAGAAAAACCAGAAAAACCAGAAAAACAAGAACCAGAAAAAACCGGAAAAAACCGGATAAAACCGGAAAAAACCAGAAAAAACCGGAAAAAACCAGAAAACCCTAACCCTAACCCTAACCCTAACCAGAAAAACCAGAAAAACCAGAAAAACAAGAACCAGAAAAAACCGGAAAAAACCGGATAAAACCGAAAAAAACCAGAAAAAACCGGAAAAACCAGAAAACCCTAACCATAACCCTAACCCTAACCAGAAAAACCAGAAAAACCAGAAAAACAAGAACCAGAAAAAACCGGATAAAACCGGATAAAACCGGATAAAACCGGAAAAAACCAGAAAAAACCGGAAAAAACCAGAAAACCCTAACCCTAACCCCAACCCTAACCAGAAAAACCAGAAAAACCAGAAAAACAAGAACCAGAAAAAACCGGAAAAAACCGGATAAAACCGGAAAAAACCAGAAAAAACCGGAAAAAACCAGAAAACCCTAACCCTAACCCTAACCAGAAAAACCAGAAAAACCAGAAAAACCAGAAAAACAAGAACCAGAAAAAACCGGAAAAAACCGGATAAAACCGGAAAAAACCAGAAAAAACCGGAAAAACCAGAAAACCCTAAACCTAACCCTAACCCTAACCAGAAAAACCAGAAAAACCAGAAAAACCAGAAAAACAAGAACCAGAAAAAACCGGATAAAACCGGATAAAACCGGAAAAAACCGGAAAAAACCAGAAAAAACCGGAAAAAACCAGAAAACCCTAACCCTAACCCTAACCCTAACCAGAAAAACCAGAAAAACCAGAAAAACAAGAACCAGAAAAAACCGGAAAAAACCGGATAAAACCGGAAAAAACCAGAAAAAACCGGAAAAAACCAGAAAACCCTAACCCTAACCCTAACCCTAACCAGAAAAACCAGAAAAACCAGAAAAACAAGAACCAGAAAAAACCGGAAAAAACCGGATAAAACCGGAAAAAACCAGAAAAAACTGGAAAAACCAGAAAACCCTAACCCTAATCCTAACCCTAACCAGAAAAACCAGAAAAACCAGAAAAACAAGAACCAGAAAAAACCGGAAAAAACCGGATAAAACCGGATAAAACCGGAAAAAACCAGAAAAAACCGGAAAAACCAGAAAACCCTAACCCTAACCCTAACCCTAACCAGAAAAACCAGAAAAACCAGAAAAACCAGAAAAACAAGAACCAGAAAAAACCGGAAAAAACCGGATAAAACCGGAAAAAACCAGAAAAAACCGGAAAAAACCAGAAAACCCTAACCCTAACCCTAACCCTAACCAGAAAAACCAGAAAAACCAGAAAAACAAGAACCAGAAAAAACCGGATAAAACCGGATAAAACCGGATAAAACCGGAAAAAACTAGAAAAAACCGGAAAAAACCAGAAAACCCTAACCCTAACCCTAACCCTAACCAGAAAAACCAGAAAAACCAGAAAAACAAGAACCAGAAAAAACCGGAAAAAACCGGATAAAACCGGAAAAAACCAGAAAAAACCGGAAAAAACCAGAAAACCCTAACCCTTACCCTAACCCTAACCAGAAAAACCAGAAAAACCAGAAAAACAAGAACCAGAAAAAACCGGAAAAAACCGGATAAAACCGGAAAAAACCAGAAAAAACCGGAAAAACCAGAAAACCCTAACCCTAACCCTAACCCTAACCAGAAAAACCAGAAAAACCAGAAAAACAAGAACCAGAAAAAACCGGAAAAAACCGGATAAAACCGGAAAAAACCAGAAAAAACCGGAAAAACCAGAAAACCCTAACCCTAACCCTAACCCTAACCAGAAAAACCAGAAAAACCAGAAAAACAAGAACCAGAAAAAACCGGAAAAAACCGGATAAAACCGGAAAAAACCAGAAAAAACCGGAAAAACCAGAAAACCCTAACCCTAATCCTAACCCTAACCAGAAAAACCAGAAAAACCAAAAAAACAAGAACCAGAAAAAACCGGAAAAAACCGGATAAAACCGGAAAAAACCAGAAAAAACCGGAAAAACCAGAAAACCCTAACCCTAACCCTAACCCTAACCAGAAAAACCAGAAAAACCAGAAAAACAAGAACCAGAAAAAACCGGAAAAAACCGGATAAAACCGGAAAAAACCAGAAAAAACCGGAAAAACCAGAAAACCCTAACCCTAACCCTAACCCTAACCAGAAAAACCAGAAAAACCAGAAAAACAAGAACCAGAAAAAACCGGAAAAAACCGGATAAAACCGGATAAAACCGGATAAAACCGGAAAAAACCAGAAAAAACCGGAAAAACCAGAAAACCCTAACCCTAACCCTAACCCTAACCAGAAAAACCAGAAAAACCAGAAAAACAAGAACCAGAAAAAACCGGATAAAACCGGAAAAAACCAGAAAAAACCGGAAAAAACCAGAAAACCCTAACCCCAACCCTAACCCTAACCAGAAAAACCAGAAAAACCAGAAAAACAAGAACCAGAAAAAACCGGAAAAAACCGGATAAAACCGGAAAAAACCAGAAAAAACCGGAAAAACCAGAAAACCCTAACCCTAATCCTAACCCTAACCAGAAAAACCAGAAAAACCAGAAAAACAAGAACCAGAAAAAACCGGAAAAAACCGGATAAAACCGGAAAAAACCAGAAAAAACCGGAAAAACCAGAAAACCCTAACCCTAACCCTAACCCTAACCAGAAAAACCAGAAAAACCAGAAAAACAAGAACCAGAAAAAACCGGAAAAAACCGGATAAAACCGGATAAAACCGGAAAAAACCAGAAAAAACCGGAAAAACCAGAAAACCCTAACCCTAACCCTAACCCTAACCAGAAAAACCAGAAAAACCAGAAAAACAAGAACCAGAAAAAACCGGAAAAAACCGGATAAAACCGGAAAAAACCAGAAAAAACCGGAAAAACCAGAAAACCTTAACCCTAACCCTAACCCTAACCAGAAAAACCAGAAAAACCAGAAAAACAAGAACCAGAAAAAACCGGAAAAAACCGGATAAAACCGGATAAAACCGGAAAAAACCAGAAAAAACCGGAAAAACCAGAAAACCCTAACCCTAACCCTAACCCTAACCAGAAAAACCAGAAAAACCAGAAAAACAAGAACCAGAAAAAACCGGAAAAAACCGGATAAAACCGGAAAAAACCAGAAAAAACCGGAAAAAACCAGAAAACCCTAACCCCAACCCTAACCCTAACCAGAAAAACCAGAAAAACAAGAACCAGAAAAAACCGGAAAAAACCGGATAAAACCGGAAAAAACCAGAAAAAACCGGAAAAACCAGAAAACCCTAACCCTAACCCTAACCCTAACCAGAAAAACCAGAAAAACCAGAAAAACAAGAACCAGAAAAAACCGGAAAAAACCGGATAAAACCGGATAAAACCGGATAAAACCGGAAAAAACCAGAAAAAACCGGAAAAACCAGAAAACCCTAACCCTAACCCTAACCCTAACCAGAAAAACCAGAAAAACCAGAAAAACAAGAACCAGAAAAAACCGGATAAAACCGGAAAAAACCAGAAAAAACCGGAAAAAACCAGAAAACCCTAACCCCAACCCTAACCCTAACCAGAAAAACCAGAAAAACCAGAAAAACAAGAACCAGAAAAAACCGGAAAAAACCGGATAAAACCGGAAAAAACCAGAAAAAACCGGAAAAACCAGAAAACCCTAACCCTAATCCTAACCCTAACCAGAAAAACCAGAAAAACCAGAAAAACAAGAACCAGAAAAAACCGGAAAAAACCGGATAAAACCGGAAAAAACCAGAAAAAACCGGAAAAACCAGAAAACCCTAACCCTAACCCTAACCCTAACCAGAAAAACCAGAAAAACCAGAAAAACAAGAACCAGAAAAAACCGGAAAAAACCGGATAAAACCGGATAAAACCGGAAAAAACCAGAAAAAACCGGAAAAACCAGAAAACCCTAACCCTAACCCTAACCCTAACCAGAAAAACCAGAAAAACCAGAAAAACAAGAACCAGAAAAAACCGGAAAAAACCGGATAAAACCGGAAAAAACCAGAAAAAACCGGAAAAACCAGAAAACCTTAACCCTAACCCTAACCCTAACCAGAAAAACCAGAAAAACCAGAAAAACAAGAACCAGAAAAAACCGGAAAAAACCGGATAAAACCGGATAAAACCGGAAAAAACCAGAAAAAACCGGAAAAACCAGAAAACCCTAACCCTAACCCTAACCCTAACCAGAAAAACCAGAAAAACCAGAAAAACAAGAACCAGAAAAAACCGGAAAAAACCGGATAAAACCGGAAAAAACCAGAAAAAACCGGAAAAAACCAGAAAACCCTAACCCCAACCCTAACCCTAACCAGAAAAACCAGAAAAACAAGAACCAGAAAAAACCGGAAAAAACCGGATAAAACCGGAAAAAACCAGAAAAAACCGGAAAAAACCAGAAAACCCTAACCCTAACCCTAACCCTAACCAGAAAAACCAGAAAAACCAGAAAAACAAGAACCAGAAAAAACCGGAAAAAACCGGATAAAACCGGAAAAAACCAGAAAAAACCGGAAAAACCAGAAAACCCTAACCCTAACCCTAACCCTAACCAGAAAAACCAGAAAAACCAGAAAAACAAGAACCAGAAAAAACCGGATAAAACCGGATAAAACCGGATAAAACCGGAAAAAACCAGAAAAAACCGGAAAAAACCAGAAAACCCTAACCCTAACCCTAACCCTAACCAGAAAAACCAGAAAAACCAGAAAAACAAAAACCAGAAAAAACCGGAAAAAACCGGATAAAACCGGAAAAAACCAGAAAAAACCGGAAAAAACCAGAAAACCCTAACCCTAACCCTAACCCTAACCAGAAAAACCAGAAAAACCAGAAAAACAAGAACCAGAAAAAACCGGAAAAAACCGGATAAAACCGGAAAAAACCAGAAAAAACCGGAAAAACCAGAAAACCCTAACCCTAACCCTAACCCTAACTAGAAAAACCAGAAAAACCAGAAAAACAAGAACCAGAAATAACCGGAAAAAACCGGATAAAACCGGAAAAAACCAGAAAAAACCGGAAAAAACCAGAAAACCCTAACCCTAACCCTAACCCTAACCAGAAAAACCAGAAAAACCAGAAAAACAAGAACCAGAAAAAACCGGAAAAAACCGGATAAAACCGGAAAAAACCAGAAAAAACCGGAAAAACCAGAAAACCCTAACCCTAATCCTAACCCTAACCAGAAAAACCAGAAAAACCAGAAAAACAAGAACCAGAAAAAACCGGAAAAAACCGGATAAAACCGGATAAAACCGGAAAAAACCAGAAAAAACCGGAAAAACCAGAAAACCCTAACCCTAACCCTAACCCTAACCAGAAAAACCAGAAAAACCAGAAAAACAAGAACCAGAAAAAACCGGAAAAAACCGGATAAAACCGGAAAAAACCAGAAAAAACCGGAAAAACCAGAAAACCTTAACCCTAACCCTAACCCTAACCAGAAAAACCAGAAAAACCAGAAAAACAAGAACCAGAAAAAACCGGAAAAAACCGGATAAAACCGGATAAAACCGGAAAAAACCAGAAAAAACCGGAAAAACCAGAAAACCCTAACCCTAACCCTAACCCTAACCAGAAAAACCAGAAAAACCAGAAAAACAAGAACCAGAAAAAACCGGAAAAAACCGGATAAAACCGGAAAAAACCAGAAAAAACCGGAAAAACCAGAAAACCCTAACCCTAACCCTAACCCTAACCAGAAAAACCAGAAAAACCAGAAAAACAAGAACCAGAAAAAACCGGATAAAACCGGATAAAACCGGATAAAACCGGAAAAAACCAGAAAAAACCGGAAAAAACCAGAAAACCCTAACCCTAACCCTAACCCTAACCAGAAAAACCAGAAAAACCAGAAAAACAAAAACCAGAAAAAACCGGAAAAAACCGGATAAAACCGGAAAAAACCAGAAAAAACCGGAAAAAACCAGAAAACCCTAACCCTAACCCTAACCCTAACCAGAAAAACCAGAAAAACCAGAAAAACAAGAACCAGAAAAAACCGGAAAAAACCGGATAAAACCGGAAAAAACCAGAAAAAACCGGAAAAACCAGAAAACCCTAACCCTAACCCTAACCCTAACTAGAAAAACCAGAAAAACCAGAAAAACAAGAACCAGAAATAACCGGAAAAAACCGGATAAAACCGGAAAAAACCAGAAAAAACCGGAAAAAACCAGAAAACCCTAACCCTAACCCTAACCCTAACCAGAAAAACCAGAAAAACCAGAAAAACAAGAACCAGAAAAAACCGGAAAAAACCGGATAAAACCGGAAAAAACCAGAAAAAACCGGAAAAACCAGAAAACCCTAACCCTAATCCTAACCCTAACCAGAAAAACCAGAAAAACCAGAAAAACAAGAACCAGAAAAAACCGGAAAAAACCGGATAAAACCGGATAAAACCGGAAAAAACCAGAAAAAACCGGAAAAACCAGAAAACCCTAACCCTAACCCTAACCCTAACCAGAAAAACCAGAAAAACCAGAAAAACAAGAACCAGAAAAAACCGGAAAAAACCGGATAAAACCGGAAAAAACCAGAAAAAACCGGAAAAAACCAGAAAACCCTAACCCCAACCCTAACCCTAACCAGAAAAACCAGAAAAACAAGAACCAGAAAAAACCGGAAAAAACCGGATAAAACCGGAAAAAACCAGAAAAAACCGGAAAAAACCAGAAAACCCTAACCCTAACCCTAACCCTAACCAGAAAAACCAGAAAAACCAGAAAAACAAGAACCAGAAAAAACCGGAAAAAACCGGATAAAACCGGAAAAAACCAGAAAAAACCGGAAAAACCAGAAAACCCTAACCCTAACCCTAACCCTAACCAGAAAAACCAGAAAAACCAGAAAAACAAGAACCAGAAAAAACCGGATAAAACCGGATAAAACCGGATAAAACCGGAAAAAACCAGAAAAAACCGGAAAAAACCAGAAAACCCTAACCCTAACCCTAACCCTAACCAGAAAAACCAGAAAAACCAGAAAAACAAAAACCAGAAAAAACCGGAAAAAACCGGATAAAACCGGAAAAAACCAGAAAAAACCGGAAAAAACCAGAAAACCCTAACCCTAACCCTAACCCTAACCAGAAAAACCAGAAAAACCAGAAAAACAAGAACCAGAAAAAACCGGAAAAAACCGGATAAAACCGGAAAAAACCAGAAAAAACCGGAAAAACCAGAAAACCCTAACCCTAATCCTAACCCTAACCAGAAAAACCAGAAAAACCAGAAAAACAAGAACCAGAAAAAACCGGAAAAAACCGGATAAAACCGGAAAAAACCAGAAAAAACCGGAAAAACCAGAAAACCCTAACCCTAACCCTAACCCTAACCAGAAAAACCAGAAAAACCAGAAAAACAAGAACCAGAAAAAACCGGATAAAACCGGATAAAACCGGATAAAACCGGAAAAAACCAGAAAAAACCGGAAAAAACAAGAAAACCCTAACCCTAACCCTAACCCTAACCAGAAAAACCAGAAAAACCAGAAAAACAAGAACCAGAAAAAACCGGAAAAAACCGGATAAAACCGGAAAAAACCAGAAAAAACCGGAAAAAACCAGAAAACCCTAACCCTAACCCTAACCCTAACCAGAAAAACCAGAAAAACCAGAAAAACAAGAACCAGAAAAAACCGGAAAAAACCGGATAAAACCGGAAAAAACCAGAAAAAACCGGAAAAACCAGAAAACCCTAACCCCAACCCCAACCCTAACCAGAAAAACCAGAAAAACCAGAAAAACAAGAACCAGAAAAAACCGGATAAAACCGGATAAAACCGGATAAAACCGGAAAAAACCAGAAAAAACCGGAAAAAACCAGAAAACCCTAACCCTAACCCTAACCCTAACCAGAAAAACCAGAAAAACCAGAAAAACAAGAACCAGAAAAAACCGGAAAAAACCGGATAAAACCGGAAAAAACCAGAAAAAACCGGAAAAAACCAGAAAACCCTAACCCTAACCCTAACCCTAACCAGAAAAACCAGAAAAACCAGAAAAACAAGAACCAGAAAAAACCGGAAAAAACCGGATAAAACCGGAAAAAACCAGAAAAAACCGGAAAAACCAGAAAACCCTAACCCTAACCAGAAAACCTAGAAAAACCAGAAAAACAAGAACCAGAAAAAACCGGAAAAAACCGGATAAAACCGGATAAAACCGGAAAAAACCAGAAAAAACCGGAAAAACCAGAAAACCCTAACCCTAACCCTAACCCTAACCAGAAAAACCAGAAAAACCAGAAAAACAAGAACCAGAAAAAACCGGAAAAACCAGAAAACCCTAACCCTAACCCTAACCCTAACCAGAAAAACCAGAAAAACCAGAAAAACAAGAACCAGAAAAAACCGGAAAAAACCGGAAAAAACCAGAAAAAACCGGAAAAACCAGAAAACCCTAACCCTAATCCTAACCCTAACCAGAAAAACCAGAAAAACCAGAAAAACAAGAAACAGAAAAAATCGGAAAAAACCGGATAAAACCGGATAAAACCGGAAAAAACCAGAAAAAACCGGAAAAACCAGAAAACCCTAACCCTAACCCTAACCCTAACCAGAAAAACCAAAAAAACCAGAAAAACAAGAACCAGAAAAAACCGGAAAAAACCGGATAAAACCGGAAAAAACCAGAAAAAACCGGAAAAAACCAGAAAACCCTAACCCTAACCCTAACCCTAACCAGAAAAACCAGAAAAACCAGAAAAACAAGAACCAGAAAAAACCGGAAAAAACCGGATAAAACCGGAAAAAACCAGAAAAAACCGGAAAAACTAGAAAACCCTAACCCTAACCCTAACCCTAACCAGAAAAACCAGAAAAACCAGAAAAACAAGAACCAGAAAAAACCGGATAAAACCGGATAAAACCGGATAAAACCGGAAAAAACCAGAAAAAATGGAAAAATGGAAATTGAAAAAATCATTTATGTTTCTAATTTAAAAATGAATATTACCCCAGAAAATTTCCACTCTAACCCCATATTCCAAGCTTTGAGGTCAAAGTACAGTGGAAACCTAAAGTCCTATTAAAGGTATGAAAAAAAATGGAAAAATGGAAATTGAAAAAATCATTTATGTTTGTAATTTAAAAATGAATATTTACCCAAAAAATTTCCACTCTATCCCCATATTCAAAGCTTTGAGGTCAAAGTACAGTGGAAACCTAAAGTCCTATTAAAGGTATGAAAAAAAATGGAAAAATGGAAATTGAAAAAATCATTTATGTTTCTAATTTAAAAATGAATATTAGCCCAAAAAATTTCCACTCTAACCCCATATTCCAAGCTTTGAGGTCAAAGTACATTGGAAACCTAAAGTCCTATTAAAGGTATGAAAAAAAATGGAAAAATGGAAAGTGAAAAAATCATTTATGTTTGTAATTTAAAAATGAATATTTACCCAAAAATATTTCCACTCTAACCCCATATTCAAAGCTTTGAGGTCAAAGTACAGTGGATACCTAAAGTCCTATTAAAGGTATGAAAAAAAATGGAAAAATGGAAATTGAAAAAATCATTTATGTTTCTAATTTAAAAATGAATATTACCCCAAAAAATTTCCACTCTAACCCCATATTCCAAGCTTTGAGGTCAAAGTACAGTGGAAACCTAAAGTCCTATTAAAGGTATGAAAAAAAATGGAAAAATGGAAATTGAAAAAATCATTTATGTTTCTAATTTAAAAATGAATATTACCCTAAAAAATATCCACTCTAACCCCATATTTCAAGCTTTGAGGTCAAAGTACAGTGGAAACCTAAAGTCCTATTAAAGGTATGAAAAAAAATGGAAAAATGGAAATTGAAAAAATCATTTATGTTTCTAATTTAAAAATGAATATTACCCCAAAAAATTTCCACTCTAACCCCATATTCCAAGCTTTGAGGTCAAAGTACAGTGGAAACCTAAAGTCCTATTAAAGGTATGAAAAAAAATGGAAAAATTGAAATTGAAAAAATCATTTATGTTTGTACTTTAAAAATGAATATTTACCCAAAAAAATTTCCACTCTAACCCCATATTCAAAGCTTTGAGGTCAAAGTACAGTGGATACCTAAAGTCCTATTAAAGGTATGAAAAAAAATGGAAAAATGGAAATTGAAAAAATCAATTATGTTTCTAATTCAAAAATGAATATTACCCCAAAAAATTTCCACTCTAACCCCATATTCCAAGCTTTGAGGTCAAAGTACAGTGGAAACCTAAAGTCCTATTAAAGGTATGAAAAAAAATGGAAAAATGGAAATTGAAAAAATCATTTATGTTTCTAATTTAAAAATGAATATTACCCCAAAAAATTTCCACTCTAACCTCATATTCCAAGCTTTGAGGTCAAAGTACAGTGGAAACCTAAAGTCCTATTAAAGGTATGAAAAAAAATGGGAAAATTGAAATTGAAAAAATCATTTATGTTTCTAATTTAAAAATGAATATTACCCCAAAAAATTCCCACTCTAACCCCATATTCCAAGCTTTGAGGTCAAAGTACAGTGGAAACCTAAAGTCCTATTAAAGGTATGAAAAAAAATGGAAAAATGGAAATTGAAAAAATCATTTATGTTTCTAATTTAAAAATGAATATTACCCCAAAAAATTTCCACTCTAACCCCATATTCCAAGCTTTGAGGTCAAAGTACAGTGGAAACCTAAAGTCCTATTAAAGGTATGAAAAAAAATGGAAAAATGGAAATTGAAAAAATCATTTATGTTTCTAATTTAAAAATGAATATTACCTCAGAAAATTTCCACTCTAACCCCATATTCCAAGCTTTGAGGTCAAAGTACAGTGGAAACCTAAAGTCCTATTAAAGGTATGAAAAAAAATGGAAAAATGGAAATTGAAAAAATCATTTATGTTTGTAATTTAAAAATGAATATTTACCCAAAAAATTTCCACTCTATCCCCATATTCAAAGCTTTGAGGTCAAAGTACAGTGGAAACCTAAAGTCCTATTAAAGGTATGAAAAAAAATGGAAAAATGGAAATTGAAAAAATCATTTATGTTTCTAATTTAAAAATGAATATTACCCCAAAAAATTTCCACTCTAACCCCATATTCCAAGCTTTGAGGTCAAAGTACATTGGAAACCTAAAGTCCTATTAAAGGTATGAAAAAAAATGGAAAAATGGAAAGTGAAAAAATCATTTATGTTTGTAATTTAAAAATGAATATTTACCCAAAAATATTTCCACTCTAACCCCATATTCAAAGCTTTGAGGTCAAAGTACAGTGGATACCTAAAGTCCTATTAAAGGTATGAAAAAAAATGGAAAAATGGAAATTGAAAAAATCATTTATGTTTCTAATTTAAAAATGAATATTACCCCAAAAAATTTCCACTCTAACCCCATATTCCAAGCTTTGAGGTCAAAGTACAGTGGAAACCTAAAGTCCTATTAAAGGTATGAGAAAAAATGGAAAAATGGAAATTGAAAAAATCATTTATGTTTCTAATTTAAAAATGAATTTTACCCCAAAAAATTTCCACTCTAACCCCATATTCCAAGCTTTGAGGTCAAAGTACAGTGGATACCTAAAGTCCTATTAAAGGTATGAAAAAAAATAGAAAAATGGAAATTGAAAAAATCATTTATGTTTCTAATTTAAAAATGAATATTACCCCAAAAAAATTTCCACTCTAACCCCATATTTCAAGCTTTGAGGTCAAAGTACAGTGGAAACCTAAAGTCCTATTAAAGGTATGAAAAAAAATGGAAAAATGGAAATTGAAAAAATCATTTATGTTTCTAATTTAAAAATGAATATTTACCCAAAAAATTTCCACTCTAACCCCATATTCCAAGCTTTGAGGTCAAAGTACAGTGGAAACCTAAAGTCCTATTAAAGGTATGAAAAAAAATGGAAAAATGGAAATTGAAAAAATCATTTATGTTTCTAATTTAAAAATGAATATTACCCCAAAAGATTTCCACTCTAACCCCATATTTCAAGCTTTGAGGTCAAAGTACAGTGGAAACCTAAAGTCCTCTTAAAGGTATGAAAAAAAATGGAAAAATGGAAATTGAAAAAATCATTTATGTTTCTAATTTAAAAATGAATATTACCCCAAAAGATTTCCACTCTAACCCCATATTCCAAGCTTTGAGGTCAAAGTACAGTGGAAACCTAAAGTCCTATTAAAGGTATGAAAAAAAATGGAAAAATTGAAATTGAAAAAATCATTTATGTTTGTAATTTAAAAATGAATATTTACCCAAAAAAATTTCCACTCTAACCCCATATTCAAAGCTTTGAGGTCAAAGTACAGTGGATACCTAAAGTCCTATTAAAGGTATGAAAAAAAATGGAAAAATGGAAATTGAAAAAATCAATTATGTTTCTAATTCAAAAATGAATATTACCCCAAAAAATTTCCACTCTAACCCCATATTCCAAGCTTTGAGGTCAAAGTACAGTGGAAACCTAAAGTCCTATTAAAGGTATGAAAAAAAATGGAAAAATGGAAATTGAAAAAATCATTTATGTTTCTAATTTAAAAATGAATATTACCCCAAAAAATTTCCACTCTAACCCCATATTCCAAGCTTTGAGGTCAAAGTACAGTAAAACCTAAAGTCCTATTAATGGTATGAAAAAAAATGGAAAAATGGAAATTGAAAAAATCATTTATGTTTCTAATTTAAAAATGAATATTACCCCAGAAAATTTCCACTCTAACCCCATATTCCAAGCTTTGAGGTCAAAGTACAGTGGAAACCTAAAGTCCTTTTAAAGGTATGAAAAAAAATGGAAAAATGGAAATTGAAAAAATCATTTATGTTTGTAATTTAAAAATGAATATTTACCCAAAAAATTTCCACTCTATCCCCATATTCAAAGCTTTGAGGTCAAAGTACAGTGGAAACCTAAAGTCCTATTAAAGGTATGAAAAAAAATGGAAAAATGGAAATTGAAAAAATCATTTATGTTTCTAATTTAAAAATGAATATTACCCCAAAAAATTTCCACTCTAACCCCATATTCCAAGCTTTGAGGTCAAAGTACATTGGAAACCTAAAGTCCTATTAAAGGTATGAAAAAAAATGGAAAAATGGAAAGTGAAAAAATCATTTATGTTTGTAATTTAAAAATGAATATTTACCCAAAAATATTTCCACTCTAACCCCATATTCAAAGCTTTGAGGTCAAAGTACAGTGGATACCTAAAGTCCTATTAAAGGTATGAAAAAAAATGGAAAAATGGAAATTGAAAAAATCCTTTATGTTTCTAATTCAAAAATGAATATTACCCCAAAAAATTTCCACTCTAACCCCATATTCCAAGCTTTGAGGTCAAAGTACAGTGGAAACCTAAAGTCCTATTAAAGGTATGAGAAAAAATGGAAAAATGGAAATTGAAAAAATCATTTATGTTTCTAATTTAAAAATGAATATTACCCCAAAAAATTTCCACTCTAACCCCATATTCCAAGCTTTGAGGTCAAAGTACAGTGGATACCTAAAGTCCTATTAAAGGTATGAAAAAAAATAGAAAAATGGAAATTGAAAAAATCATTTATGTTTCTAATTTAAAAATGAATATTACCCCAAAAAAATTTCCACTCTAACCCCATATTTCAAGCTTTGAGGTCAAAGTACAGTGGAAACCTAAAGTCCTATTAAAGGTATGAAAAAAAATGGAAAAATGGAAATTGAAAAAATCATTTATGTTTCTAATTTAAAAATGAATATTTACCCAAAAAATTTCCACTCTAACCCCATATTCAAAGCTTTGAGGTCAAAGTACAGTGGAAACCTAAAGTCCTATTAAAGGTATGAAAAAAAATGGAAAAAGGGAAATTGAAAAAATCATTTATGTTTCTACTTTAAAAATGAATATTACCCCAAAAAATTTCCACTCTAACCCCATATTCCAAGCTTTGAGGTCAAAGTACAGTGGATACCTAAAGTCCTATTAAAGGTATGAAAAAAAATGGAAAAATGGAAATTGAAAAAATCATTTATGTTTCTAATTTAAAAATGAATATTACCCCAAAAAATTTCCACTCTAACCCCATATTTCAAGCTTTGAGGTCAAAGTACAGTGGAAACCTAAAGTCCTCTTAAAGGTATGAAAAAAAATGGAAAAATGGAAATTGAAAAAATCATTTATGTTTCTAATTTAAAAATGAATATTACCCCAAAAAATTTCCACTCTAACCCCATATTCCAAGCTTTGAGGTCAAAGTACAGTGGAAACCTAAAGTCCTATTAAAGGTATGAAAAAAAATGGAAAAATTGAAATTGAAAAAATCATTTATGTTTGTAATTTAAAAATGAATATTTACCCAAAAAAATTTCCAATCTAACCCCATATTCAAAGCTTTGAGGTCAAAGTACAGTGGATACCTAAAGTCCTATTAAAGGTATGAAAAAAAATGGAAAAATGGAAATTGAAAAAATCATTTATGTTTCTAATTTAAAAATGAATATTACCCCAAAAAATTTCCACTCTAACCCCATATTTCAAGCTTTGAGGTCAAAGTACAGTGGAAACCTAAAGTCCTCTTAAAGGTATGAAAAAAAATGGAAAAATGGAAATTGAAAAAATCATTTATGTTTCTAATTTAAAAATGAATATTACCCCAAAAAATTTCCACTCTAACCCCATATTCCAAGCTTTGAGGTCAAAGTACAGTGGAAACCTAAAGTCCTATTAAAGGTATGAAAAAAAATGGAAAAATTGAAATTGAAAAAATCATTTATGTTTGTAATTTAAAAATGAATATTTACCCAAAAAAATTTCCAATCTAACCCCATATTCAAAGCTTTGAGGTCAAAGTACAGTGGATACCTAAAGTCCTATTAAAGGTATGAAAAAAAATGGAAAAATGGAAATTAAAAAAATCAATTATGTTTCTAATTCAAAAATGAATATTACCCCAAAAAATTACCACTCTAACCCCATATTCCAAGCTTTGAGGTCAAAGTACAGTGGAAACCTAAAGTCCTATTAAAGGTATGAAAAAAAATGGAAAAATGGAAATTGAAAAAATCATTTATGTTTCTAATTTAAAAATGAATATTACCCTAAAAAATTTCCACTCTAACCCCATATTTCAAGCTTTGAGGTCAATGTACAGTGGAAACCTAAAGTCCTATTAAAGGTATGAAAAAAAATGGAAAAATGGAAATTGAAAAAATCATTTATGTTTCTAATTTAAAAATGAATATTACCCCAAAAAATTTCCACTCTAACCCCATATTCCAAGCTTTGAGGTCAAAGTACAGTGGAAACCTAAAGTCCTATTAAAGGTATGAAAAAAAATGGAAAAATGGAAATTGAAAAAATCATTTATGTTTCTAATTTAAAAATAAATATTACCCCAAAAAATTTCCACTCTAACCCCATATTTCAAGCTTTGAGGTCAAAGTACAGTGGAAACCTAAAGTCCTATTAAAGGTATGAAAAAAAATGGAAAAATTGAAATTGAAAAAATCATTTATGTTTGTAATTTAAAAATGAATATTTACCCAAAAAAATTTCCACTCTAACCCCATATTCAAAGCTTTGAGGTCAAAGTACAGTGGATACCTAAAGTCCTATTAAAGGTATGAAAAAAAATGGAAAAATGGAAATTGAAAAAATCAATTATGTTTCTAATTCAAAAATGAATATTACCCCAAAAAATTTCCACTCTAACCCCATATTCCAAGCTTTGAGGTCAAAGTACAGTGGAAACCTAAAGTCCTATTAAAGGTATGAAAAAAAATGGAAAAATGGAAATTGAAAAAATCATTTATGTTTCTAATTTAAAAATGAATATTACCCCAAAAACTTTCCACTCTAACCCCATATTCCAAGCTTTGAGGTCAAAGTACAGTGGAAACCTAAAGTCCTATTAATGGTATGAAAAAAAATGGAAAAATGGAAATTGAAAAAATCATTTATGTTTCTAATTTAAAAATGAATATTACCCCAGAAAATTTCCACTCTAACCCCATATTCCAAGCTTTGAGGTCAAAGTACAGTGGAAACCTAAAGTCCTATTAAAGGTATGAAAAAAAATGGAAAAATGGAAATTGAAAAAATCATTTATGTTTGTAATTTAAAAATGAATATTTACCCAAAAAATTTCCACTCTATCCCCATATTCAAAGCTTTGAGGTCAAAGTACAGTGGAAACCTAAAGTCCTATTAAAGGTATGAAAAAAAATGGAAAAATGGAAATTGAAAAAATCATTTATGTTTCTAATTTAAAAATGAATATTACCCCAAAAAATTTCCACTCTAACCCCATATTCCAAGCTTTGAGGTCAAAGTACATTGGAAACCTAAAGTCCTATTAAAGGTATGAAAAAAAATGGAAAAATGGAAAGTGAAAAAATCATTTATGTTTGTAATTCAAAAATGAATATTTACCCAAAAATATTTCCACTCTAACCCCATATTCAAAGCTTTGAGGTCAAAGTACAGTGGATACCTAAAGTCCTATTAAAGGTATGAAAAAAAATGGAAAAATGGAAATTGAAAAAATCATTTATGTTTCTAATTCAAAAATGAATATTACCCCAAAAAATTTCCACTCTAACCCCATATTCCAAGCTTTGAGGTCAAAGTACAGTGGAAACCTAAAGTCCTATTAAAGGTATGAGAAAAAATGGAAAAATGGAAATTGAAAAAATCATTTATGTTTCTAATTTAAAAATGAATATTACCCCAAAAAATTTCCACTCTAACCCCATATTCCAAGCTTTGAGGTCAAAGTACAGTGGATACCTAAAGTCCTATTAAAGGTATGAAAAAAAATAGAAAAATGGAAATTGAAAAAATCATTTATGTTTCTAATTTAAAAATGAATATTACCCCAAAAAAATTTCCACTCTAACCCCATATTTCAAGCTTTGAGGTCAAAGTACAGTGGAAACCTAAAGTCCTATTAAAGGTATGAAAAAAAATGGAAAAATGGAAATTGAAAAAATCATTTATGTTTCTAATTTAAAAATGAATATTTACCCAAAATATTTCCACTCTAACCCCATATTCAAAGCTTTGAGGTCAAAGTACAGTGGAAACCTAAAGTCCTATTAAAGGTATGAAAAAAAATGGAAAAAGGGAAATTGAAAAAATCATTTATGTTTCTACTTTAAAAATGAATATTACCCCAAAAAATTTCCACTCTAACCCCATATTCCAAGCTTTGAGGTCAAAGTACAGTGGATACCTAAAGTCCTATTAAAGGTATGAAAAAAAATGGAAAAATGGAAATTGAAAAAATCATTTATGTTTCTAATTTAAAAATGAATATTACCCCAAAAAATTTCCACTCTAACCCCATATTCCAAGCTTTGAGGTCAAAGTACAGTGGAAACCTAAAGTCCTATTAAAGGTATGAAAAAAAATGGAAAAATGGAAATTGAAAAAATCATTTATGTTTCTAATTTAAAAATGAATATTACCCCAAAAAATTTCCACTCTAACCCCATATTTCAAGCTTTGAGGTCAAAGTACAGTGGAAACCTAAAGTCCTCTTAAAGGTATGAAAAAAAATGGAAAAATGGAAATTGAAAAAATCATTTATGTTTCTAATTTAAAAATGAATATTACCCCAAAAAATTTCCACTCTAACCCCATATTCCAAGCTTTGAGGTCAAAGTACAGTGGAAACCTAAAGTCCTATTAAAGGTATGAAAAAAAATGGAAAAATTGAAATTGAAAAAATCATTTATGTTTGTAATTTAAAAATGAATATTTACCCAAAAAAATTTCCACTCTAACCCCATATTCCAAGCTTTGAGGTCAAAGTACAGTGGAAACCTAAAGTCCTATTAAAGGTATGAAAAAAAATGGAAAAATGGAAATTGAAAAAATCATTTATGTTTCTAATTTAAAAATGAATATTACCCCAAAAAATTTCCACTCTAACCCCATATTTCAAGCTTTGAGGTCAAAGTACAGTGGAAACCTAAAGTCCTCTTAAAGGTATGAAAAAAAATGGAAAAATGGAAATTGAAAAAATCATTTATGTTTCTAATTTAAAAATGAATATTACCCCAAAAAATTTCCACTCTAACCCCATATTCCAAGCTTTGAGGTCAAAGTACAGTGGAAACCTAAAGTCCTATTAAAGGTATGAAAAAAAATGGAAAAATTGAAATTGAAAAAATCATTTATGTTTGTAATTTAAAAATGAATATTTACCCAAAAAAATTTCCACTCTAACCCCATATTCAAAGCTTTGAGGTCAAAGTACAGTGGATACCTAAAGTCCTATTAAAGGTATGAAAAAAAATGGAAAAATGGAAATTGAAAAAATCATTTATGTTTCTAATTTAAAAATGAATATTACCCCAAAAAATTTCCACTCTAACCCCATATTCCAAGCTTTGAGGTCAAAGTACAGTGGAAACCTAAAGTCCTATTAAAGGTATGAAAAAAAATGGAAAAATGGAAATTGAAAAAATCATTTATGTTTCTAATTTAAAAATGAATATTACCCCAAAAAATTTCCACTCTAACCCCATATTTCAAGCTTTGAGGTCAAAGTACAGTGGAAACCTAAAGTCCTCTTAAAGGTATGAAAAAAAATGGAAAAATGGAAATTGAAAAAATCATTTATGTTTCTAATTTAAAAATGAATATTACCCCAAAAAATTTCCACTCTAACCCCATATTCCAAGCTTTGAGGTCAAAGTACAGTGGAAACCTAAAGTCCTATTAAAGGTATGAAAAAAAATGGAAAAATTGAAATTGAAAAAATCATTTATGTTTGTAATTTAAAAATGAATATTTACCCAAAAAAATTTCCACTCTAACCCCATATTCCAAGCTTTGAGGTCAAAGTACAGTGGAAACCTAAAGTCCTATTAAAGGTATGAAAAAAAATGGAAAAATGGAAATTGAAAAAATCATTTATGTTTCTAATTTAAAAATGAATATTACCCCAAAAAATTTCCACTCTAACCCCATATTTCAAGCTTTGAGGTCAAAGTACAGTGGAAACCTAAAGTCCTCTTAAAGGTATGAAAAAAAATGGAAAAATGGAAATTGAAAAAATCATTTATGTTTCTAATTTAAAAATGAATATTACCCCAAAAAATTTCCACTCTAACCCCATATTCCAAGCTTTGAGGTCAAAGTACAGTGGAAACCTAAAGTCCTATTAAAGGTATGAAAAAAAATGGAAAAATTGAAATTGAAAAAATCATTTATGTTTGTAATTTAAAAATGAATATTTACCCAAAAAAATTTCCACTCTAACCCCATATTCAAAGCTTTGAGGTCAAAGTACAGTGGATACCTAAAGTCCTATTAAAGGTATGAAAAAAAATGGAAAAATGGAAATTAAAAAAATCAATTATGTTTCTAATTCAAAAATGAATATTACCCCAAAAAATTTCCACTCTAACCCCATATTCCAAGCTTTGAGGTCAAAGTACAGTGGAAACCTAAAGTCCTATTAAAGGTATGAAAAAAAATGGAAAAATGGAAATTGAAAAAATCATTTATGTTTCTAATTTAAAAATGAATATTACCCTAAAAAATTTCCACTCTAACCCCATATTTCAAGCTTTGAGGTCAATGTACAGTGGAAACCTAAAGTCCTATTAAAGGTATGAAAAAAAATGGAAAAATGGAAATTGAAAAAATCATTTATGTTTCTAATTTAAAAATGAATATTACCCCAAAAAATTTCCACTCTAACCCCATATTCCAAGCTTTGAGGTCAAAGTACAGTGGAAACCTAAAGTCCTATTAAAGGTATGAAAAAAAATGGAAAAATGGAAATTGAAAAAATCATTTATGTTTCTAATTTAAAAATAAATATTACCCCAAAAAATTTCCACTCTAACCCCATATTTCAAGCTTTGAGGTCAAAGTACAGTGGAAACCTAAAGTCCTATTAAAGGTATGAAAAAAAATGGAAAAATGGAAATTGAAAAAATCATTTATGTTTCTAATTTAAAAATGAATATTACCCTAAAAAATTTCCACTCTAACCCCATATTCCAAGCTTTGAGGTCAAAGTACAGTGGAAACCTAAAGTCCTATTAAAGGTATGAAAAAAAATGGAAAAATTGAAATTGAAAAAATCATTTATGTTTGTAATTTAAAAATGAATATTTACCCAAAAAAATTTCCACTCTAACCCCATATTCAAAGCTTTGAGGTCAAAGTACAGTGGATACCTAAAGTCCTATTAAAGGTATGAAAAAAAATGGAAAAATGGAAATTGAAAAAATCAATTATGTTTCTAATTCAAAAATGAATATTACCCCAAAAAATTTCCACTCTAACCCCATATTCCAAGCTTTGAGGTCAAAGTACTGTGGAAACCTAAAGTCCTATTAAAGGTATGAAAAAAAATGGAAAAATGGAAATTGAAAAAATCATTTATGTTTCTAATTTAAAAATGAATATTACCCTAAAAAATTTCCACTCTAACCCCATATTTCAAGCTTTGAGGTCAAAGTACAGTGGAAACCTAAAGTCCTATTAAAGGTATGAAAAAAAATGGAAAAATGGAAATTGAAAAAATCATTTATGTTTCTAATTTAAAAATGAATATTACCCCAAAAAATTTCCACTCTAACCCCATATTCCAAGCTTTGAGGTCAAAGTACAGTGGAAACCTAAAGTCCTATTAAAGGTATGAAAAAAAATGGAAAAATGGAAATTGAAAAAATCATTTATGTTTCTAATTTAAAAATAAATATTACCCCAAAAAATTTCCACTCTAACCCCATATTTCAAGCTTTGAGGTCAAAGTACAGTGGAAACCTAAAGTCCTATTAAAGGTATGAAAAAAAATGGAAAAATGGAAATTGAAAAAATCATTTATGTTTCTAATTTAAAAATGAATATTACCCTAAAAAATTTCCACTCTAACCCCATATTCAAAGCTTTGAGGTCAAAGTACAGTGGATACCTAAAGTCCTATTTAAGGTATGAAAAAAAATGGAAAAATGGAAATTGAAAAAATCATTTATGTTTCGAATTTAAAAATAAATATTACCCCAAAAAATTTCCACTCTAACCCCATATTCCAAGCTTTGAGGTCAAAGTACAGTGGAAACCTAAAGTCCTATTAAAGGTATGAAAAAAAATGGAAAAATGGAAATTGAAAAAATCATTTATGTTTCTAATTTAAAAATGAATATTACCCTAAAAAATTTCCACTCTAACCCCATATTCAAAGCTTTGAGGTCAAAGTACAGTGGATACCTAAAGTCCTATTTAAGGTATGAAAAAAAATGGAAAAATGGAAATTGAAAAAATCATTTATGTTTCGAATTTAAAAATAAATATTACCCCAAAAAATTTCCACTCTAACCCCATATTCCAAGCTTTGAGGTCAAAGTACAGTGGAAACCTAAAGTCCTATTAAAGGTATGAAAAAAAATGGAAAAATGGAAATTGAAAAAATCATTTATGTTTCTAATTTAAAAATGAATATTACCCCAAAAAATTTCCACTCTAACCCCATATTCCAAGCTTTGAGGTCAAAGTACAGTGGAAACCTAAAGTCCTATTAAAGGTATGAAAAAAAATGGAAAAATGGAAATTGAAAAAATCATTTATGTTTCTAATTTAAAAATGAATATTACCCCAAAAAATTTCCACTCTAACCCCATATTCCAAGCTTTGAGGTCAAAGTACAGTGGAAACCTAAAGTCCTATTAAAGGTATGAAAAAAAATGGAAAAATGGAAATTGAAAAAATCATTTATGTTTCTAATTTAAAAATGAATATTACCCCAGAAAATTTCCACTCTAACCCCATATTCCAAGCTTTGAGGTCAAAGTACAGTGGAAACCTAAAGTCCTATTAAAGGTATGAAAAAAAATGGAAAAATGGAAATTGAAAAAATCATTTATGTTTGTAATTTAAAAATGAATATTTACCCAAAAAATTTCCACTCTATCCCCATATTCAAAGCTTTGAGGTCAAAGTACAGTGGAAACCTAAAGTCCTATTAAAGGTATGAAAAAAAATGGAAAAATGGAAATTGAAAAAATCATTTATGTTTCTAATTTAAAAATGAATATTACCCCAAAAAATTTCCACTCTAACCCCATATTCCAAGCTTTGAGGTCAAAGTACAGTGGAAACCTAAAGTCCTATTAAAGGTATGAAAAAAAATGGAAAAATGGAAATTAAAAATAATTTATGTTTCTAATTTAAAAATGAATATTACCCCAAAAAATTTCCACTCTAACCCCATATTCCAAGCTTTGAGGTCAAAGTACATTGGAAACCTAAAGTCCTATTAAAGGTATGAAAAAAAATGGAAAAATGGAAATTGAAAAAATCAATTATGTTTCTAATTTAAAAATGAATATTTACCCAAAAAAATTTCCACTCTAACCCCATATTCAAAGCTTTGAGGTCAAAGTACAGTGGATACCTAAAGTCCTATTAAAGGTATGAAAAAAAATGGAAAAATGGAAATTAAAAAAATCAATTATGTTTCTAATTCAAAAATGAATATTACCCCAAAAAATTTCCACTCTAACCCCATATTCCAAGCTTTGAGGTCAAAGTACAGTGGAAACCTAAAGTCCTATTAAAGGTATGAAAAAAAATGGAAAAATGGAAATTGAAAAAATCATTTATGTTTCTAATTTAAAAATGAATATTACCCTAAAAAATTTCCACTCTAACCCCATATTTCAAGCTTTGAGGTCAATGTACAGTGGAAACCTAAAGTCCTATTAAAGGTATGAAAAAAAATGGAAAAATGGAAATTGAAAAAATCATTTATGTTTCTAATTTAAAAATGAATATTACCCCAAAAAATTTCCACTCTAACCCCATATTCCAAGCTTTGAGGTCAAAGTACAGTGGAAACCTAAAGTCCTATTAAAGGTATGAAAAAAAATGGAAAAATGGAAATTGAAAAAATCATTTATGTTTCTAATTTAAAAATAAATATTACCCCAAAAAATTTCCACTCTAACCCCATATTTCAAGCTTTGAGGTCAAAGTACAGTGGAAACCTAAAGTCCTATTAAAGGTATGAAAAAAAATGGAAAAATGGAAATTGAAAAAATCATTTATGTTTCTAATTTAAAAATGAATATTACCCTAAAAAATTTCCACTCTAACCCCATATTCCAAGCTTTGAGGTCAAAGTACAGTGGAAACCTAAAGTCCTATTAAAGGTATGAAAAAAAATGGAAAAATTGAAATTGAAAAAATCATTTATGTTTGTAATTTAAAAATGAATATTTACCCAAAAAAATTTCCACTCTAACCCCATATTCAAAGCTTTGAGGTCAAAGTACAGTGGATACCTAAAGTCCTATTAAAGGTATGAAAAAAAATGGAAAAATGGAAATTGAAAAAATCAATTATGTTTCTAATTCAAAAATGAATATTACCCCAAAAAATTTCCACTCTAACCCCATATTCCAAGCTTTGAGGTCAAAGTACTGTGGAAACCTAAAGTCCTATTAAAGGTATGAAAAAAAATGGAAAAATGGAAATTGAAAAAATCATTTATGTTTCTAATTTAAAAATGAATATTACCCTAAAAAATTTCCACTCTAACCCCATATTTCAAGCTTTGAGGTCAAAGTACAGTGGAAAACTAAAGTCCTATTAAAGGTATGAAAAAAAATGGAAAAATGGAAATTGAAAAAATCATTTATGTTTCTAATTTAAAAATGAATATTACCCCAAAAAATTTCCACTCTAACCCCATATTCCAAGCTTTGAGGTCAAAGTACAGTGGAAACCTAAAGTCCTATTAAAGGTATGAAAAAAAATGGAAAAATGGAAATTGAAAAAATCATTTATGTTTCTAATTTAAAAATAAATATTACCCCAAAAAATTTCCACTCTAACCCCATATTTCAAGCTTTGAGGTCAAAGTACAGTGGAAACCTAAAGTCCTATTAAAGGTATGAAAAAAAATGGAAAAATGGAAATTGAAAAAATCATTTATGTTTCTAATTTAAAAATGAATATTACCCTAAAAAATTTCCACTCTAACCCCATATTCAAAGCTTTGAGGTCAAAGTACAGTGGATACCTAAAGTCCTATTTAAGGTATGAAAAAAAATGGAAAAATGGAAATTGAAAAAATCATTTATGTTTCGAATTTAAAAATAAATATTACCCCAAAAAATTTCCACTCTAACCCCATATTCCAAGCTTTGAGGTCAAAGTACAGTGGAAACCTAAAGTCCTATTAAAGGTATGAAAAAAAATGGAAAAATGGAAATTGAAAAAATCATTTATGTTTCTAATTTAAAAATGAATATTACCCCAAAAAATTTCCACTCTAACCCCATATTCCAAGCTTTGAGGTCAAAGTACAGTGGAAACCTAAAGTCCTATTAAAGGTATGAAAAAAAATGGAAAAATGGAAATTGAAAAAATCATTTATGTTTCTAATTTAAAAATGAATATTACCCCAAAAAATTTCCACTCTAACCCCATATTCCAAGCTTTGAGGTCAAAGTACAGTGGAAACCTAAAGTCCTATTAAAGGTATGAAAAAAAATGGAAAAATGGAAATTGAAAAAATCATTTATGTTTCTAATTTAAAAATGAATATTACCCCAAAAAATTTCCACTCTAACCCCATATTCCAAGCTTTGAGGTCAAAGTACAGTGGAAACCTAAAGTCCTATTAAAGGTATGAAAAAAAATGGAAAAATGGAAATTAAAAATAATTTATGTTTCTAATTTAAAAATGAATATTACCCCAAAAAATTTCCACTCTAACCCCATATTCCAAGCTTTGAGGTCAAAGTACATTGGAAACCTAAAGTCCTATTAAAGGTATGAAAAAAAATGGAAAAATGGAAATTGAAAAAATCAATTATGTTTCTAATTTAAAAATGAATATTTACCCAAAAAAATTTCCACTCTAACCCCATATTCAAAGCTTTGAGGTCAAAGTACAGTGGATACCTAAAGTCCTATTAAAGGTATGAAAAAAAATGGAAAAATGGAAATTAAAAAAATCAATTATGTTTCTAATTCAAAAATGAATATTACCCCAAAAAATTTCCACTCTAACCCCATATTCCAAGCTTTGAGGTCAAAGTACAGTGGAAACCTAAAGTCCTATTAAAGGTATGAAAAAAAATGGAAAAATGGAAATTGAAAAAATCATTTATGTTTCTAATTTAAAAATGAATATTACCCTAAAAAATTTCCACTCTAACCCCATATTTCAAGCTTTGAGGTCAATGTACAGTGGAAACCTAAAGTCCTATTAAAGGTATGAAAAAAAATGGAAAAATGGAAATTGAAAAAATCATTTATGTTTCTAATTTAAAAATGAATATTACCCCAAAAAATTTCCACTCTAACCCCATATTCCAAGCTTTGAGGTCAAAGTACAGTGGAAACCTAAAGTCCTATTAAAGGTATGAAAAAAAATGGAAAAATGGAAATTGAAAAAATCATTTATGTTTCTAATTTAAAAATAAATATTACCCCAAAAAATTTCCACTCTAACCCCATATTTCAAGCTTTGAGGTCAAAGTACAGTGGAAACCTAAAGTCCTATTAAAGGTATGAAAAAAAATGGAAAAATGGAAATTGAAAAAATCATTTATGTTTCTAATTTAAAAATGAATATTACCCTAAAAAATTTCCACTCTAACCCCATATTCCAAGCTTTGAGGTCAAAGTACAGTGGAAACCTAAAGTCCTATTAAAGGTATGAAAAAAAATGGAAAAATTGAAATTGAAAAAATCATTTATGTTTGTAATTTAAAAATGAATATTTACCCAAAAAAATTTCCACTCTAACCCCATATTCAAAGCTTTGAGGTCAAAGTACAGTGGATACCTAAAGTCCTATTAAAGGTATGAAAAAAAATGGAAAAATGGAAATTGAAAAAATCAATTATGTTTCTAATTCAAAAATGAATATTACCCCAAAAAATTTCCACTCTAACCCCATATTCCAAGCTTTGAGGTCAAAGTACTGTGGAAACCTAAAGTCCTATTAAAGGTATGAAAAAAAATGGAAAAATGGAAATTGAAAAAATCATTTATGTTTCTAATTTAAAAATGAATATTACCCTAAAAAATTTCCACTCTAACCCCATATTTCAAGCTTTGAGGTCAAAGTACAGTGGAAACCTAAAGTCCTATTAAAGGTATGAAAAAAAATGGAAAAATGGAAATTGAAAAAATCATTTATGTTTCTAATTTAAAAATGAATATTACCCCAAAAAATTTCCACTCTAACCCCATATTCCAAGCTTTGAGGTCAAAGTACAGTGGAAACCTAAAGTCCTATTAAAGGTATGAAAAAAAATGGAAAAATGGAAATTGAAAAAATCATTTATGTTTCTAATTTAAAAATAAATATTACCCCAAAAAATTTCCACTCTAACCCCATATTTCAAGCTTTGAGGTCAAAGTACAGTGGAAACCTAAAGTCCTATTAAAGGTATGAAAAAAAATGGAAAAATGGAAATTGAAAAAATCATTTATGTTTCTAATTTAAAAATGAATATTACCCTAAAAAATTTCCACTCTAACCCCATATTCAAAGCTTTGAGGTCAAAGTACAGTGGATACCTAAAGTCCTATTTAAGGTATGAAAAAAAATGGAAAAATGGAAATTGAAAAAATCATTTATGTTTCGAATTTAAAAATAAATATTACCCCAAAAAATTTCCACTCTAACCCCATATTCCAAGCTTTGAGGTCAAAGTACAGTGGAAACCTAAAGTCCTATTAAAGGTATGAAAAAAAATGGAAAAATGGAAATTGAAAAAATCATTTATGTTTCTAATTTAAAAATGAATATTACCCCAAAAAATTTCCACTCTAACCCCATATTCCAAGCTTTGAGGTCAAAGTACAGTGGAAACCTAAAGTCCTATTAAAGGTATGAAAAAAAATGGAAAAATGGAAATTGAAAAAATCATTTATGTTTCTAATTTAAAAATGAATATTACCCCAAAAAATTTCCACTCTAACCCCATATTCCAAGCTTTGAGGTCAAAGTACAGTGGAAACCTAAAGTCCTATTAAAGGTATGAAAAAAAATGGAAAAATGGAAATTGAAAAAATCATTTATGTTTCTAATTTAAAAATGAATATTACCCCAGAAAATTTCCACTCTAACCCCATATTCCAAGCTTTGAGGTCAAAGTACAGTGGAAACCTAAAGTCCTATTAAAGGTATGAAAAAAAATGGAAAAATGGAAATTGAAAAAATCATTTATGTTTGTAATTTAAAAATGAATATTTACCCAAAAAATTTCCACTCTATCCCCATATTCAAAGCTTTGAGGTCAAAGTACAGTGGAAACCTAAAGTCCTATTAAAGGTATGAAAAAAAATGGAAAAATGGAAATTGAAAAAATCATTTATGTTTCTAATTTAAAAATGAATATTACCCCAAAAAATTTCCACTCTAACCCCATATTCCAAGCTTTGAGGTCAAAGTACAGTGGAAACCTAAAGTCCTATTAAAGGTATGAAAAAAAATGGAAAAATGGAAATTAAAAATAATTTATGTTTCTAATTTAAAAATGAATATTACCCCAAAAAATTTCCACTCTAACCCCATATTCCAAGCTTTGAGGTCAAAGTACATTGGAAACCTAAAGTCCTATTAAAGGTATGAAAAAAAATGGAAAAATGGAAATTGAAAAAATCAATTATGTTTCTAATTTAAAAATGAATATTTCCCCGAAAAATTTCCACTCTAACCCCTTATTCCAAGCTTTGAGGTCAAAGTACAGTGGAAACCTAAAGTCCTATTAAAGGTATGAAAAAAAATAGAAAAATGGAAATTGAAAAAATCATTTATGTTTCTAATTTAAAAATGAATATTACCCTAAAAAATTTCCACTCTAACCCCATATTCAAAGCTTTGAGGTCAAAGTACAGTGGATACCTAAAGTCCTATTTAAGGTATGAAAAAAAATGGAAAAATGGAAATTGAAAAAATCATTTATGTTTCGAATTTAAAAATAAATATTACCCCAAAAAATTTCCACTCTAACCCCATATTCCAAGCTTTGAGGTCAAAGTACAGTGGAAACCTAAAGTCCTATTAAAGGTATGAAAAAAAATGGAAAAATGGAAATTGAAAAAATCATTTATGTTTCTAATTTAAAAATGAATATTACCCCAAAAAATTTCCACTCTAACCCCATATTCCAAGCTTTGAGGTCAAAGTACAGTGGAAACCTAAAGTCCTATTAAAGGTATGAAAAAAAATGGAAAAATGGAAATTGAAAAAATCATTTATGTTTCTAATTTAAAAATGAATATTACCCCAAAAAATTTCCACTCTAACCCCATATTCCAAGCTTTGAGGTCAAAGTACAGTGGAAACCTAAAGTCCTATTAAAGGTATGAAAAAAAATGGAAAAATGGAAATTGAAAAAATCATTTATGTTTCTAATTTAAAAATGAATATTACCCCAGAAAATTTCCACTCTAACCCCATATTCCAAGCTTTGAGGTCAAAGTACAGTGGAAACCTAAAGTCCTATTAAAGGTATGAAAAAAAATGGAAAAATGGAAATTGAAAAAATCATTTATGTTTGTAATTTAAAAATGAATATTTACCCAAAAAATTTCCACTCTATCCCCATATTCAAAGCTTTGAGGTCAAAGTACAGTGGAAACCTAAAGTCCTATTAAAGGTATGAAAAAAAATGGAAAAATGGAAATTGAAAAAATCATTTATGTTTCTAATTCAAAAATGAATATTACCCCAAAAAATTTCCACTCTAACCCCATATTCCAAGCTTTGAGGTCAAAGTACAGTGGAAACCTAAAGTCCTATTAAAGGTATGAAAAAAAATGGAAAAATGGAAATTAAAAATAATTTATGTTTCTAATTTAAAAATGAATATTACCCCAAAAAATTTCCACTCTAACCCCATATTCCAAGCTTTGAGGTCAAAGTACATTGGAAACCTAAAGTCCTATTAAAGGTATGAAAAAAAATGGAAAAATGGAAATTGAAAAAATCAATTATGTTTCTAATTTAAAAATGAATATTTCCCCGAAAAATTTCCACTCTAACCCCTTATTCCAAGCTTTGAGGTCAAAGTACAGTGGAAACCTAAAGTCCTATTAAAGGTATGAAAAAAAATAGAAAAATGGAAATTGAAAAAATCATTTATGTTTCTAATTTAAAAATGAATATTACCCTAAAAAATTTCCACTCTAACCCCATATTTCAAGCTTTGAGGTCAAAGTACAGTGGAAACCTAAAGTCCTATTAAAGGTATGAAAAAAAATGGAAAAATGGAAATTGAAAAAATCATTTATGTTTCTAATTTAAAAATGAATATTACCCCAAAAAATTTCCACTCTAACCCCATATTCCAAGCTTTGAGGTCAAAGTACAGTGGAAACCTAAAGTCCTATTAAAGGTATGAAAAAAAATGGAAAAATGGAAATTGAAAAAATCATTTATGTTTCTAATTTAAAAATGAATATTACCCCAAAAAATTTCCACTCTAACCCCATATTCCAAGCTTCGAGGTCAAAGTACAGTGGAAACCTAAAGTCCTATTAAAGGTATGAAAAAAAATGGAAAAATGGAAATTGAACAAATCATTTATGTTCCTAATTTAAAAATGAATATTTACCCAAAAAATTTCCACTCTATCCCCATATTCAAAGCTTTGAGGTCAAAGTACAGTGGAAACCTAAAGTCCTATTAAAGGTATGAAAAAAAATGGAAAAATGGAAATTGAAAAAATCATTTATGTTTCTAATTCAAAAATGAATATTACCCCAAAAAATTTCCACTCTAACCCCATATTCCAAGCTTTGAGGTCAAAGTACAGTGGAAACCTAAAGTCCTATTAAAGGTATGAAAAAAAATGGAAAAATGGAAATTAAAAATAATTTATGTTTCTAATTTAAAAATGAATATTACCCCAAAAAATTTCCACTCTAACCCCATATTCCAAGCTTTGAGGTCAAAGTACATTGGAAACCTAAAGTCCTATTAAAGGTATGAAAAAAAATGGAAAAATGGAAATTGAAAAAATCAATTATGTTTCTAATTTAAAAATGAATATTTCCCCGAAAAATTTCCACTCTAACCCCTTATTCCAAGCTTTGAGGTCAAAGTACAGTGGAAACCTAAAGTCCTATTAAAGGTATGAAAAAAAATAGAAAAATGGAAATTGAAAAAATCATTTATGTTTCTAATTTAAAAATGAATATTACCCCAAAAAATTTCCACTCTAACCCCATATTCCAAGCTTTGAGGTCAAAGTACAGTGGAAACCTAAAGTCCTATTAAAGGTATGAAAAAAAATGGAAAAATGGAAATTGAAAAAATCATTTATGTTTCTAATTTAAAAATGAATATTACCCCAAAAAATTTCCACTCTAACCCCATATTCCAAGCTTCGAGGTCAAAGTACAGTGGAAACCTAAAGTCCTATTAAAGGTATGAAAAAAAATGGAAAAATGGAAATTGAACAAATCATTTATGTTCCTAATTTAAAAATGAATATTACCCCAGAAAATTTCCACTCTAACCCCATATTCCAAGCTTTGAGGTCAAAGTACAGTGGAAACCTAAAGTCCTATTAAAAGTATGAAAAAAAATGGAAAAATGGAAATTGAAAAAATCATTTATGTTTCTAATTTAAAAATGAATATTACCCCAGAAAATTTCCACTCTAACCCCATATTCCAAGCTTTGAGGTCAAAGTACAGTGGAAACCTAATGTCCTATTAAAGGTATGAAAAAAAATGGAAAAATGGAAATTGAAAAAATCATTTATGTTTCTAATTTAAAAATGAATATTACCCCAAAAAATTTCCACTCTAACCCCATATTCCAAGCTTTGAGGTCAAAGTACAGTGGAAACCTAAAGTCCTATTAAAGGTATGAAAAAAAATGGAAAAATGGAAATTGAAAAAATCATTTATGTTTCTAATTTAAAAATGAATATTACCCCAAAAAATTTCCACTCTAACCCCATATTCCAAGCTTTGAGGTCAAAGTACAGTGGAAACCTAATGTCCTATTAAAGGTATGAAAAAAAATGGAAAAATGGAAATTGAAAAAATCATTTATGTTTCTAATTTAAAAATGAATATTACCCCAAAAAATTTCCACTCTAACCCCATATTCCAAGCTTTGAGGTCAAAGTACAGTGGAAACCTAAAGTCCTATTAAAGGTATGAAAAAAAATGGAAAAATGGAAATTGAAAAAATCATTTATGTTTCTAATTTAAAAATGAATATTACCCCAAAAAATTTCCACTCTAACCCCATATTCCAAGCTTTGAGGTCAAAGTACAGTGGAAACATAAAGTCCTATTAAAGGTATGAAAAAAAATGGAAAAATGGAAATTGAAAAAATCATTTATGTTTCTAATTTAAAAATGAATATTACCCCAAAAAATTTCCACTCTAACCCCATATTCAAAGCTTTGAGATCAAAGTACAGTGGATACCTAAAGTCCTATTAAAGGTATGAAAAAAAATGGAAAAATGGAAATTGAAAAAATCATTTATGTTTCTAATTTAAAAATGAATATTACCCCAAAAAATTTCCACTCTAACCTCATATTCCAAGCTTTGAGGTCAAAGTACAGTGGAAACCTAAATTCCTATTAAAGGTATGAAAAAAAATGGAAAAATGGAAAGTGAAAAAATCATTTATGTTTGTAATTTAAAAATGAATATTTACCCAAAAAAATTTTCACTCTAACCCCATATTCAAAGCTTTGAGGTCAAAGTACAGTGGAAACCTGAAGTCCTATTAAAGGTATGAAAAAAAATGGAAAAAGGGAAATTGAAAAAATCATTTATGTTTGTAATTTAAAAATGAATATTTACCCAAAAAATTTCCACTCTAACCCCATATTCAAAGCTTTGAGGTCAAAGTACAGTGGAAACCTAAAGTCCTATTAAAGGTATGAAAAAAAATGGAAAAATGGAAATTGAAAAAATCATTTATGTTTCTAATTTAAAAATGAATATTACCCCAGAAAATTTCCACTCTAACCCCATATTCCAAGCTTTGAGGTCAAAGTACAGTGGAAACCTAATGTCCTATTAAAGGTATGAAAAAAAATGGAAAAATGGAAATTGAAAAAATCATTTATGTTTGTAATTTAAAAATGAATATTTACCCAAAAAATTTCCACTCTATCCCCATATTCAAAGCTTTGAGGTCAAAGTACAGTGGAAACCTAAAGTCCTATTATAGGTATGAAAAAAAATGGAAAAATGGAAATTGAAAAAATCATTTATGTTTCTAATTTAAAAATGAATATTACCCCAAAAAATTTCCACTCTAACCCCATATTCCAAGCTTTGAGGTCAAAGTACAGTGGAAACCTAAAGTCCTATTAAAGGTATGAAAAAAAATGGAAAAATGGAAATTGAAAAAATCATTTATGTTTGTAATTTAAAAATGAATATTTACCCAAAGAATTTCCACTCTATCCCCATATTCAAAGCTTTGAGGTCAAAGTACAGTGGAAACCTAAAGTCCTATTAAAAGTATGAAAAAAAATGGAAAAATGGAAATTGAAAAAATCATTTATGTTTCTAATTTGAAAATGAATATTTACCCAAAAAATTTCCACTCTAACCCCATATTCAAAGCTTTGAGGTCAAAGTACAGTGGAAACCTGAAGGCCTATTAAAGGTATGAAAAAAAATGGAAAAAGGGAAATTGAAAAAATCATTTATGTTTCTAATTTAAAAATGAATATAACCCCAAAAATTTCCACTCTAACCCCATATTCCAAGCTTTGAGGTCAAAGTACAGTGGAAACCTAAAGTCCTATTAAAGGTATGAAAGAAAATGGAAAAATGGAAATTGAAAAAATCATTTATGTTTCTAATTTAAAAATGAATATTACCCCAAAAAATTTCCACTCTAACCCCATATTCCAAGCTTTGAGGTCAAAGTACAGTGGAAACCTAAAGTCCTATTAAAGGTATGAAAAAAAATGGAAAAATGGAAATTGAAAAAATCATTTATGTTTCTAATTTAAAAATGAATATTACCCCAAAAAATTTCCACTCTAACCCCATATTCAAAGCTTTGAGATCAAAGTACAGTGGATACCTAAAGTCCTATTAAAGGTATGAAAAAAAATGGAAAAATGGAAATTGAAAAAATCATTTATGTTTCTAATTTAAAAATGAATATTACCCCAAAAAATTTCCACTCTAACCTCATATTCCAAGCTTTGAGGTCAAAGTACAGTGGAAACATAAAGTCCTATCAAAGGTATGGAAAAAAATGGAAAAATGGAAATTGAAAAAATCATTTATGTTTCTAATTTAAAAATGAATATTACCCCAAAAAATTTCCACTCTAACCCCATATTCCAAGCTTTGAGGTCAAAGTACAGTGGAAACATAAAGACCTATTAAAGGTATGAAAAAAAATGGAAAAATGGAAATTGAAAAAATCATTTATGTTTCTAATTTAAAAATGAATATTACCCCAAAAAATTTCCACTCTAACCCCATATTCAAAGCTTTGAGATCAAAGTACAGTGGATACCTAAAGTCCTATTAAAGGTATGAAAAAAAATGGAAAAATGGAAATTGAAAAAATCATTTATGTTTCTAATTTAAAAATGAATATTACCCCAAAAAATTTCCACTCTAACCTCATATTCCAAGCTTTGAGGTCAAAGTACAGTGGAAACCTAAATTCCTATTAAAGGTATGAAAAAAAATGGAAAAATGGAAAGTGAAAAAATCATTTATGTTTGTAATTTAAAAATGAATATTTACCCAAAAAAATTTTCACTCTAACCCCATATTCAAAGCTTTGAGGTCAAAGTACAGTGGAAACCTGAAGTCCTATTAAAGGTATGAAAAAAAATGGAAAAAGGGAAATTGAAAAAATCATTTATGTTTGTAATTTAAAAATGAATATTTACCCAAAAAATTTCCACTCTAACCCCATATTCAAAGCTTTGAGGTCAAAGTACAGTGGAAACCTAAAGTCCTATTAAAGGTATGAAAAAAAATGGAAAAATGGAAATTGAAAAAATCATTTATGTTTCTAATTTAAAAATGAATATTACCCCAGAAAATTTCCACTCTAACCCCATATTCCAAGCTTTGAGGTCAAAGTACAGTGGAAACCTAATGTCCTATTAAAGGTATGAAAAAAAATGGAAAAATGGAAATTGAAAAAATCATTTATGTTTGTAATTTAAAAATGAATATTTACCCAAAAAATTTCCACTCTATCCCCATATTCAAAGCTTTGAGGTCAAAGTACAGTGGAAACCTAAAGTCCTATTATAGGTATGAAAAAAAATGGAAAAATGGAAATTGAAAAAATCATTTATGTTTCTAATTTAAAAATGAATATTACCCCAAAAAATTTCCACTCTAACCCCATATTCCAAGCTTTGAGGTCAAAGTACAGTGGAAACCTAAAGTCCTATTAAAGGTATGAAAAAAAATGGAAAAATGGAAATTGAAAAAATCATTTATGTTTGTAATTTAAAAATGAATATTTACCCAAAGAATTTCCACTCTATCCCCATATTCAAAGCTTTGAGGTCAAAGTACAGTGGAAACCTAAAGTCCTATTAAAAGTATGAAAAAAAATGGAAAAATGGAAATTGAAAAAATCATTTATGTTTCTAATTTGAAAATGAATATTTACCCAAAAAATTTCCACTCTAACCCCATATTCAAAGCTTTGAGGTCAAAGTACAGTGGAAACCTGAAGGCCTATTAAAGGTATGAAAAAAAATGGAAAAAGGGAAATTGAAAAAATCATTTATGTTTCTAATTTAAAAATGAATATAACCCCAAAAATTTCCACTCTAACCCCATATTCCAAGCTTTGAGGTCAAAGTACAGTGGAAACCTAAAGTCCTATTAAAGGTATGAAAAAAAATGGAAAAATGGAAATTGAAAAAATCATTTATGTTTCTAATTTAAAAATGAATATTACCCCAAAAAATTTCCACTCTAACCCCATATTCCAAGCTTTGAGGTCAAAGTACAGTGGAAACCTAAAGTCCTATTAAAGGTATGAAAAAAAATGGAAAAATGGAAATTGAAAAAATCATTTATGTTTCTAATTTAAAAATGAATATTACCCCAAAAAATTTCCACTCTAACCCCATATTCAAAGCTTTGAGATCAAAGTACAGTGGATACCTAAAGTCCTATTAAAGGTATGAAAAAAAATGGAAAAATGGAAATTGAAAAAATCATTTATGTTTCTAATTTAAAAATGAATATTACCCCAAAAAATTTCCACTCTAACCTCATATTCCAAGCTTTGAGGTCAAAGTACAGTGGAAACATAAAGTCCTATCAAAGGTATGGAAAAAAATGGAAAAATGGAAATTGAAAAAATCATTTATGTTTCTAATTTAAAAATGAATATTACCCCAAAAAATTTCCACTCTAACCCCATATTCCAAGCTTTGAGGTCAAAGTACAGTGGAAACCTAAAGTCCTATTAAAGGTATGAAAAAAAATGGAAAAATGGAAATTGAAAAAATCATTTATGTTTCTAATTTAAAAATGAATATTACCCCAAAAAATTTCCACTCTAACCTCATTTTCCAAGCTTTGAGGTCAAAGTACAGTGGAAACCTAAAGTCCTATTAAAGGTATGAAAAAAAATGGAAAAATGGAAAGTGAAAAAATCATTTATGTTTATAATTTAAAAATGAATATTTACCCAAAAAAATTTCCACTCTAACCCCATATTCAAAGCTTTGAGGTCAAAGTACAGTGGATACCTAAAGTCCTATTAAAGGTATGAAAAAAAATGGAAAAATGGAAATTGAAAAAATCATTTATGTTTCTAATTTAAAAATGAATATTACCCCAAAAAATTTCCACTCTAACCCCATATTCCAAGCTTTGAGGTCAAAGTACAGTGGAAACCTAAAGTCCTATTAAAGGTATGAAAAAAAATGGAAAAATGGAAATTGAAAAAATCATTTATGTTTCTAATTTAAAAATGAATATTACCCCAAAAAATTTCCAATCTAACCCCATATTCCAAGCTTTGAGGTCAAAGTACAGTGGAAACCTAAAGTCCTATTAAAGGTATGAAAAAAAATGGAAAAATGGAAATTGAAAAAATCATTTATGTTTCTAATTTAAAAATGAATATTTACCCAAAAAATTTCTACTCTAACCCCATATTCAAAGCTTTGAGGTCAAAGTACAGTGGAAACCTGAAGTCCTATTAAAGGTATGAAAAAAAATGGAAAAAGGGAAATTGAAAAAATCATTTATGTTTCTAATTTAAAAATGAATATTACCCCAAAAAATTTCCACTCTAACCCCATATTCCAAGCTTTGAGGTCAAAGTACAGTGGAAACCTAAAGTCCTATTAAAGGTATGAAAAAAAATGGAAAAATGGAAATTGAAAAAATCATTTATGTTTCTAATTTAAAAATGAATATTACCCCAAAAAATTTCCAATCTAACCCCATATTCCAAGCTTTGAGGTCAAAGTACAGTGGAAACCTAAAGTCCTATTGAAGGTATGAAAAAAAATGGAAAAATGGAAATTGAAAAAATCATTTATGTTTCTAATTTAAAAATGAATATTACCCCAAAAAATTTCCACTCTAACCCCATATTCCAAGCTTTGAGGTCAAAGTACAGTGGAAACCTAAAGTCCTATTAAAGGTATGAAAAAAAATGGAAAAATGGAAATTGAAAAAATCATTTATGTTTCTAATTTAAAAATGAATATTACCCCAAAAAATTTCCAATCTAACCCCATATTCCAAGCTTTGAGGTCAAAGTACAGTGGAAACCTAAAGTCCTATTAAAGGTATGAAAAAAAATGGAAAAATGGAAATTGAAAAAATCATTTATGTTTCTAATTTAAAAATGAATATTTACCCAAAAAATTTCCACTCTAACCCCATATTCAAAGCTTTGGGGTCAAAGTACAGTGGAAACCTGAAGTCCTATTAAAGGTATGAAAAAAAATGGAAAAAGGGAAATTGAAAAAATCATTTATGTTTCTAATTTAAAAATGAATATTACCCCAAAAAAATTCCACTCTAACCCCATATTCCAAGCTTTGAGGTCAAAGTACAGTGGAAACCTAAAGTCCTATTAAAGGTATGAAAAAAAATGGAAAAATGGAAATTGAAAAAATCATTTATGTTTCTAATTTAAAAATGAATATTACCCCAAAAAATTTCCACTCTAACCCCATATTCCAAGCTTTGAGGTCAAAGTACAGTGGAAACCTAAAGTCCTATTAAAGGTATGAAAAAAAATGGAAAAATGGAAATTGAAAAAATCATTTATGTTTCTAATTTAAAAATGAATATTACCCCAAAAAATTTCCACTCTAACCCCATATTCCAAGCTTTGAGGTCAAAGTACAGTGGAAACCTAAAGTCCTATTAAAGGTATGAAAAAAAATGGAAAAATGGAAATTGAAAAAATCATTTATGTTTGTAATTTAAAAATGAATATTTACCCAGAAAATATCCACTCTAACCCCATATTCAAAGCTTTGAGGTCAAAGTACAGTGGATACCTAAAGTCCTATTAAAGGTATGAAAAAAAATGGAAAAATGGAAATTGAAAAAATCATTTATGTTTTTAATTTAAAAATGAATATTACCCCGAAAAATTTCCACTCTAACCCCATATTCCAAGCTTTGAGGTCAAAGTACAGTGGAAACCTAAAGTCCTATTAAAGGTATGAAAAAAAATGGAAAAATGGAAAGTGAAAAAATCATTTATGTTTGTAATTTAAAAATGAATATTTACCCAAAGAATATCCACTCTAACCCCATATTCCAAGCTTTGAGGTCAAAGTACAGTGGAAACCTAAAGTCCTATTAAAGGTATGAAAAAAAATGGAAAAATGGAAATTGAAAAAATCATTTATGTTTCTAATTTAAAAATGAATATTACCCCAAAAAATTTCCACTCTAACCCCATATTCCAAGCTTTGAGGTCAAAGTACAGTGGAAACCTAAAGTCCTATTAAAGGTATGAAAAAAAATAGAAAAATGGAAATTGAAAAAATCATTTATGTTTCTAATTTAAAAATGAATATTACCCCAAAAAATTTCCACTCTAACCCCATATTCCAAGCTTTGAGGTCAAAGTACAGTGGAAACCTAAAGTCCTATTAAAGGTATGAAAAAAAATGGAAAAATGGAAATTGAAAAAATCATTTATGTTTCTAATTTAAAAATGAATATTACCCCAAAAAATTTCCACTCTAACCCCATATTCCAAGCTTTGAGGTCAAAGTACAGTGGAAACCTAAAGTCCTATTAAAGGTATGAAAAAAAATGGAAAAATGGAAATTGAAAAAATCATTTATGTTTGTAATTTAAAAATGAATATTACCCCAAAAAATTTTCACTCTAACCCCATATTCCAAGCTTTGAGGTCAAAGTACAGTGGAAACCTAAAGTCCTATTAAAGGTATGAAAAAAAATGGAAAAATGGAAAGTGAAAAAATCATTTATGTTTGTAATTTAAAAATGAATATTTACCCAAAGAATATCCACTCTAACCCCATAATCCAAGCTTTGAGGTCAAAGTACAGTGGAAACCTAAAGTCCTATTAAAGGTATGAAAAAAAATGGAAAAATGGAAATTGAAAAAATCATTTATGTTTCTAATTTAAAAATGAATATTACCCCAAAAAATTTCCACTCTAACCCCATATTCCAAGCTTTGAGGTCAAAGTACAGTGGAAACCTAAAGTCCTATTAAAGGTATGAAAAAAAATGGAAAAATGGAAATTGAAAAAATCATTTATGTTTGTAATTTAAAAATGAATATTTACCCAAAATATTTCCACTCTAACCCCATATTCAAAGCTTTGAGATCAAAGTACAGTGGATACCTAAAGTCCTATTAAAGGTATGAAAAAAAATGGAAAAATGGAAATTGAAAAAATCATTTATGTTTCTAATTTAAAAATGAATATTACCCCAAAAAATTTCCACTCTAACCCCATATTCCAAGCTTTGAGGTCAAAGTACAGGGGAAACCTAAAGTCCTATTAAAGGTATGAAAAAAAATAGAAAAATGGAAAGTGAAAAAATCATTTATGTTTGTAATTTAAAAATGAATATTTACCCAAAAAAATTTCCACTCTAACCCCATATTCCAAGCTTTGAGGTCAAAGTACAGTGGAAACCTAAAGTCCTATTAAAGGTATGAAAAAAAATAGAAAAATGGAAAGTGAAAAAATCATTTATGTTTGTAATTTAAAAATGAATATTTACCCAAAAATATTTCCACTCTAACCCCATATTCCAAGCTTTGAGGTCAAAGTACAGTGGAAACCTAAAGTCCTATTAAAGGTATGAAAAAAAATGGAAAAATGGAAATTGAAAAATTCATTTATGTTTCTAATTTAAAAATGAATATTACCCCAAAAAATTTCCACTCTAACCCCATATTCCAAGCTTTGAGGTCAAAGTACAGTGGAAACCTAAAGTCCTATTAAAGGTATGAAAAAAAATGGAAAAATGGAAATTGAAAAAATCATTTATGTTTGTAATTTAAAAATGAATATTTACCCAAAAAATTTCCACTCTAACCCCATATTCAAAGCTTTGAGATCAAAGTACAGTGGATACCTAAAGTCCTATTAAAGGTATGAAAAAAAATGGAAAAATGGAAATTGAAAAAATCATTTATGTTTCTAATTTAAAAATGAGTATTACCCCAAAAAATTTCCACTCTAACCTCATATTCCAAGCTTTGAGGTCAAAGTACAGTGGAAACCTAAAGTCCTATTAAAGGTATGAAAAAAAATGGAAAAATGGAAATTGAAAAAATCATTTATGTTTCTAATTTAAAAATGAATATTACCCCAAAAAATTTCCAATCTAACCCCATATTCCAAGCTTTGAGGTCAAAGTACAGTGGAAACCTAAAGTCCTATTAAAGGTATGAAAAAAAATGGAAAAATGGAAATTGAAAAAATCATTTATGTTTCTAATTTAAAAATGAATATTTACCTAAAAAATTTCCACTCTAACCCCATATTCAAAGCTTTGAGGTCAAAGTACAGTGGAAACCTGAAGTCCTATTAAAGGTATGAAAAAAAATGGAAAAAGGGAAATTGAAAAAATCATTTATGTTTCTAATTTAAAAATGAATATTACCCCAAAAAATTTCCACTCTAACCCCATATTCCAAGCTTTGAGGTCAAAGTACAGTGGAAACCTAAAGTCCTATTAAAGGTATGAAAAAAAATGGAAAAATGGAAATTGAAAAAATCATTTATGTTTCTAATTTAAAAATGAATATTACCCCAAAAATTTTCCACTCTAACCCCATATTCCAAGCTTTGAGGTCAAAGTACAGTGGAAACCTAAAGTCCTATTAAAGGTATGAAAAAAAATGGAAAAATGGAAATTGAAAAAATCATTTATGTTTCTAATTTAAAAATGAATATTACCCCAAAAAATTTCCACTCTAACCCCATATTCCAAGCTTTGAGGTCAAAGTACATTGGAAACCTAAAGTCCTATTAAAGGTATGAAAAAAAATGGAAAAATGGAAATTGAAAAAATCATTTATGTTTGTAATTTAAAAATGAATATTTACCCAAAAAATATCCACTCTAACCCCATATTCAAAGCTTTGAGGTCAAAGTACAGTGGATACCTAAAGTCCTATTAAAGGTATGAAAAAAAATGGAAAAATGGAAATTGAAAAAATCATTTATGTTTTTAATTTAAAAATGAATATTACCCCAAAAAATTTCCACTCTAACCCCATATTCCAAGCTTTGAGGTCAAAGTACAGTGGAAACCTAAAGTCCTATTAAAGGTATGAAAAAAAATGGATAAATGGAAAGTGAAAAAATCATTTATGTTTGTAATTTAAAAATGAATATTTACCCAAAGAATATCCACTCTAACCCCATATTCCAAGCTTTGAGGTCAAAGTACAGTGGAAACCTAAAGTCCTATTAAAGGTATGAAAAAAAATGGAAAAATGGAAATTGAAAAAATCATTTATGTTTCTAATTTAAAAATGAATATTACCCCAAAAAATTTCCACTCTAACCCCATATTCCAAGCTTTGAGGTCAAAGTACAGTGGAAACCTAAAGTCCTATTGAAGGTATGAAAAAAAATGGAAAAATGGAAATTGAAAAAATCATTTATGTTTGTAATTTAAAAATGAATATTTACCCAAAATATTTCCACTCTAACCCCATATTCAAAGCTTTGAGATCAAAGTACAGTGGATACCTAAAGTCCTATTAAAGGTATGAAAAAAAATGGAAAAATGGAAATTGAAAAAATCATTTATGTTTCTAATTTAAAAATGAATATTACCCCAAAAAATTTCCACTCTAACCCCATATTCCAAGCTTTGAGGTCAAAGTACAGTGGAAACCTAAAGTCCTATTAAAGGTATGAAAAAAAATAGAAAAATGGAAATTGAAAAAATCATTTATGTTTCTAATTTAAAAATGAATATTACCCCAAAAAATTTCCACTCTAACCCCATATTCCAAGCTTTGAGGTCAAAGTACAGTGGAAACTTAAAGTCCTATTAAAGGTATGAAAAAAAATGGAAAAATGGAAATTGAAAAAATCATTTATGTTTCTAATTTAAAATTGAATATTACCCCAAAAAATTTCCACTCTAACCCCATATTCCAAGCTTTGAGGTCAAAGTACAGTGGAAACCTAAAGTCCTATTAAAGGTATGAAAAAAAATGGAAAAATGGAAATTGAAAAAATCATTTATGTTTCTAATTTAAAAATGAATATTACCCCAAAAAATTTCCACTCTAACCCCATATTCCAAGCTTTGAGGTCAAAGTACAGTGGAAACCTAAAGTCCTATTAAAGGTATGAAAAAAAATGGAAAAATGGAAATTGAAAAAATCATTTATGTTTGTAATTTAAAAATGAATATTTACCCAGAAAATATCCACTCTAACCCCATATTCCAAGCTTTGAGGTCAAAGTACAGTGGAAACCTAAAGTCCTATTAAAGGTATGAAAAAAAATGGAAAAATGGAAATTGAAAAAATCATTTATGTTTCTAATTTAAAAATGAATATTACCCCAAAAAATTTCCACTCTAACCCCATATTCCAAGCTTTGAGGTCAAAGTACAGTGGAAACCTAAAGTCCTATTAAAGGTATGAAAAAAAATGGAAAAATGGAAATTAAAAAAATCATTTATGTTTGTAATTTAAAAATGAATATTTACCCAAAAAATTTCCACTCTAACCCCATATTCATAGCTTTGAGATCAAAGTACAGTGGATACCTAAAGTCCTATTAAAGGTATGAAAAAAAATGGAAAAATGGAAATTGAAAAAATCATTTATGTTTCTAATTTAAAAATGAATATTACCCCAAAAAATTTCCACTCTAACCTCATATTCCAAGATTTGAGGTCAAAGTACAGTGAAAACCTAAAGTCCTATCAAAGGTATGAAAAAAAATGGAAAAATGGAAATTGAAAAAATCCTTTATGTTTCTAATTTAAAAATGAATATTACCCCAAAAAATTTCCACTCTAACCCCATATTCCAAGCTTTGAGGTCAAAGTACAGTGGAAACCTAAAGTCCTATTAAAGGTATGAAAAAAAATGGAAAAATGGAAATTGAAAAAATCATTTATGTTTCTAATTTAAAAATGAATATTTACCCAAAAAATTTCCACTCTAACCCCATATTCAAAGCTTTGAGGTCAAAGTACAGTGGAAACCTAAAGTCCTATTAAAGGTATGAAAAAAAATGGAAAAATGGAAATTGAAAAAATCATTTATGTTTCTAATTTGAAAATGAATATTACCCCAAAAAATTTCCACTCTTACCCCATATTCCAAGCTTTGAGGTCAAAGTACAGTGGAAACCTAAAGTCCTATTAAAGGTATGAAAAAAAATGGAAAAATGGAAATTGAAAAAATCATTTATGTTTCTAATTTAAAAATGAATATTAACCCAAAAAATTTCCACTCTAACCCCATATTCCAAGCTTTGAGGTCAAAGTACAGTGGAAACCTAAAGTCCTATTAAAGGTATGAAAAAAAATGGAAAAATGGAAATTGAAAAAATCATTTATGTTTGTAATTTAAAAATGAATATTTACCCAAAAAATTTCCACTCTAACCCCATATTCAAAGCTTTGAGGTCAAAGTACAGTGGAAACCTAAAGTCCTATTAAAGGTATGAAAAAAAATGGAAAAATGGAAATTGAAAAAATCATTTATGTTTCTAATTTGAAAATGAATATTACCCCAAAAAATTTCCACTCTAACCCCATATTCCAAGCTTTGAGGTCAAAGTACAGTGGAAACCTAAAGTCCTATTAAAGGTATGAAAAAAAATGGAAAAATGGAAATTGAAAAAATCATTTATGTTTCTAATTTAAAAATGAATATTACCCCAAAAACTTTCCACTCTAACCCCATATTCCAAGCTTTGAGGTCAAAGTACAGTGGAAACCTAAAGTCCTATTAAAGGTATGAAAAAAAATGGAAAAATGGAAATTGAAAAAATCATTTATGTTTGTAATTTAAAAATGAATATTTACCCAAAAAATTTCCACTCTAACCCCATATTCAAAGCTTTGAGATCAAAGTACAGTGGATACCTGAAGTCCTATTAAAGGTATGAAAAAAAATGGAAAAATGGAAATTGAAAAAATCATTTATGTTTGTAATTTAAAAATGAATATTACCCCAAAAAATTTCCACTCTAACCCCATATTCCAAGCTTTGAGGTCAAAGTACAGTGGAAACCTAAAGTCCTATTAAAGGTATGAAAAAAAATGGAAAAATGGAAATTGAAAAAATCATTTATGTTTGTAATTTAAAAATGAATATTTACCCAAAAAATTTCCACTCTAACCCCATATTCAAAGCTTTGAGATCAAAGTACAGTGGATACCTAAAGTCCTATTAAAGGTATGAAAAAAAATGGAAAAATGGAAATTGAAAAAATCATTTATGTTTCTAATTTAAAAATGAATATTACCCCAAAAAATTTCCACTCTAACCTCATATTCCAAGCTTTGAGGTCAAAGTACAGTGGAAACATAAAGTCCTATCAAAGGTATGAAAAAAAAAGGAAAAATGGAAATTGAAAAAATCATTTATGTTTCTAATTTAAAAATGAATATTACCCCAAAAAATTTCCACTCTAACCCCATATTCCAAGCTTTGAGGTCAAAGTACATTGGAAACCTAAAGTCCTATTAAAGGTATGAAAAAAAATGGAAAAATGGAAATTGAAAAAATCATTTATGTTTCTAATTAAAAAATGAATATTTACCCAAAAAATTTCCACTCTAACCCCATATTCAAAGCTTTGAGGTCAAAGTACAGTGGAAACCTAAAGTCCTATTAAAGGTATGAAAAAAAATGGAAAAATGGAAATTGAAAAAATCATTTATGTTTCTAATTTGAAAATGAATATTACCCCAAAAAATTTCCACTCTAACCCCATATTCCAAGCTTTGAGGTCAAAGTACAGTGGAAACCTAAAGTCCTATTAAAGGTATGAAAAAAAATGGAAAAATGGAAATTGAAAAAATCATTTATGTTTCTAATTTAAAAATGAATATTACCCCAAAAAATTTCCACTCTAACCCCATATTCCAAGCTTTGAGGTCAAAGTACAGTGGAAACCTAAAGTCCTATTAAAGGTATGAAAAAAAATGGAAAAATGGAAATTGAAAAAATCATTTATGTTTGTAATTTAAAAATGAATATTTACCCAAAAAATTTCCACTCTAACCCCATATTCAAAGCTTTGAGATCAAAGTACAGTGGATACCTGAAGTCCTAATAAAGGTATGAAAAAAAATGGAAAAATGGAAATTGAAAAAATCATATATGTTTGGAATTTAAAAATGAATATTACCCCAAAAAATTTCCACTCTAACCCCATATTCCAAGCTTTGAGGTCAAAGTACAGTGGAAACCTAAAGTCCTATTAAAGGTATGAAAAAAAATGGAAAAATGGAAATTGAAAAAATCAATTATGTTTCTAATTTAAAAATGAATATTACCCCAAAAAATTTCCACTCTAACCTCATATTCCAAGCTTTGAGGTCAAAGTACAGTGGAAACATAAAGTCCTATCAAAGGTATGAAAAAAAAAGGAAAAATGGAAATTGAAAAAATCATTTATGTTTCTAATTTAAAAATGAATATTACCCCAAAAAATTTCCACTCTAACCCCATATTCCAAGCTTTGAGGTCAAAGTACAGTGGAAACCTAAAGTCCTATTAAAGGTATGAAAAAAAATGGAAAAATGGAAATTGAAAAAATCATTTATGTTTCTAATTAAAAAATGAATATTTACCCAAAAAATTTCCACTCTAACCCCATATTCAAAGCTTTGAGGTCAAAGTACAGTGGAAACCTAAAGTCCTATTAAAGGTATGAAAAAAAATGGAAAAATGGAAATTGAAAAAATCATTTATGTTTGTAATTTAAAAATGAATATTTACCCAAAAAATTTCCACTCTAACCCCATATTCAAAGCTTTGAGATCAAAGTACAGTGGATACCTGAAGTCCTATTAAAGGTATGAAAAAAAATGGAAAAATGGAAATTGAAAAAATCATTTATGTTTGTAATTTAAAAATGAATATTACCCCAAAAAATTTCCACTCTAACCCCATATTCCAAGCTTTGAGGTCAAAGTACAGTGGAAACCTAAAGTCCTATTAAAGGTATGAAAAAAAATGGAAAAATGGAAATTGAAAAAATCATTTATGTTTCTAATTAAAAAATGAATATTTACCCAAAAAATTTCCACTCTAACCCCATATTCAAAGCTTTGAGGTCAAAGTACAGTGGAAACCTAAAGTCCTATTAAAGGTATGAAAAAAAATGGAAAAATGGAAATTGAAAAAATCATTTATGTTTCTAATTTGAAAATGAATATTACCCCAAAAAATTTCCACTCTAACCCCATATTCCAAGCTTTGAGGTCAAAGTACAGTGGAAACCTAAAGTCCTATTAAAGGTATGAAAAAAAATGGAAAAATGGAAATTGAAAAAATCATTTATGTTTCTAATTTAAAAATGAATATTACCCCAAAAAATTTCCACTCTAACCCCATATTCCAAGCTTTGAGGTCAAAGTACAGTGGAAACCTAAAGTCCTATTAAAGGTATGAAAAAAAATGGAAAAATGGAAATTGAAAAAATCATTTATGTTTGTAATTTAAAAATGAATATTTACCCAAAAAATTTCCACTCTAACCCCATATTCAAAGCTTTGAGATCAAAGTACAGTGGATACCTGAAGTCCTAATAAAGGTATGAAAAAAAATGGAAAAATGGAAATTGAAAAAATCATATATGTTTGTAATTTAAAAATGAATATTACCCCAAAAAATTTCCACTCTAACCCCATATTCCAAGCTTTGAGGTCAAAGTACAGTGGAAACCTAAAGTCCTATTAAAGGTATGAAAAAAAATGGAAAAATGGAAATTGAAAAAATCATTTATGTTTCTAATTTAAAAATGAATATTACCCCAAAAAATTTCCACTCTAACCTCATATTCCAAGCTTTGAGGTCAAAGTACAGTGGAAACATAAAGTCCTATCAAAGGTATGAAAAAAAAAGGAAAAATGGAAATTGAAAAAATCATTTATGTTTCTAATTTAAAAATGAATATTACCCCAAAAAATTTCCACTCTAACCCCATATTCCAAGCTTTGAGGTCAAAGTACAGTGGAAACCTAAAGTCCTATTAAAGGTATGAAAAAAAATGGAAAAATGGAAATTGAAAAAATCATTTATGTTTCTAATTAAAAAATGAATATTTACCCAAAAAATTTCCACTCTAACCCCATATTCAAAGCTTTGAGGTCAAAGTACAGTGGAAACCTAAAGTCCTATTAAAGGTATGAAAAAAAATGGAAAAATGGAAATTGAAAAAATCATTTATGTTTGTAATTTAAAAATGAATATTTACCCAAAAAATTTCCACTCTAACCCCATATTCAAAGCTTTGAGATCAAAGTACAGTGGATACCTGAAGTCCTATTAAAGGTATGAAAAAAAATGGAAAAATGGAAATTGAAAAAATCATTTATGTTTGTAATTTAAAAATGAATATTACCCCAAAAAATTTCCACTCTAACCCCATATTCCAAGCTTTGAGGTCAAAGTACAGTGGAAACCTAAAGTCCTATTAAAGGTATGAAAAAAAATGGAAAAATGGAAATTGAAAAAATCATTTATGTTTGTAATTTAAAAATGAATATTTACCCAAAATATTTCCACTCTAACCCCATATTCAAAGCTTTGAGATCAAAGTACAGTGGATACCTAAAGTCCTATTAAAGGTATGAAAAAAAATGGAAAAATGGAAATTGAAAAAATCATTTATGTTTCTAATTTAAAAATGAATATTACCCCAAAAAATTTCCACTCTAACCTCATATTCCAAGCTTTGAGGTCAAAGTACAGTGGAAACATAAAGTCCTATCAAAGGTATGAAAAAAAAAGGAAAAATGGAAATTGAAAAAATCATTTATGTTTCTAATTTAAAAATGAATATTACCCCAAAAAATTTCCACTCTAACCCCATATTCCAAGCTTTGAGGTCAAAGTACAGTGGAAACCTAAAGTCCTATTAAAGGTATGAAAAAAAATGGAAAAATGGAAATTGAAAAAATCATTTATGTTTCTAATTAAAAAATGAATATTTACCTAAAAAATTTCCACTCTAACCCCATATTCCAAGCTTTGAGGTCAAAGTACAGTGGAAACCTAAAGTCCTATTAAAGGTATGAAAAAAAATGGAAAAATGGAAATTGAAAAAATCATTTATGTTTCTAATTTAAAAATGAATATTACCCCAAAAAATTTCCACTCTAACCCCATATTCCAAGCTTTGAGGTCAAAGTACAGTGGAAACCTAAAGTCCTATTAAAGGTATGAAAAAAAATGGAAAAATGGAAATTGAAAAAATCATTTATGTTTGTAATTTAAAAATGAATATTTACCCAAAAAATTTCCACTCTAACCCCATATTCAAAGCTTTGAGATCAAAGTACAGTGGATACCTGAAGTCCTAATAAAGGTATGAAAAAAAAAGGAAAAATGGAAATTGAAAAAATCATATATGTTTGTAATTTAAAAATGAATATTACCCCGAAAAATTTCCACTCTAACCCCATATTCCAAGCTTTGAGGTCAAAGTACAGTGGAAACCTAAAGTCCTATTAAAGGTATGAAAAAAAATGGAAAAATGGAAATTGAAAAAATCATTTATGTTTCTAATTTAAAAATGAATATTACCCCAAAAAATTTCCACTCTAACCTCATATTCCAAGCTTTGAGGTCAAAGTACAGTGGAAACATAAAGTCCTATCAAAGGTATGAAAAAAAAAGGAAAAATGGAAATTGAAAAAATCATTTATGTTTCTAATTTAAAAATGAATATTACCCCAAAAAATTTCCACTCTAACCCCATATTCCAAGCTTTGAGGTCAAAGTACAGTGGAAACCTAAAGTCCTATTAAAGGTATGAAAAAAAATGGAAAAATGGAAATTGAAAAAATCATTTATGTTTCTAATTAAAAAATGAATATTTACCCAAAAAATTTCCACTCTAACCCCATATTCAAAGCTTTGAGGTCAAAGTACAGTGGAAACCTAAAGTCCTATTAAAGGTATGAAAAAAAATGGAAAAATGGAAATTGAAAAAATCATTTATGTTTGTAATTTAAAAATGAATATTTACCCAAAAAATTTCCACTCTAACCCCATATTCAAAGCTTTGAGATCAAAGTACAGTGGATACCTAAAGTCCTATTAAAGGTATGAAAAAAAATGGAAAAATGGAAATTGAAAAAATCATTTATGTTTCTAATTTAAAAATGAATATTACCCCAAAAAATTTCCACTCTAACCTCATATTCCAAGCTTTGAGGTCAAAGTACAGTGGAAACATAAAGTCCTATCAAAGGTATGGAAAAAAATGGAAAAATGGAAATTGAAAAAATCATTTATGTTTCTAATTTAAAAATGAATATTACCCCAAAAAATTTCCACTCTAACCCCATATTCCAAGCTTTGAGGTCAAAGTACAGTGGAAACCTAAAGTCCTATTAAAGGTATGAAAAAAAATGGAAAAATGGAAATTGAAAAAATCATTTATGTTTATAATTAAAAAATGAATATTTACCCAAAAAATATCCACTCTAACCCCATATTCAAAGCTTTGAGGTCAAAGTACAGTGGAAACCTAAAGTCCTATTAAAGGTATGAAAAAAAATGGAAAAATGGAAATTGAAAAAATCATTTATGTTTCTAATTTAAAAATGAATATTACCCCAAAAAATTTCCACTCTAACCCCATATTCCAAGCTTTGAGGTCAAAGTACAGTGGAAACCTAAAGTCCTATTAAAGGTATGAAAAAAAAAGGAAAAATGGAAATTGAAAAAATCATTTATGTTTGTAATTTAAAAATGAATATTTACCCAAAATATTTCCACTCTAACCCCATATTCAAAGCTTTGAGATCAAAGTACAGTGGATACCTAAAGTCCTATTAAAGGTATGAAAAAAAATGGAAAAATGGAAATTGAAAAAATCATTTATGTTTGTAATTTAAAAATGAATATTTACCCAAAAAATTTCCACTCTAACCCCATATTCAAAGCTTTGAGATCAAAGTACAGTGGATACCTAAAGTCCTATTAAAGGTATGAAAAAAAATGGAAAAATGGAAATTGAAAAAATCATTTATGTTTCTAATTTAAAAATGAATATTACCCCAAAAAATTTCCACTCTAACCTCATATTCCAAGCTTTGAGGTCAAAGTACAGTGGAAACATAAAGTCCTATCAAAGGTATGGAAAAAAATGGAAAAATGGAAATTGAAAAAATCATTTATGTTTCTAATTTAAAAATGAATATTACCCCAAAAAATTTCCACTCTAACCCCATATTCCAAGCTTTGAGGTCAAAGTACAGTGGAAACCTAAAGTCCTATTAAAGGTATGAAAAAAAATGGAAAAATGGAAATTGAAAAAATCATTTATGTTTCTAATTAAAAAATGAATATTTACCCAAAAAATATCCACTCTAACCCCATATTCAAAGCTTTGAGGTCAAAGTACAGTGGAAACCTAAAGTCCTATTAAAGGTATGAAAAAAAATGGAAAAATGGAAATTGAAAAAATCATTTATGTTTCTAATTTAAAAATGAATATTACCCCAAAAAATTTCCACTCTAACCCCATATTCCAAGCTTTGAGGTCAAAGTACAGTGGAAACCTAAAGTCCTATTAAAGGTATGAAAAAAAAAGGAAAAATGGAAATTGAAAAAATCATTTATGTTTGTAATTTAAAAATGAATATTTACCCAAAATATTTCCACTCTAACCCCATATTCAAAGCTTTGAGATCAAAGTACAGTGGATACCTAAAGTCCTATTAAAGGTATGAAAAAAAATGGAAAAATGGAAATTGAAAAAATCATTTATGTTTCTAATTTAAAAATGAATATTACCCCAAAAAATTTCCACTCTAACCTCATATTCCAAGCTTTGAGGTCAAAGTACAGTGGAAACCTAAAGTCCTATTGAAGGTATGAAAAAAAATGGAAAAATGGAAATTGAAAAAATCATTTATGTTTGTAATTTAAAAATGAATATTTACCCAAAAAATTTCCACTCTAACCCCATATTCAAAGCTTTGAGATCAAAGTAGAATGGATACCTAAAATCCTATTAAAGGTATGAAAAAAAATGGAAAAATGGAAATTGAAAAAATCATTTATGTTTCTAATTTAAAAATGAATATTACCCCAAAAAATTTCCACTCTAACCTCATATTCCAAGCTTTGAGGTCAAAGTACAGTGGAAACCTAAAGTCCTATCAAAGGTATGAAAAAAAATGGAAAAATGGAAATTGAAAAAATCATTTATGTTTCTAATTTAAAAATGAATATTACCCCAAAAAATTTCCACTCTAACCCCATATTCCAAGCTTTGAGGTCAAAGTACAGTGGAAACCTAAAGTCCTATTAAAGGTATGAAAAAAAATGGAAAAATGGAAATTGAAAATATCATTTATGTTTCTAATTTAAAAATGAATATTTACCCAAAAAATTTCCACTCTAACCCCATATTCAAAGCTTTGAGGTCAAAGTACAGTGGAAACCTAAAGTCCTATTAAAGGTATGAAAAAAAAAGGAAAAATGGAAATTGAAAAAATCATTTATGTTTCTAATTTAAAAATGAATATTACCCCAAATAATTTCCACTCTAACCTCATATTCCAAGCTTTGAGGTCAAAGTACAGTGGAAACCTAAAGTCCTATCAAAGGTATGAAAAAAAATGGAAAAATGGAAATTGAAAAAATCAATTATGTTTCTAATTTAAAAATGAATATTTACCCAAAAAATATCCACTCTAACCCCATATTCAAAGCTTTGAGGTCAAAGTACCGTGGAAACCTAAAGTCCTATTGAAGGTATGAAAAAAAATGGAAAAATGGAAATTGAAAAAATCATTTATGTTTGTAATTTAAAAATGAATATTTACCCAAAAAACTTCCACTCTAACCCCATATTCAAAGCTTTGAGTAGAAGATTAAGTAGTTAGGCGCCATTTGCAAGGCGGCCTTTTAAATCTAGCTTGTTAAATCAGTTGTTTTAACCTGAATAGCTTTAAAAATAAATGTTTTATTTTGTATTCAATTATTAGTTTCAACTTTATTCAAGTTTTTCCTATTTTTTTTCCATCAAAAATGGTCGCTTTAGATCGTCTTTATTCGAGACGGTGTAAGCGTAAGTTTATTTTTAAAAATTTGTTTATCGGATAAATTTTTTTGCTACACCAAGGTTAGTAGCATTTCTTTATTTACAGGTTTTTTAATTAATTGAATGGTAGATTTATTTTTTTACAATAATCCCAATGTGATCTTGCCTCTGGAAACCCGATTAGCGATAAATCGTCTTGGAATCGGCAGAAATCAGAAGAAGTGGCACTACCGAGGAAAAAGAGCAGGTAGGAAGGTCAAGGAAAGGTGCGCCAGACACAATAAAGACCACCATGAACTGATTCCACTTGTCTCAGGACGCCACCAGGCTCAGAAGACTGGATCTCCAGTTTTAATTGGGTTTCAGAACGTGAGATCACTGAATAATAAAGTGGAAGATGTGGTAGAATTAATTCAGGACTATAAAATGGATGTGATGTTTATGGCAGAAACATGGCATGATCCGGAGTCAATCAGCATAAGTAAGCTGCGGAGCCGGGGTCTTGTGGTCTTCGAGAAAGCAAGGCCAAGACTTCCCGAGTCAGTGAACACCCTGCTCACCAACCATGGAGGAGTGGCAGTGGCTTTCAACTCCATGTTCCGAGGAATGCTGTTAAAGTTAACTTCAACTGCCAGTTTTGAACATCTGTGTGTGAGAATAAGCTCAAGCTCCAAGTCAGTCATCGGATTGGTTGTTTATCGCACAGGTGCTGCTTCTTCATTGTTTTACAAGGAATTTGAAAACACCTTGGGTATTCTGGCCACATACAATGAAGAGGTTTTGATTTTGGGTGATTTCAATTTTCACTTGGAGCAGTCTGACAACACAGATGCACAAACATTTCTCAACATTTTAAGGTCCCATGGTTTTGATTCGTCCACAAACCAACCCACCCATAACCAAGGAGGATGGCTTGATGTGATAGCATCCAGAAAGAGTGTCAACATCAACTATATTGATAGTGGCATTTCTGATCACAAGCTGCTTTTGTGCAGTTGTGAGATGCTCAAACCACCTCCCATCTATCGACAGCTCCAAATTAGACGTTGGAAATTTTTGGACATTGAAAAGTTTATTTCAGAAATAAAGCTGTCTCCGCTTTCAGCTGCCACAAGTCTTGATGTGGACTCAGCTTCTGACCTTTATAATTCCATTCTGTCAGGGATCCTTGACAAGATGATTCCTTTTAAGACTGTAAGAATACATGAAAGACCTTCTGATCCATGGTTTGATCGGGAGTGTCGTACTTCGAAATGTCTGAAAAGGAGTTTAGAAAGGATCTACATGAGGACCAAGAGTGAGAATGATTTTGCTGCATGGCTGGGTCAGAAGAAACTCTACAAAAGACTGTGTAGACACAAGCGTAGAGATTACTGGAATAATAAACTCAGTGATCCAAAAAACAAAACGGCTAACATTTGGAGCCACATTAATAGTGTCTCTGGTCGAGGAAAGAGATCTTCTGTTGACGGAATTCAGCCTGTTGAATTCCAATCTTTTCTGTTGAAGAAAGTTGAGTCAGCGAGGAACTCAATCCAAGCCAGAGAAAACCCCATTTATTTAGCTTATGCACAAGAAGGCGGTCTCAGTAGGCTCCAGGATGTGGATGAGGATGAGCTTCTCAAGGCTATTCAGAGGCTTCCCAATAAACAGTGTGCGTCTGATCCAATACCCACTTGGCTTTTGAAAGAGATTTCAGGAATGATTTTACCTTTTGTAAAAAGTATGGTCAATCAGTCTTTTTCTGAGGGAATTGTCCCAAAGTCTTGGAAATCGGCTCAGGTTACACCACTGTTGAAAAAGCCTAGTCTTGATCACAACGTTGCTTCATCCTACAGACCCATCTCTAATCTGCCTGTTTTGTCCAAGCTTTCAGAAAGGCTTGTTCTCAGCAGAGTCATGAGCTATTTAAATAACTCAAATCTTCTCCCTACCCACCAATCAGCTTACCGTCGTCATCATTCCACTGAAACGGCTGTCACAAAAGTGTATTCAGACATTCTTGGTGCAGCCGATGATGGTAAGCTCTCCCTCCTTATACTGTTAGACTTGTCAGCTGCCTTTGACTTAGTTGATCACAGTATTTTGTTAAAACGGCTAGAAAGCACATATGGTTTTGATGGTCTCACACTGGAATGGTTCAAAAATTACTTGAGTGAAAGATCCTTCAATGTACGCTGCAGTGGGACAAAATCGGATTTTGTTGACTCTTCAGTGGGTGTCCCACAAGGATCTGTTCTTGGACCATTGTTGTTTTCTCTATACACTGGAGACCTTGAAAGAATAGTTTTGAAATACAAGCTGGGATTTCATCAATATGCCGATGACACTCAAATATATGGCCACTGCAATAATGAAGGCACAGAAGAGTTGCAGATAAGAGTGTCTGAGTGTGTGGATGAAATCGCATCTTGGATGGGAGCCAATTGTCTCAAGCTCAACAGTGAGAAGACTGAGGTGATCTGGTTCTCTTCTCGTCGGAATCTGAAAAATATTCCGAGCTATTCTGTCCGTGTATTAGAAAGCAACATCTTTCCATCAAAATCTGTAAGGAACTTGGGAATCTCTATGGATAGAGACCTCACGATGTCAACGCAGATATCAAAAACAATACAGATGTGTTTTACCTCTCTGCGTCAAATAAGATCCATCAAGGGATGTTTGACAATGGACTCCTTGAAAACACTTGCATCGGCCTTAGTTTTAAGTCGTATTGACTATGGCAACATGGCTTTAGTCAGCTTACCTAAGGTAGCAACGCAGAGTATTCAATCCATAATTAATACAACAGCCAGGCTCATTACAGGAGTAAGAAAATATGATCACATTACCCCTGTACTCAAGGAGCTTCACTGGCTGAAAATTGATGAAAGGATCGAGTACAAAGTTGCTCTGCAGATGTATAAGTGCTTGTCCAACGAGGGTCCTGCGTATCTGACACGTGACCTAGTTCCAGTTGCTAGTCTGCCGGAAAAACAGAGACTGAGATCGGCTAAGTCAAAGGACGTTGTTCCCAACAAGCACAAGCTAAAATCATTAGGATTAAGAAGGTTCAGCGTCAGCGGACCTAAGTTGTGGAACAACCTGCCTAACAGCTTAAAATCTTCAAGTTCAACAAAATCATTTTGTAGATCTCTGAAGACTTACCTATTCAATAAATCATTCCCTCCATCATAATAATAATAATACTGGTCTTTTTAAAAAAATAATTTGTTTTTATTTTCCTTTATTTAATTATTTTATTTAATTTTTAATTTTTCACAATAGATTAATAATAGACGTTTTTGAGTGGCCTCGAAACTCTATGGGGTTGATGCCACTATAATAATATTCGTTTTTGTATTGTATTGTATTGTATTTGAGATCAAAGTAGAATGGATACCTAAAATCCTATTAAAGGTATGAAAAAAAATGGAAAAATGGAAATTGAAAAAATCATTTATGTTTCTAATTTAAAAATGAATATTACCCCAAAAAATTTCCACTCTAACCTCATATTCCAAGCTTTGAGGTCAAAGTACAGTGGAAACCTAAAGTCCTATCAAAGGTATGAAAAAAAATGGAAAAATGGAAATTGAAAAAATCATTTATGTTTCTAATTTAAAAATGAATATTACCCCAAAACATTTCCACTCTAACCCCATATTCCAAGCTTTGAGGTCAAAGTACAGTGGAAACCTAAAGTCCTATTAAAGGTATGAAAAAAAATGGAAAAATGGAAATTGAAAAAATCATTTATGTTTCTAATTTAAAAATGAATATTTACCCAAAAAATTTCCACTCTAACCCCATATTCAAAGCTTTGAGGTCAAAGTACAGTGGAAACCTAAAGTCCTATTAAAGGTATGAAAAAAAATGGAAAAATGGAAATTGAAAAAATCATTTATGTTTCTAATTTAAAAATGAATATTACCCCAAAAAATTTCCACTCTAACCCCATATTCCAAGCTTTGAGGTCAAAGTACAGTGGAAACCTAAAGTCCTATTAAAGGTATGAAAAAAAATGGAAAAATGGAAATTGAAAAAATCATTTATGTTTCTAATTTAAAAATGAATATTACCCCAAAAAATTTCCACTCTAACCCCATATTCCAAGCTTTGAGGTCAAAGTACAGTGGAAACCTAAAGTCCTATTAAAGGTATGAAAAAAAATAGAAAAATGGCAATTGAAAAAATCATTTATGTTTCTAATTTAAAAATGAATATTACCGCAAAAAATTTCCACTCTAACCCCATATTCCAAGCTTTGAGGTCAAAGTACAGTGGAAACCTAAAGTCCTATTAAAGGTATGAAAAAAAATGGAAAAATGGAAATTGAAAAAATCATTTATGTTTGTAATTTAAAAATGAATATTTACCCAAAAAATTTCCATTCTAACCCCATATTCAAAGCTTTGAGATCAAATTAGAGTGGATACATAAAGTCCTATTAAAGGTATGAAAAAAAATGGAAAAATGGAAATTGAAAAAATCATTTATGTTTCTAATTTAAAAATGAATATTACCCCAAAAAATTTCCACTCTAACCTCATATTCCAAGCTTTGAGGTCAAAGTACAGTGGAAACCTAAAGTCCTATCAAAGGTATGAAAAAAAATGGAAAAATGGAAACTGAAAAAATCATTTATGTTTCTAATTTAAAAATGAATATTACCCCAAAAAATTTCCACTCTAACCCCATATTCCAAGCTTTGAGGTCAAAGTACATTGGAAACCTAAAGTCCTATTAAAGGTATGAAAAAAAATGGAAAAATGGAAATTGAAAAAATCATTTATGTTTGTAATTTAAAAATGAATATTTACCCAAAAAATTTCCATTCTAACCCCATATTCAAAGCTTTGAGATCAAAGTAGAGTGGATACCTAAAGTCCTATTAAAGGTATGAAAAAAAATGGAAAAATGGAAATTGAAAAAATCATTTATGTTTCTAATTTAAAAATGAATATTACCCCGAAAAATTTCCACTCTAACCTCATATTCCAAGCTTTGAGGTCAAAGTACAGTGGAAACCTAAAGTCCTATCAAAGGTATGAAAAAAAATGGAAAAATGGAAACTGAAAAAATCATTTATGTTTCTAATTTAAAAATGAATATTACCCCAAAAAATTTCCACTCTAACCCCATATTCCAAGCTTTGAGGTCAAAGTACAGTGGAAACCTAAAGTCCTATTAAAGGTATGAAAAAAAATAGAAAAATGGAAATTGAAAAAATCATTTATGTTTCTAATTTAAAAATGAATATTACCCCAAAAAATTTCCACTCTAACCCCATATTCCAAGCTTTGAGATCAAAGTACAGTGGAAACCTAAAGTCCTATTAAAGGTATGAAAAAAAATGGAAAAATGGAAATTGAAAAAATCATTTATGTTTCTAATTTAAAAATGAATATTACCCCAAAAAATTTCCATCTAACCCCATATTCCAAGCTTTGAGGTCAAAGTACAGTGGAAACCTAAAGTCCTATTAAAGGTATGAAAAAAAATGGAAAAATGGAAAGTGAAAAAATCATTTATGTTTCTAATTTAAAAATGAATATTACCCCAAAAAATTTCCACTCTAACCCCATATTCCAAGCTTTGAGGTCAAAGTACAGTGGAAACCTAAAGTCCTATTAAAGGTATGAAAAAAAATGGAAAAATGGAAATTGAAAAAATCATTTATGTTTCTAATTTAAAAATGAATATTTACCCAAAAAATTTCCACTCTAACCCCATATTCAAAGCTTTGAGGTCAAAGTACAGTGGAAACCTAAAGTCCTATTAAAGGTATGAAAAAAAATGGAAAAATGGAAATTGAAAAAATCATTTATGTTTCTAATTTAAAAATGAATATTTACCCAAAAAATTTCCATTCTAACCCCATATTCAAAGCTTTGAGGTCAAAGTACAGTGGAAACATAAAGTCCTATTAAAGGTATGAAAAAAAATGGAAAAATGGAAAGTGAAAAAATCATTTATGTTTCTAATTTAAAAATGAATATTACCCCAAAAAATTTCCACTCTAACCCCATATTCCAAGCTTTGAGGTCAAAGTACAGTGGAAACCTAAAGTCCTATTAAAGGTATGAAAAAAAATGGAAAAATGGAAATTGAAAAAATCATTTATGTTTGTAATTTAAAAATGAATATTTACCCAAAAAATTTCAACTCTAACCCCATATTCAAAGCTTTGAGGTCAAAGTACAGTGGAAACCTAAAGTCCTATTAAAGGTATGAAAAAAAATGGAAAAATGGAAATAGAAAAAATTATTTATGTTTCTAATTTAAAAATGAATATTACCCCAAAAAATTTCCACTCTAACCCCATATTCCAAGCTTTGAGGTCAAAGTACAGTGGAAACCTAAAGTCCTATTAAAGGTATGAAAAAAAATGGAAAAATGGAAATTGAAAAAATCATTTATGTTTGTAATTTAAAAATGAATATTTACCCAAAAAATTTCCACTCTAACCCCATATTCAAAGCTTTGAGGTCAAAGTACAGTGGAAACCTAAAGTCCTATTAAAGGTATGAAAAAAAATGGAAAAATGGAAATTGAAAAAATCATTTATGTTTCTAATTTAAAAATGAATATTACCCCAAAAAATTTCCACTCTAACCCCATATTCCAAGCTTTGAGGTCAAAGTACAGTGGAAACCTAAAGTCCTATTAAAGGTATGAAAAAAAATAGAAAAATGGCAATTGAAAAAATCATTTATGTTTCTAATTTAAAAATGAATATTACCGCAAAAAATTTCCACTCTAACCCCATATTCCAAGCTTTGAGGTCAAAGTACAGTGGAAACCTAAAGTCCTATTAAAGGTATGAAAAAAAATGGAAAAATGGAAATTGAAAAAATCATTTATGTTTGTAATTTAAAAATGAATATTTACCCAAAAAATTTCCATTCTAACCCCATATTCAAAGCTTTGAGATCAAAGTAGAGTGGATACATAAAGTCCTATTAAAGGTATGAAAAAAAATGGAAAAATGGAAATTGAAAAAATCATTTATGTTTCTAATTTAAAAATGAATATTACCCCAAAAAATTTCCACTCTAACCTCATATTCCAAGCTTTGAGGTCAAAGTACAGTGGAAACCTAAAGTCCTATCAAAGGTATGAAAAAAAATGGAAAAATGGAAACTGAAAAAATCATTTATGTTTCTAATTTAAAAATGAATATTACCCCAAAAAATTTCCACTCTAACCCCATATTCCAAGCTTTGAGGTCAAAGTACATTGGAAACCTAAAGTCCTATTAAAGGTATGAAAAAAAATGGAAAAATGGAAATTGAAAAAATCATTTATGTTTCTAATTTAAAAATGAATATTTACCCAAAAAATTTCCATTCTAACCCCATATTCAAAGCTTTGAGATCAAAGTAGAGTGGATACCTAAAGTCCTATTAAAGGTATGAAAAAAAATGGAAAAATGGAAATTGAAAAAATCATTTATGTTTCTAATTTAAAAATGAATATTACCCCAAAAAATTTCCACTCTAACCTCATATTCCAAGCTTTGAGGTCAAAGTACAGTGGAAACCTAAAGTCCTATCAAAGGTATGAAAAAAAATGGAAAAATGGAAACTGAAAAAATCATTTATGTTTCTAATTTAAAAATGAATATTACCCCAAAAAATTTCCACTCTAACCCCATATTCCAAGCTTTGAGGTCAAAGTACAGTGGAAACCTAAAGTCCTATTAAAGGTATGAAAAAAAATAGAAAAATGGAAATTGAAAAAATCATTTATGTTTCTAATTTAAAAATGAATATTACCCCAAAAAATTTCCACTCTAACCCCATATTCCAAGCTTTGAGATCAAAGTACAGTGGAAACCTAAAGTCCTATTAAAGGTATGAAAAAAAATGGAAAAATGGAAATTGAAAAAATCATTTATGTTTCTAATTTAAAAATGAATATTACCCCAAAAAATTTCCACTCTAACCCCATATTCCAAGCTTTGAGGTCAAAGTACAGTGGAAACCTAAAGTCCTATTAAAGGTATGAAAAAAAATGGAAAAATGGAAAGTGAAAAAATCATTTATGTTTCTAATTTAAAAATGAATATTACCCCAAAAAATTTCCACTCTAACCCCATATTCCAAGCTTTGAGGTCAAAGTACAGTGGAAACCTAAAGTCCTATTAAAGGTATGAAAAAAAATGGAAAAATGGAAATTGAAAAAATCATTTATGTTTCTAATTTAAAAATGAATATTTACCCAAAAAATTTCCACTCTAACCCCATATTCAAAGCTTTGAGGTCAAAGTACAGTGGAAACCTAAAGTCCTATTAAAGGTATGAAAAAAAATGGAAAAATGGAAATTGAAAAAATCATTTATGTTTCTAATTTAAAAATGAATATTTACCCAAAAAATTTCCATTCTAACCCCATATTCAAAGCTTTGAGGTCAAAGTACAGTGGAAACATAAAGTCCTATTAAAGGTATGAAAAAAAATGGAAAAATGGAAAGTGAAAAAATCATTTATGTTTCTAATTTAAAAATGAATATTACCCCAAAAAATTTCCACTCTAACCCCATATTCCAAGCTTTGAGGTCAAAGTACAGTGGAAACCTAAAGTCCTATTAAAGGTATGAAAAAAAATGGAAAAATGGAAATTGAAAAAATCATTTATGTTTGTAATTTAAAAATGAATATTTACCCAAAAAATTTCAACTCTAACCCCATATTCAAAGCTTTGAGGTCAAAGTACAGTGGAAACCTAAAGTCCTATTAAAGGTATGAAAAAAAATGGAAAAATGGAAATAGAAAAAATTATTTATGTTTCTAATTTAAAAATGAATATTACCCCAAAGAATTTCCACTCTAACCCCATATTCCAAGCTTTGAGGTCAAAGTACAGTGGAAACCTAAAGTCCTATTAAAGGTATGAAAAAAAATGGAAAAATGGAAATTGAAAAAATCATTTATGTTTGTAATTTAAAAATGAATATTTACCCAAAAAATTTCAACTCTAACCCCATATTCAAAGCTTTGAGGTCAAAGTACAGTGGAAACCTAAAGTCCTATTAAAGGTATGAAAAAAAATGGAAAAATGGAAATAGAAAAAATTATTTATGTTTCTAATTTAAAAATGAATATTACCCCAAAAAATTTCCACTCTAACCCCATATTCCAAGCTTTGAGGTCAAAGTACAGTGGAAACCTAAAGTCCTATTAAAGGTATGAAAAAAAATGGAAAAATGGAAATTGAAAAAAACATTTATGTTTGTAATTTAAAAATGAATATTTACCCAAAAAATTTCCACTCTAACCCCATATTCAAAGCTTTGAGGTCAAAGTACAGTGGAAACCTAAAGTCCTATTAAAGGTATGAAAAAAAATGGAAAAAGGGAAATTGAAAAAATCATTTATGTTTGTAATTTAAAAATGAATATTTACCCAAAAAATTTCCACTCTAACCCCATATTCAAAGCTTTGAGGTCAAAGTACAGTGGAAACCTAAAGTCCTATTAAAGGTATGAAAAAAAATGGAAAAATGGAAATTGAAAAAATCATTTATGTTTCTAATTTAAAAATGAATATTTACCCAAAATATTTCCACTCTAACCCCATATTCAAAGCTTTGAGGTCAAAGTACAGTGGAAACATAAAGTCCTATTAAAGGTATGAAAAAAAATGGAAAAATGGAAAGTGAAAAAATCATTTATGTTTCTAATTTAAAAATGAATATTACCCCAAAAATTTTCCACTCTAACCCCATATTCCAAGCTTTGAGGTCAAAGTACAGTGGAAACCTAAAGTCCTATTAAAGGTATGAAAAAAAATGGAAAAATGGAAAGTGAAAAAATCATTTATGTTTCTAATTTAAAAATGAATATTACCCCAAAAAATTTCCACTCTAACCCCATATTCCAAGCTTTGAGGTCAAAGTACAGTGGAAACCTAAAGTCCTATTAAAGGTATGAAAAAAAATGGAAAAATGGAAAGTGAAAAAATCATTTATGTTTCTAATTTAAAAATGAATATTACCCCAAAAAATTTCCACTCTAACCCCATATTCCAAGCTTTGAGGTCAAAGTACAGTGGAAACCTAAAGTCCTATTAAAGGTATGAAAAAAAATGGAAAAATGGAAATTGAAAAAATCATTTATGTTTGTAATTTAAAAATGAATATTTACCCAAAAAATTTCAACTCTAACCCCATATTCAAAGCTTTGAGGTCAAAGTACAGTGGAAACCTAAAGTCCTATTAAAGGTATGAAAAAAAATGGAAAAATGGAAATAGAAAAAATTATTTATGTTTCTAATTTAAAAATGAATATTACCCCAAAAAATTTCCACTCTAACCCCATATTCCAAGCTTTGAGGTCAAAGTACAGTGGAAACCTAAAGTCCTATTAAAGGTATGAAAAAAAATGGAAAAATGGAAATTGAAAAAAACATTTATGTTTGTAATTTAAAAATGAATATTTACCCAAAAAATTTCCACTCTAACCCCATATTCAAAGCTTTGAGGTCAAAGTACAGTGGAAACCTAAAGTCCTATTAAAGGTATGAAAAAAAATGGAAAAAGGGAAATTGAAAAAATCATTTATGTTTGTAATTTAAAAATGAATATTTACCCAAAAAATTTCCACTCTAACCCCATATTCAAAGCTTTGAGGTCAAAGTACAGTGGAAACCTAAAGTCCTATTAAAGGTATGAAAAAAAATGGAAAAATGGAAATTGAAAAAATCATTTATGTTTCTAATTTAAAAATGAATATTTACCCAAAATATTTCCACTCTAACCCCATATTCAAAGCTTTGAGGTCAAAGTACAGTGGAAACATAAAGTCCTATTAAAGGTATGAAAAAAAATGGAAAAATGGAAAGTGAAAAAATCATTTATGTTTCTAATTTAAAAATGAATATTACCCCAAAAATTTTCCACTCTAACCCCATATTCCAAGCTTTGAGGTCAAAGTACAGTGGAAACCTAAAGTCCTATTAAAGGTATGAAAAAAAATGGAAAAATGGAAATTGAAAAAATCATTTATGTTTGTAATTTAAAAATGAATATTTACCCAAAAAATTTCAACTCTAACCCCATATTCAAAGCTTTGAGGTCAAAGTACAGTGGAAACCTAAAGTCCTATTAAAGGTATGAAAAAAAATGGAAAAATGGAAATAGAAAAAATTATTTATGTTTCTAATTTAAAAATGAATATTACCCCAAAAAATTTCCACTCTAACCCCATATTCCAAGCTTTGAGGTCAAAGTACAGTGGAAACCTAAAGTCCTATTAAAGGTATGAAAAAAAATGGAAAAATGGAAATTGAAAAAATCATTTATGTTTGTTATTTAAAAATGAATATTTACCCAGAAAATTTCCACTCTAACCCCATATTCAAAGCTTTGAGGTCAAAGTACAGTGGAAACCTAAAGTCCTATTAAAGGTATGAAAAAAAATGGAAAAATGGAAATTGAAAAAATCATTTATGTTTCTAATTTAAAAATGAATATTACCCCAAAAAATTTCCACTCTAACCCCATATTCCAAGCTTTGAGGTCAATGTACAGTGGAAACCTAAAGTCCTATTAAAGGTATGCAAAAAAATGGAAAAATGGAAATTGAAAAAATCATTTATGTTTCTAATTTAAAAATGAATATTACCCCAAAAAATTTCCACTCTAACCCCATATTCCAAGCTTTGAGGTCAAAGTACAGTGGAAACCTAAAGTCCTATTAAAGGTATGAAAAAAAATGGAAAAATGGAAATTGAAAAAATCATTTATGTTTCTAATTTAAAAATGAATATTTACCCAAAAAATTTCCACTCTAACCCCATATTCCAAGCTTTGAGGTCAAAGTACAGTGGAAACCTAAAGTCCTATTAAAGGTATGAAAAAAAATGGAAAAATGGAAAGTGAAAAAATCATTTATGTTTCTAATTTAAAAATGAATATTACCCCAAAAAATTTCCACTCTAACCCCATATTCCAAGCTTTGAGGTCAAAGTACAGTGGAAACCTAAAGTCCTATTAAAGGTATGAAAAAAAATGGAAAAATGGAAATTGAAAAAATCATTTATGTTTCTAATTTAAAAATGAATATTTACCCAAAAAATTTCCACTCTAACCCCATATTCAAAGCTTTGAGGTCAAAGTACAGTGGAAACCTAAAGTCCTATTAAAGGTATGAAAAAAAATAGAAAAATGGAAATTGAAAAAATCATTTATGTTTCTAATTTAAAAATGAATATTACCCCAAAAAGTTTCCATTCTAACCCCATATTCCAAGCTTTGAGATCAAAGTACAGTGGAAACCTAAAGTCCTATTAAAGGTATGAAAAAAAATGGAAAAATGGAAATTGAAAAAATCATTTATGTTTCTAATTTAAAAATGAATATTACCCCAAAAAGTTTCCATTCTAACCCCATATTCCAAGCTTTGAGATCAAAGTACAGTGGAAACCTAAAGTCCTATTAAAGGTATGAAAAAAAATAGAAAAATGGAAATTGAAAAAATCATTTATGTTTCTAATTTAAAAATGAATATTTACCCAAAAAATTTCCACTCTAACCCCATATTCAAAGCTTTGAGGTCAAAGTACAGTGGAAACCTAAAGTCCTATTAAAGGTATGAAAAAAAATGGAAAAAGGGAAATTGAAAAAATCATTTATGTTTGTAATTTAAAAATGAATATTTACCCAAAAAATTTCCACTCTAACCCCATATTCAAAGCTTTGAGGTCAAAGTACAGTGGAAACCTAAAGTCCTATTAAAGGTATGAAAAAAAATGGAAAAATGGAAATTGAAAAAATCATTTATGTTTCTAATTTAAAAATGAATATTTACCCAAAATATTTCCACTCTAACCCCATATTCAAAGCTTTGAGGTCAAAGTACAGTGGAAACATAAAGTCCTATTAAAGGTATGAAAAAAAATGGAAAAATGGAAAGTGAAAAAATCATTTATGTTTCTAATTTAAAAATGAATATTACCCCAAAAATTTTCCACTCTAACCCCATATTCCAAGCTTTGAGGTCAAAGTACAGTGGAAACCTAAAGTCCTATTAAAGGTATGAAAAAAAATGGAAAAATGGAAATTGAAAAAATCATTTATGTTTGTAATTTAAAAATGAATATTTACCCAAAAAATTTCAACTCTAACCCCATATTCAAAGCTTTGAGGTCAAAGTACAGTGGAAACCTAAAGTCCTATTAAAGGTATGAAAAAAAATGGAAAAATGGAAATAGAAAAAATTATTTATGTTTCTAATTTAAAAATGAATATTACCCCAAAAAATTTCCACTCTAACCCCATATTCCAAGCTTTGAGGTCAAAGTACAGTGGAAACCTAAAGTCCTATTAAAGGTATGAAAAAAAATGGAAAAATGGAAATTGAAAAAAACATTTATGTTTGTAATTTAAAAATGAATATTTACCCAAAAAATATCCACTCTAACCCCATATTCAAAGCTTTGAGGTCAAAGTACAGTGGAAACCTAAAGTCCTATTAAAGGTATGAAAAAAAATGGAAAAATGGAAATTGAAAAAATCATTTATGTTTGTTATTTAAAAATGAATATTTACCCAGAAAATTTCCACTCTAACCCCATATTCAAAGCTTTGAGGTCAAAGTACAGTGGAAACCTAAAGTCCTATTAAAGGTATGAAAAAAAATGGAAAAATGGAAATTGAAAAAATCATTTATGTTTCTAATTTAAAAATGAATATTACCCCAAAAAATTTCCACTCTAACCCCATATTCCAAGCTTTGAGGTCAATGTACAGTGGAAACCTAAAGTCCTATTAAAGGTATGCAAAAAAATGGAAAAATGGAAATTGAAAAAATCATTTATGTTTCTAATTTAAAAATGAATATTACCCCAAAAAATTTCCACTCTAACCCCATATTCCAAGCTTTGAGGTCAAAGTACAGTGGAAACCTAAAGTCCTATTAAAGGTATGAAAAAAAATGGAAAAATGGAAATTGAAAAAATCATTTATGTTTCTAATTTAAAAATGAATATTTACCCAAAAAATTTCCACTCTAACCCCATATTCCAAGCTTTGAGGTCAAAGTACAGTGGAAACCTAAAGTCCTATTAAAGGTATGAAAAAAAATGGAAAAATGGAAAGTGAAAAAATCATTTATGTTTCTAATTTAAAAATGAATATTACCCCAAAAAATTTCCACTCTAACCCCATATTCCAAGCTTTGAGGTCAAAGTACAGTGGAAACCTAAAGTCCTATTAAAGGTATGAAAAAAAATGGAAAAATGGAAATTGAAAAAATCATTTATGTTTCTAATTTAAAAATGAATATTTACCCAAAAAATTTCCACTCTAACCCCATATTCAAAGCTTTGAGGTCAAAGTACAGTGGAAACCTAAAGTCCTATTAAAGGTATGAAAAAAAATAGAAAAATGGAAATTGAAAAAATCATTTATGTTTCTAATTTAAAAATGAATATTACCCCAAAAAGTTTCCATTCTAACCCCATATTCCAAGCTTTGAGATCAAAGTACAGTGGAAACCTAAAGTCCTATTAAAGGTATGAAAAAAAATGGAAAAATGGAAATTGAAAAAATCATTTATGTTTCTAATTTAAAAATGAATATTACCCCAAAAAGTTTCCATTCTAACCCCATATTCCAAGCTTTGAGATCAAAGTACAGTGGAAACCTAAAGTCCTATTAAAGGTATGAAAAAAAATAGAAAAATGGAAATTGAAAAAATCATTTATGTTTCTAATTTAAAAATGAATATTACCCCAAAAAATTTCCACTCTAACCCCATATTCCAAGCTTTGAGGTCAAAGTACAGTGGAAACCTAAAGTCCTATTAAAGGTATGAAAAAAAATGGAAAAATGGAAATTGAAAAAATCATTTATGTTTGTAATTTAAAAATGAATATTTACCCAAAAAAATTTCCACTCTAACCCCATATTCAAAGCTTTGAGGTCAAAGTACAGTGGAAACCTAAAGTCCTATTAAAGGTATGAAAAAAAATGGAAAAATGGAAATTGAAAAAATCATTTATGTTTCTAATTTAAAAATGAATATTACCCCAAAAAATTTCCACTCTAACCCCATATTCCAAGCTTTGAGGTCAAAGTACAGTGGAAACCTAAAGTCCTATTAAAGGTATGAAAAAAAATAGAAAAATGGAAATAGAAAAAATAATTTATGTTTGTAATTTAAAAATGAATATTTACCCAAAATATTTCCACTCTAACCCCATATTCAAAGCTTTGAGGTCAAAGTACAGTGGAAACCTAAAGTCCTATTAAAGGTATGAAAAAAAATAGAAAAATGGAAATTGAAAAAATCATTTATGTTTGTAATTTAAAAATGAATATTTACCCAAAAAATTTCCACTCTAACCCCATATTCAAAGCTTTGAGGTCAAAGTACAGTGGAAACCTAAAGTCCTATTAAAGGTATGAAAAAAAATGGAAAAATGGAAATTGAAAAAATCATTTATGTTTCTAATTTAAAAATGAATATTACCCCAAAAAATTTCCACTCTAACCCCATATTCAAAGCTTTGAGGTCAAAGTACAGTGGAAACCTAAAGTCCTATTAAAGGTATGAAAAAAAATGGAAAAATGGAAATTGAAAAAATCATTTATGTTTCTAATTTAAAAATGAATATTACCCCAAAAAATTTCCACTCTAACCCCATATTCCAAGCTTTGAGGTCAAAGTACAGTGGAAACCTAAAGTCCTATTAAAGGTATGAAAAAAAATAGAAAAATGGAAATTGAAAAAATAATTTATGTTTGTAATTTAAAAATGAATATTTACCCAAAAAATTTCCACTCTAACCCCATATTCAAAGCTTTGAGGTCAAAGTACAGTGGAAACCTAAAGTCCTATTAAAGGTATGAAAAAAAATAGAAAAATGGAAATTGAAAAAATCATTCATGTTTGTAATTTAAAAATGAATATTTACCCAAAAAATTTCCACTCTAACCCCATATTCAAAGCTTTGAGGTCAAAGTACAGTGGAAACCTAAAGTCCTATTAAAGGTATGAAAAAAAATGGAAAAATGGAAATTGAAAAAATCATTTATGTTTCTAATTTAAAAATGAATATTACCCCAAAAAATTTCCACTCTAACCCCATATTCAAAGCTTTGAGGTCAAAGTACAGTGGAAACCTAAAGTCCTATTAAAGGTATGAAAAAAAATGGAAAAATGGAAATTGAAAAAATCATTTATGTTTCTAATTTAAAAATGAATATTTACCCAAAAAATTTCCACTCTAACCCCATATTCAAAGCTTTGAGGTCAAAGTACAGTGGAAACCTAAAGTCCTATTAAAGGTATGAAAAAAAATGGAAAAATGGAAATTGAAAAAATCATTTATGTTTCTAATTTAAAAATGAATATTACCCCAAAAAATTTCCACTCTAACCCCATATTCCAAGCTTTGAGGTCAAAGTACAGTGGAAACCTAAAGTCCTATTAAAGGTATGAAAAAAAATAGAAAAATGGAAATTGAAAAAATAATTTATGTTTGTAATTTAAAAATGAATATTTACCCAAAAAATTTCCACTCTAACCCCATATTCAAAGCTTTGAGGTCAAAGTACAGTGGAAACCTAAAGTCCTATTAAAGGTATGAAAAAAAATAGAAAAATGGAAATTGAAAAAATCATTCATGTTTGTAATTTAAAAATGAATATTTACCCAAAAAATTTCCACTCTAACCCCATATTCAAAGCTTTGAGGTCAAAGTACAGTGGAAACCTAAAGTCCTATTAAAGGTATGAAAAAAAATGGAAAAATGGAAATTGAAAAAATCATTTATGTTTCTAATTTAAAAATGAATATTACCCCAAAAAATTTCCACTCTAACCCCATATTCAAAGCTTTGAGGTCAAAGTACAGTGGAAACCTAAAGTCCTATTAAAGGTATGAAAAAAAATGGAAAAATGGAAATTGAAAAAATCATTTATGTTTCTAATTTAAAAATGAATATTTACCCAAAAAATTTCCACTCTAACCCCATATTCAAAGCTTTGAGGTCAAAGTACAGTGGAAACCTAAAGTCCTATTAAAGGTATGAAAAAAAATGGAAAAATGGAAATTGAAAAAATCATTTATGTTTCTAATTTAAAAATGAATATTACCCCAAAAAATTTCCACTCTAACCCCATATTCCAAGCTTTGAGGTCAAAGTACAGTGGAAACCTAAAGTCCTATTAAAGGTATGAAAAAAAATAGAAAAATGGAAATTGAAAAAATCATTTATGTTTCTAATTTAAAAATGAATATTACCCCAAAAAATTTCCACTCTAACCCCATATTCCAAGCTTTGAGGTCAAAGTACAGTGGAAACCTAAAGTCCTATTAAAGGTATGAAAAAAAATGGAAAAATGGAAATTGAAAAAATCATTTATGTTTGTAATTTAAAAATGAATATTTACCCAAAAAAATTTCCACTCTAACCCCATATTCAAAGCTTTGAGGTCAAAGTACAGTGGAAACCTAAAGTCCTATTAAAGGTATGAAAAAAAATGTAAAAATGGAAATTGAAAAAATCATTTATGTTTCTAATTTAAAAATGAATATTACCCCAAAAAATTTCCACTCTAACCCCATATTCCAAGCTTTGAGGTCAAAGTACAGTGGAAACCTAAAGTCCTATTAAAGGTATGAAAAAAAATAGAAAAATGGAAATTGAAAAAATAATTTATGTTTGTAATTTAAAAATGAATATTTACCCAAAAAATTTCCACTCTAACCCCATATTCAAAGCTTTGAGGTCAAAGTACAGTGGAAACCTAAAGTCCTATTAAAGGTATGAAAAAAAATAGAAAAATGGAAATTGAAAAAATCATTTATGTTTGTAATTTAAAAATGAATATTTACCCAAAAAATTTCCACTCTAACCCCATATTCAAAGCTTTGAGGTCAAAGTACAGTGGAAACCTAAAGTCCTATTAAAGGTATGAAAAAAAATGGAAAAATGGAAATTGAAAAAATCATTTATGTTTCTAATTTAAAAATGAACATTACCCCAAAAAATTTCCACTCTAACCCCATATTCAAAGCTTTGAGGTCAAAGTACAGTGGAAACCTAAAGTCCTATTAAAGGTATGAAAAAAAATGGAAAAATGGAAATTGAAAAAATCATTTATGTTTCTAATTTAAAAATGAATATTACCCCAAAAAATTTCCACTCTAACCCCATATTCCAAGCTTTGAGGTCAAAGTACAGTGGAAACCTAAAGTCCTATTAAAGGTATGAAAAAAAATAGAAAAATGGAAATTGAAAAAATAATTTATGTTTGTAATTTAAAAATGAATATTTACCCAAAAAATTTCCACTCTAACCCCATATTCAAAGCTTTGAGGTCAAAGTACAGTGGAAACCTAAAGTCCTATTAAAGGTATGAAAAAAAATAGAAAAATGGAAATTGAAAAAATCATTTATGTTTGTAATTTAAAAATGAATATTTACCCAAAAGATTTCCACTCTAACCCCATATTCAAAGCTTTGAGGTCAAAGTACAGTGGAAACCTAAAGTCCTATTAAAGGTATGAAAAAAAATGGAAAAATGGAAATTGAAAAAATCATTTATGTTTCTAATTTAAAAATGAATATTACCCCAAAAAATTTCCACTCTAACCCCATATACAAAGCTTTGAGGTCAAAGTACAGTGGAAACCTAAAGTCCTATTAAAGGTATGAAAAAAAATGGAAAAATGGAAATTGAAAAAATCATTTATGTTTCTAATTTAAAAATGAATATTACCCCAAAAAATTTCCACTCTAACCCCATATTCCAAGCTTTGAGGTCAAAGTACAGTGGAAACCTAAAGTCCTATTAAAGGTATGAAAAAAAATAGAAAAATGGAAATTGAAAAAATAATTTATGTTTGTAATTTAAAAATGAATATTTACCCAAAAAATTTCCACTCTAACCCCATATTCAAAGCTTTGAGGTCAAAGTACAGTGGAAACCTAAAGTCCTATTAAAGGTATGAAAAAAAATAGAAAAATGGAAATTGAAAAAATCATTTATGTTTGTAATTTAAAAATGAATATTTACCCAAAAAATTTCCACTCTAACCCCATATTCAAAGCTTTGAGGTCAAAGTACAGTGGAAACCTAAAGTCCTATTAAAGGTATGAAAAAAAATGGAAAAATGGAAATTGAAAAAATCATTTATGTTTCTAATTTAAAAATGAATATTACCCCAAAAAATTTCCACTCTAACCCCATATTCCAAGCTTTGAGGTCAAAGTACAGTGGAAACCTAAAGTCCTATTAAAGGTATGCAAAAAAATGGAAAAATGGAAATTGAAAAAATCATTTATGTTTCTAATTTAAAAATGAATATTACTCCAAAAAATTTCCACTCTAACCCCATATTCCAAGCTTTGAGGTCAAAGTACAGTGGAAACCTAAAGTCCTATTAAAGGTATGAAAAAAAATGGAAAAATGGAAATTGAAAAAATCAATTATGTTTGTAATTTAAAAATGAATATTTACCCAAAAAATTTCCACTCTAACCCCATATTCAAAGCTTTGAGGTCAAAGTACAGTGGAAACCTAAAGTCCTATTAAAGGTATGAAAAAAAATGGAAAAATGGAAATTGAAAAAATCATTTATGTTTCTAATTTAAAAATGAATATTACCCCAAAAAATTTCCACTCTAACCCCATATTCCAAGTTTTGAGGTCAAAGTACAGTGGAAACCTAAAGTCCTATTAAAGGTATGCAAAAAAATGGAAAAATGGAAATTGAAAAAATCATTTATGTTTCTAATTTAAAAATGAATATTACCCCAAAAAATTTCCACTCTAACCCCATATTCCAAGCTTTGAGGTCAAAGTACAGTGGAAACCTAAAGTCCTATTAAAGGTATGAAAAAAAATGGAAAAATGGAAATTGAAAAAATCATTTATGTTTGTAATTTAAAAATGAATATTTACCCAAAAAAATTTCCACTCTAACCCCATATTCAAAGCTTTGAGGTCAAAGTACAGTGGAAACCTAAAGTCCTATTAAAGGTATGAAAAAAAATGGAAAAATGGAAATTGAAAAAATCATTTATGTTTCTAATTTAAAAATGAATATTACCCCAAAAAATTTCCACTCTAACCCCATATTCCAAGCTTTGAGGTCAAAGTACAGTGGAAACCTAAAGTCCTATTAAAGGTATGAAAAAAAATAGAAAAATGGAAATTGAAAAAATAATTTATGTTTGTAATTTAAAAATGAATATTTACCCAAAAAATTTCCACTCTAACCCCATATTCAAAGCTTTGAGGTCAAAGTACAGTGGAAACCTAAAGTCCTATTAAAGGTATGAAAAAAAATGGAAAAATGGAAATTGAAAAAATCATTTATGTTTCTAATTTAAAAATGAATATTACCCCAAAAAATTTCCACTCTAACCCTATATTCAAAGCTTTGAGGTCAAAGTACAGTGGAAACCTAAAGTCCTATTAAAGGTATGAAAAAAAATGGAAAAATGGAAATTGAAAAAATCATTTATGTTTCTAATTTAAAAATGAATATTACCCCAAAAAATTTCCACTCTAACCCCATATTCCAAGCTTTGAGGTCAAAGTACAGTGGAAACCTAAAGTCCTATTAAAGGTATGAAAAAAAATAGAAAAATGGAAATTGAAAAAATAATTTATGTTTGTAATTTAAAAATGAATATTTACCCAAAAAATTTCCACTCTAACCCCATATTCAAAGCTTTGAGGTCAAAGTACAGTGGAAACCTAAAGTCCTATTAAAGGTATGAAAAAAAATAGAAAAATGGAAATTGAAAAAATCATTTATGTTTGTAATTTAAAAATGAATATTTACCCAAAAAATTTCCACTCTAACCCCATATTCAAAGCTTTGAGGTCAAAGTACAGTGGAAACCTAAAGTCCTATTAAAGGTATGAAAAAAAATGGAAAAATGGAAATTGAAAAAATCATTTATGTTTCTAATTTAAAAATGAATATTACCCCAAAAAATTTCCACTCTAACCCCATATTCCAAGCTTTGAGGTCAAAGTACAGTGGAAACCTAAAGTCCTATTAAAGGTATGCAAAAAAATGGAAAAATGGAAATTGAAAAAATCATTTATGTTTCTAATTTAAAAATGAATATTACTCCAAAAAATTTCCACTCTAACCCCATATTCCAAGCTTTGAGGTCAAAGTACAGTGGAAACCTAAAGTCCTATTAAAGGTATGAAAAAAAATGGAAAAATGGAAATTGAAAAAATCATTTATGTTTGTAATTTAAAAATGAATATTTACCCAAAAAATTTCCACTCTAACCCCATATTCAAAGCTTTGAGGTCAAAGTACAGTGGAAACCTAAAGTCCTATTAAAGGTATGAAAAAAAATGGAAAAATGGAAATTGAAAAAATCATTTATGTTTCTAATTTAAAAATGAATATTACCCCAAAATATTTCCACTCTAACCCCATATTCCAAGCTTTGAGGTCAAAGTACAGTGGAAACCTAAAGTCCTATTAAAGGTATGCAAAAAAATGGAAAAATGGAAATTGAAAAAATCATTTATGTTTCTAATTTGAAAATGAATATTACCCCAAAAAATTTCACTCTAACCCCATATTCCAAGCTTTGAGGTCAAAGTACAGTGGAAACATAAAGTCCTATTAAAGGTATGAAAAAAAATGGAAAAATGGAAATTGAAAAAATCATTTATGTTTCTAATTTAAAAATGAATATTACCCCAAAAAATTTCCACTCTAACCCCATATTCCAAGCTTTGAGGTCAAAGTACAGTGGAAACCTAAAGTCCTATTAAAGGTATGAAAAAAAATGAAAAAATGGAAATTGAAAAAATCATTTATGTTTGTAATTTAAAAATGAATATTTACCCAAAAAAATTTCCACTCTAACCCCATATTCAAAGCTTTGAGGTCAAAGTACAGTGGAAACCTAAAGTCTTATTGAAGGTATGAAAAAAAATGGAAAAATGGAAATTGAAAAAATCATTTATGTTTCTAATTTAAAAATGAATATTACCCCAAAAAATTTCCACTCTAACCCCATATTCCAAGCTTTGAGGTCAAAGTACAGTGGAAACCTGAAGTCCTATTAAAGGTATGAAAAAAAATAGAAAAATAGAAATTGAAAAAATCATTTATGTTTGTAATTTAAAAATGAATATTTACCCAAAAAATTTCCACTCTAACCCCATATTCAAAGCTTTGACGTCAAAGTACAGTGGAAACCTAAAGTCCTATTAAAGGTATGAAAAAAAATGGAAAAATGGAAATTGAAAAAATCATTTATGTTTCTAATTTAAAAATGAATATTACCCCGAAAAATTTCCACTCTAACCCCATATTCAAAGCTTTGAGGTCAAAGTACAGTGGAAACCTAAAGTCCTATTAAAGGTATGCAAAAAAATGGAAAAATGGAAATTGAAAAAATCATTTATGTTTCTAATTTAAAAATGAATATTACTCCAAAAAATTTTCACTCTAACCCCATATTCCAAGCTTTGAGGTCAAAGTACAGTGGAAACCTAAAGTCCTATTAAAGGTATGAAAAAAAATGGAAAAATGGAAATTGAAAAAATCATTTATGTTTGTAATTTAAAAATGAATATTTACCCAAAAAATTTCCACTCTAACCCCATATTCAAAGCTTTGAGGTCAAAGTACAGTGGAAACCTAAAGTCCTATTAAAGGTATGAAAAAAAATGGAAAAATGGAAATTGAAAAAATCATTTATGTTTCTAATTTAAAAATGAATATTACCCCAAAAAATTTCCACTCTAACCCCATATTCAAAGCTTTGAGGTCAAAGTACAGTGGAAACCTAAAGTCCTATTAAAGGTATGAAAAAAAATGGAAAAATGGAAATTGAAAAAATCATTTATGTTTGTAATTTAAAAATGAATATTTACCCAAAAAATTTCCACTCTAACCCCATATTCAAAGCTTTGAGGTCAAAGTACAGTGGAAACCTAAAGTCCTTTTAAAGGTATGAAAAAAAATGGGAAAATGGAAATTAAAAAAATCATTTTTGTTTCTAATTTAAAAATGAATATTACACTAAAAAATTTCCACTCTAACCCCATATTCCAAGCTTTGAGGTCAAAGTACAGTGGAAACCTAAAGTCCTATTAAAGGTATGAAAAAAAATGGAAAAATGGAAATTGAAAAAATCATTTATGTTTGTAATTTAAAAATGAATATTTACCCAAAAAATTTCCACTCTAACCCCATATTCAAAGCTTTGAGGTCAAAGTACAGTGGAAACCTAAAGTCCTATTAAAGGTATGAAAAAAAATGGAAAAATGGAAATTGAAAAAATCATTTATGTTTCTAATTTAAAAATGAATATTACCCCAAAAAATTTCCACTCTAACCCCATATTCCAAGCTTTGAGGTCAAAGTACAGTGGAAACCTAAAGTCCTATTAAAGGTATGCAAAAAAATGGAAAAATGGAAATTGAAAAAATCATTTATGTTTCTAATTTAAAAATGAATATTACCCCAAAAAATTTCCACTCTAACCCCATATTCCAAGCTTTGAGGTCAAAGTACAGTGGAAACCTAAAGTCCTATTAAAGGTATGAAAAAAAATGGAAAAATGGAAATTGAAAAAATCATTTATGTTTGTAATTTAAAAATAAATCTTTACCCAAAAAAAAATTTCCACTCTAACCCCATATTCAAAGCTTTGAGGTCAAAGTACAGTGAAAACCTAAAGTCCTATTAAAGGTATGAAAAAAAATGGAAAAATGGAAATTGAAAAAATCATTTATGTTTGTAATTTAAAAATGAATATTTACCCAAAAAATTTCCACTCTAACCCCATATTCAAAGCTTTGAGGTCAAAGTACAGTGGAAACCTAAAGTCCTTTTAAAGGTATGAAAAAAAATGGAAAAATGGAAATTAAAAAAATCATTTTTGTTTCTAATTTAAAAATGAATATTACACTAAAAAAATTCCACTCTAACCCCATATTCCAAGCTTTGAGGTCAAAGTACAGTGGAAACCTAAAGTCCTATTAAAGGTATGAAAAAAAATGGAATAATGGAAATTGAAAAAATCATTTATGTTTGCAATTTAAAATTGAATATTTACCCAAAAAATTTCCACTCTAACCCCATATTCAAAGCTTTGAGGTCAAAGTACAGTGGAAACCTAAAGTCCTATTAAAGGTATGAAAAAAAATGGAAAAATGGAAATTGAAAAAATCATTTATGTTTCTAATTTAAAAATGAATATTACCCCAAAAAATTTCCACTCTAACCCCATATTCCAAGCTTTGAGGTCAAAGTACAGTGGAAACCTAAAGTCCTATTAAAGGTATGAAAAAAAATGAAAAAATGGAAATTGAAAAAATCATTTATGTTTGTAATTTAAAAATGAATATTTACCCAAAAAAATTTCCACTCTAACCCCATATTCAAAGCTTTGAGGTCAAAGTACAGTGGAAACCTAAAGTCTTATTGAAGGTATGAAAAAAAATGGAAAAATGGAAATTGAAAAAATCATTTATGTTTCTAATTTAAAAATGAATATTACCCCAAAAAATTTCCACTCTAACCCCATATTCCAAGCTTTGAGGTCAAAGTACAGTGGAAACCTGAAGTCCTATTAAAGGTATGAAAAAAAATAGAAAAATAGAAATTGAAAAAATCATTTATGTTTGTAATTTAAAAATGAATATTTACCCAAAAAATTTCCACTCTAACCCCATATTCAAAGCTTTGAGGTCAAAGTACAGTGGAAACCTAAAGTCCTATTAAAGGTATGAAAAAAAATGGAAAAATGGAAATTGAAAAAATCATTTATGTTTCTAATTTAAAAATGAATATTACCCCGAAAAATTTCCACTCTAACCCCATATTCAAAGCTTTGAGGTCAAAGTACAGTGGAAACCTAAAGTCCTATTAAAGGTATGCATAAAAATGGAAAAATGGAAATTGAAAAAATCATTTATGTTTCTAATTTAAAAATGAATATTACTCCAAAAAATTTTCACTCTAACCCCATATTCCAAGCTTTGAGGTCAAAGTACAGTGGAAACCTAAAGTCCTATTAAAGGTATGAAAAAAAATGGAAAAATGGAAATTGAAAAAATCATTTATGTTTGTAATTTAAAAATGAATATTTACCCAAAAAATTTCCACTCTAACCCCATATTCAAAGCTTTGAGGTCAAAGTACAGTGGAAACCTAAAGTCCTATTAAAGGTATGAAAAAAAATGGAAAAATGGAAATTGAAAAAATCATTTATGTTTCTAATTTAAAAATGAATATTACCCCAAAAAATTTCCACTCTAACCCCATATTCAAAGCTTTGAGGTCAAAGTACAGTGGAAACCTAAAGTCCTATTAAAGGTATGAAAAAAAATGGAAAAATGGAAATTGAAAAAGTCATTTATGTTTGTAATTTAAAAATAAATATTTACCCAAAAAAATTTCCACTCTAACCCCATATTCAAAGCTTTGAGGTCAAAGTACAGTGAAAACCTAAAGTCCTATTAAAGGTATGAAAAAAATGGAATAATGGAAATTGAAAAAATCATTTATGTTTCTAATTTAAAAATGAATATTACCCTAAAAAATTTCCACTCTAACCCCATATTCCAAGCTTTGAGGTCAAAGTGCAGTGGAAACCTAAAGTCCTATTAAAGGTATGAAAAAAAATAGAAAAATGGAAATTGAAAAAAACATTTATGTTTGTAATTTAAAAATGAATATTTACCCAAAAAATTTCCACTCTAACCCCATATTCAAAGCATTGAGGTCAAAGTACAGTGGAAACCTAAAGTCCTATTAAAGGTATGAAAAAAAATGGAAAAATGGAAATTGAAAAAATAATTTATGTTTCTAATTTAAAAATAAATATTACCCCAAAAAATTTCCACTCTAACCCCATATTTCAAGCTTTGAGGTCAAAGTACAGTGGAAACCTAAAGTCCTATTAAAGGTATGAAAAAAAATGGAAAAATGTAAATTGAAAAAATCATTTATGTTTCTAATTTAAAAATGAATATTACCCCAAAAAATTATCACTCTAACCCCATATTCCAAGCTTTGAGGTCAAAGTACAGTGGAAACCTAAAGTCCTATTAAAGGTATGAAAAAAAATGGAAAAATGGAAATTGAAAAAATCATTTATGTTTGTAATTTAAAAATGAATATTTACCCAAAAAATTTCCACTCTAACCCCATATTCAAAGCTTTGAGGTCAAAGTACAGTGGAAACCTAAAGTCCTTTTAAAGGTATGAAAAAAAATGGGAAAATGGAAATTAAAAAAATCATTTTTGTTTCTAATTTAAAAATGAATATTACACTAAAAAATTTCCACTCTAACCCCATATTCCAAGCTTTGAGGTCAAAGTACAGTGGAAACCTAAAGTCCTATTAAAGGTATGAAAAAAAATGGAAAAATGGAAATTGAAAAAATCATTTATGTTTGTAATTTAAAAATGAATATTTACCCAAAAAATTTCCACTCTAACCCCATATTCAAAGCTTTGAGGTCAAAGTACAGTGGAAACCTAAAGTCCTATTAAAGGTATGAAAAAAAATGGAAAAATGGAAATTGAAAAAATCATTTATGTTTCTAATTTAAAAATGAATATTACCCCAAAAAATTTCCACTCTAACCCCATATTCCAAGCTTTGAGGTCAAAGTACAGTGGAAACCTAAAGTCCTATTAAAGGTATGCAAAAAAATGGAAAAATGGAAATTGAAAAAATCATTTATGTTTCTAATTTAAAAATGAATATTACCCCAAAAAATTTCCACTCTAACCCCATATTCCAAGCTTTGAGGTCAAAGTACAGTGGAAACCTAAAGTCCTATTAAAGGTATGAAAAAAAATGGAAAAATGGAAATTGAAAAAATCATTTATGTTTGTAATTTAAAAATAAATCTTTACCCAAAAAAAAATTTCCACTCTAACCCCATATTCAAAGCTTTGAGGTCAAAGTACAGTGAAAACCTAAAGTCCTATTAAAGGTATGAAAAAAAATGGAAAAATGGAAATTGAAAAAATCATTTATGTTTGTAATTTAAAAATGAATATTTACCCAAAAAATTTCCACTCTAACCCCATATTCAAAGCTTTGAGGTCAAAGTACAGTGGAAACCTAAAGTCCTTTTAAAGGTATGAAAAAAAATGGAAAAATGGAAATTAAAAAAATCATTTTTGTTTCTAATTTAAAAATGAATATTACACTAAAAAAATTCCACTCTAACCCCATATTCCAAGCTTTGAGGTCAAAGTACAGTGGAAACCTAAAGTCCTATTAAAGGTATGAAAAAAAATGGAATAATGGAAATTGAAAAAATCATTTATGTTTGCAATTTAAAATTGAATATTTACCCAAAAAATTTCCACTCTAACCCCATATTCAAAGCTTTGAGGTCAAAGTACAGTGGAAACCTAAAGTCCTATTAAAGGTATGAAAAAAAATGGAAAAATGGAAATTGAAAAAATCATTTATGTTTCTAATTTAAAAATGAATATTACCCCAAAAAATTTCCACTCTAACCCCATATTCCAAGCTTTGAGGTCAAAGTACAGTGGAAACCTAAAGTCCTATTAAAGGTATGAAAAAAAATGGAAAAATGGAAATTGAAAAAATCATTTATGTTTCTAATTTAAAAATGAATATTACCCCAAAAAATTTCCACTCTAACCCCATATTCCAAGCTTTGAGGTCAAAGTACAGTGGAAACCTAAAGTCCTATTAAAGGTATGCAAAAAAATGGAAAAATGGAAATTGAAAAAATCATTTATGTTTCTAATTTAAAAATGAATATTACCCCAAAAAATTTCCACTCTAACCCCATATTCCAAGCTTTGAGGTCAAAGTACAGTGGAAACCTAAAGTCCTATTAAAGGTATGAAAAAAAATGGAAAAATGGAAATTGAAAAAATCATTTATGTTTGTAATTTAAAAATAAATCTTTACCCAAAAAAATTTCCACTCTAACCCCATATTCAAAGCTTTGAGGTCAAAGTACAGTGGAAACCTAAAGTCCTTTTAAAGGTATGAAAAAAAATGGAAAAATGGAAATTAAAAAAATCATTTTTGTTTCTAATTTAAAAATGAATATTACACTAAAAAAATTCCACTCTAACCCCATATTCCAAGCTTTGAGGTCAAAGTACAGTGGAAACCTAAAGTCCTATTAAAGGTATGAAAAAAAATGGAATAATGGAAATTGAAAAAATCATTTATGTTTGTAATTTAAAAATGAATATTTACCCAAAAAATTTCCACTCTAACCCCATATTCAAAGCTTTGAGGTCAAAGTACAGTGGAAACCTAAAGTCCTATTAAAGGTATGAAAAAAAATGGAAAAATGGAAATTGAAAAAATCATTTATGTTTGTAATTTAAAAATAAATCTTTACCCAAAAAAATTTCCACTCTAACCCCATATTCAAAGCTTTGAGGTTAAAGTACAGTGGAAACCTAAAGTCCTATTAAAGGTATGAAAAAAAATGGAAAAATGGAAATTGAAAAAATCATTTATGTTTCTAATTTAAAAATGAATATTACCCCAAAAAATTTCCACTCTAACCCCATATTCCAAGCTTTGAGGTCAAAGTACAGTGGAAACCTAAAGTCCTATTAAAGGTATGAAAAAAAATGGAAAAATGGAAATTGAAAAAATCATTTATGTTTCTAATTTAAAAATGAATATTACCCCAAAATATTTCCACTCTAACCCCATATTCCAAGCTTTGAGGTCAAAGTACAGTGGAAACCTAAAGTCCTATTAAAGGTATGCAAAAAAATGGAAAAATGGAAATTGAAAAAATCATTTATGTTTCTAATTTAAAAATGAATATTACCCCAAAATATTTCCACTCTAACCCCATATTCCAAGCTTTGAGGTCAAAGTACAGTGGAAACCTAAAGTCCTATTAAAGGTATGAAAAAAAATGGAAAAATGGAAATTGAAAAAATCATTTATGTTTGTAATTTAAAAATAAATCTTTACCCAAAAAAATTTCCACTCTAACCCCATATTCAAAGCTTTGAGGTCAAAGTACAGTGAAAACCTAAAGTCCTTTTAAAGGTATGAAAAAAAATGGAATAATGGAAATTGAAAAAATCATTTATGTTTCTAATTTAAAAATGAATATTACCCTAAAAAATTTCCACTCTAACCCCATATTCCAAGCTTTGAGGTCAAAGTACAGTGGAAACCTAAAGTCCTATTAAAGGTATGAAAAAAAATAGAAAAATGGAAATTGAAAAAAACATTTATGTTTGTAATTTAAAAATTAATATTTACCAAAAAAATTTCCACTCTAACCCCATATTCAAAGATTGAGGTCAAAGTACAGTGGAAACCTAAAGTCCTATTAAAGGTATGAAAAAAAATGGAAAAATGGAAATTGAAAAAATAATTTATGTTTCTAATTTAAAAATGAATATTACCCCGAAAAATTTCCACTCTAACCCCATATTCCAAGCTTTGAGGTCAAAGTACAGTGGAAACCTAAAGTCCTATTAAAGGTATGAAAAAAAATGGAAAAATGGAAATTGAAAAAATCATTTATGTTTGTAATTTAAAAATGAATATTTACCCAAAAAATTTCCACTCTAACCCCATATTCAAAGCTTTGAGGTCAAAGTACAGTGGAAACCTAAAGTCCTTTTAAAGGTATGAAAAAAAATGGAAAAATGGAAATTAAAAAAATCATTTTTGTTTCTAATTTAAAAATGAATATTACACTAAAAAATTTCCACTCTAACCCCATATTCCAAGCTTTGAGGTCAAAGTACAGTGGAAACCTAAAGTCCTATTAAAGGTATGAAAAAAAATGGAAAAATGGAAATTGAAAAAATGATTTATGTTTGTAATTTAAAATTGAATTTTTACCCAAAAAATTTCCACTCTAACCCCATATTCCAAGCTTTGAGGTCAAAGTACAGTGGAAACCTAAAGTCCTATTAAAGGTATGAAAAAAAATGGAAAAATGGAAATTGAAAAAGTCATTTATGTTTCTAATTTAAAAATGAATATTACCCCAAAAATTTTCACTCTAACCCCATATTCCAAGCTTTGAGGTCAAAGTACAGTGGAAACATAAAGTCCTATTAAAGGTATGAAAAAAAATAGAAAAATGGAAATTGAAAAAAACATTTATGTTTGTAATTTAAAAATGAATATTTACCCAAAAAATTTCCACTCTAACCCCATATTCAAAGCTTTGAGGTCAAAGTACAGTGGAAACCTAAAGTCCTTTTAAAGGTATGGAAAAAAAATGGAATAATGGAAATTGAAAAAATCATTTATGTTTCTAATTTAAAAATGAATTTTACCCTAAAAAATTTCCACTCTAACCCCATATTCCAAGCTTTGAGGTCAAAGTACAGTGGAAACCTAAAGTCCTATTAAAGGTATGAAAAAAAATAGAAAAATGGAAATTGAAAAAATCATTTATGTTTGTAATTTAAAAATGAATATTTACCCAAAAAATTTCCACTTTAACCCCATATTCAAAGATTGAGGTCAAAGTACAGTGGAAACCTAAAGTCCTATTAAAGGTATGAAAAAAAATGGAAAAATGGAAATTGAAAAAATAATTTATGTTTCTAATTTAAAAATGAATATTACCCCAAAAAATTTCTACTCTAACCCCATATTCCAAGCTTTGAGGTCAAAGTACAGTGGAAACCTAAAGTCCTATTAAAGGTATGAAAAAAAATGGAAAAATGTAAATTGAAAAAATCATTTATGTTTCTAATTTAAAAATGAATATTACCCCAAAAAATTTCCACTCTAACCCCATATTCCAAGCTTTGAGGTCAAAGTACAGTGGAAACCTAAAGTCCTATTAAAGGTATGAAAAAAAATGGAAAAATGGAAATTGAAAAAATCTTTTATGTTTGTAATTTAAAAATGAATATTTACCCAAAAAATTTCCACTCTAACCCCATATTCAAAGCTAGGGTTAGGGTTAGGGTTAGGGTTAGGGTTAGGGTTAGGGTTAGGGTTAGGGTTAGGGTTAGGGTTAGGGTTAGGGTTAGGGTTAGGGTTAGGGTTAGGGTTAGGGTTAGGGTTAGGGTTAGGGTTAGGGTTAGGGTTAGGGTTAGGGTTAGGGTTAGGGTTAGGGTTAGGGTTAGGGTTAGGGTTAGGGTTAGGGTTAGGGTTAGGGTTAGGGTTAGGGTTAGGGTTAGGGTTAGGGTTAGGGTTAGGGTTAGGGTTAGGGTTAGGGTTAGGGTTAGGGTTAGGGTTAGGGTTAGGGTTAGGGTTAGGGTTAGGGTTAGGGTTAGGGTTAGGGTTAGGGTTAGGGTTAGGGTTAGGGTTAGGGTTAGGGTTAGGGTTAGGGTTAGGGTTAGGGTTAGGGTTAGGGTTAGGGTTAGGGTTAGGGTTAGGGTTAGGGTTAGGGTTAGGGTTAGGGTTAGGGTTAGGGTTAGGGTTAGGGTTAGGGTTAGGGTTAGGGTTAGGGTTAGGGTTAGGGTTAGGGTTAGGGTTAGGGTTAGGGTTAGGGTTAGGGTTAGGGTTAGGGTTAGGGTTAGGGTTAGGGTTAGGGTTAGGGTTAGGGTTAGGGTTAGGGTTAGGGTTAGGGTTAGGGTTAGGGTTAGGGTTAGGGTTAGGGTTAGGGTTAGGGTTAGGGTTAGGGTTAGGGTTAGGGTTAGGGTTAGGGTTAGGGTTAGGGTTAGGGTTAGGGTTAGGGTTAGGGTTAGGGTTAGGGTTAGGGTTAGGGTTAGGGTTAGGGTTAGGGTTAGGGTTAGGGTTAGGGTTAGGGTTAGGGTTAGGGTTAGGGTTAGGGTTAGGGTTAGGGTTAGGGTTAGGGTTAGGGTTAGGGTTAGGGTTAGGGTTAGGGTTAGGGTTAGGGTTAGGGTTAGGGTTAGGGTTAGGGTTAGGGTTAGGGTTAGGGTTAGGGTTAGGGTTAGGGTTAGGGTTAGGGTTAGGGTTAGGGTTAGGGTTAGGGTTAGGGTTAGGGTTAGGGTTAGGGTTAGGGTTAGGGTTAGGGTTAGGGTTAGGGTTAGGGTTAGGGTTAGGGTTAGGGTTAGGGTTAGGGTTAGGGTTAGGGTTAGGGTTAGGGTTAGGGTTAGGGTTAGGGTTAGGGTTAGGGTTAGGGTTAGGGTTAGGGTTAGGGTTAGGGTTAGGGTTAGGGTTAGGGTTAGGGTTAGGGTTAGGGTTAGGGTTAGGGTTAGGGTTAGGGTTAGGGTTAGGGTTAGGGTTAGGGTTAGGGTTAGGGTTAGGGTTAGGGTTAGGGTTAGGGTTAGGGTTAGGGTTAGGGTTAGGGTTAGGGTTAGGGTTAGGGTTAGGGTTAGGGTTAGGGTTAGGGTTAGGGTTAGGGTTAGGGTTAGGGTTAGGGTTAGGGTTAGGGTTAGGGTTAGGGTTAGGGTTAGGGTTAGGGTTAGGGTTAGGGTTAGGGTTAGGGTTAGGGTTAGGGTTAGGGTTAGGGTTAGGGTTAGGGTTAGGGTTAGGGTTAGGGTTAGGGTTAGGGTTAGGGTTAGGGTTAGGGTTAGGGTTAGGGTTAGGGTTAGGGTTAGGGTTAGGGTTAGGGTTAGGGTTAGGGTTAGGGTTAGGGTTAGGGTTAGGGTTAGGGTTAGGGTTAGGGTTAGGGTTAGGGTTAGGGTTAGGGTTAGGGTTAGGGTTAGGGTTAGGGTTAGGGTTAGGGTTAGGGTTAGGGTTAGGGTTAGGGTTAGGGTTAGGGTTAGGGTTAGGGTTAGGGTTAGGGTTAGGGTTAGGGTTAGGGTTAGGGTTAGGGTTAGGGTTAGGGTTAGGGTTAGGGTTAGGGTTAGGGTTAGGGTTAGGGTTAGGGTTAGGGTTAGGGTTAGGGTTAGGGTTAGGGTTAGGGTTAGGGTTAGGGTTAGGGTTAGGGTTAGGGTTAGGGTTAGGGTTAGGGTTAGGGTTAGGGTTAGGGTTAGGGTTAGGGTTAGGGTTAGGGTTAGGGTTAGGGTTAGGGTTAGGGTTAGGGTTAGGGTTAGGGTTAGGGTTAGGGTTAGGGTTAGGGTTAGGGTTAGGGTTAGGGTTAGGGTTAGGGTTAGGGTTAGGGTTAGGGTTAGGGTTAGGGTTAGGGTTAGGGTTAGGGTTAGGGTTAGGGTTAGGGTTAGGGTTAGGGTTAGGGTTAGGGTTAGGGTTAGGGTTAGGGTTAGGGTTAGGGTTAGGGTTAGGGTTAGGGTTAGGGTTAGGGTTAGGGTTAGGGTTAGGGTTAGGGTTAGGGTTAGGGTTAGGGTTAGGGTTAGGGTTAGGGTTAGGGTTAGGGTTAGGGTTAGGGTTAGGGTTAGGGTTAGGGTTAGGGTTAGGGTTAGGGTTAGGGTTAGGGTTAGGGTTAGGGTTAGGGTTAGGGTTAGGGTTAGGGTTAGGGTTAGGGTTAGGGTTAGGGTTAGGGTTAGGGTTAGGGTTAGGGTTAGGGTTAGGGTTAGGGTTAGGGTTAGGGTTAGGGTTAGGGTTAGGGTTAGGGTTAGGGTTAGGGTTAGGGTTAGGGTTAGGGTTAGGGTTAGGGTTAGGGTTAGGGTTAGGGTTAGGGTTAGGGTTAGGGTTAGGGTTAGGGTTAGGGTTAGGGTTAGGGTTAGGGTTAGGGTTAGGGTTAGGGTTAGGGTTAGGGTTAGGGTTAGGGTTAGGGTTAGGGTTAGGGTTAGGGTTAGGGTTAGGGTTAGGGTTAGGGTTAGGGTTAGGGTTAGGGTTAGGGTTAGGGTTAGGGTTAGGGTTAGGGTTAGGGTTAGGGTTAGGGTTAGGGTTAGGGTTAGGGTTAGGGTTAGGGTTAGGGTTAGGGTTAGGGTTAGGGTTAGGGTTAGGGTTAGGGTTAGGGTTAGGGTTAGGGTTAGGGTTAGGGTTAGGGTTAGGGTTAGGGTTAGGGTTAGGGTTAGGGTTAGGGTTAGGGTTAGGGTTAGGGTTAGGGTTAGGGTTAGGGTTAGGGTTAGGGTTAGGGTTAGGGTTAGGGTTAGGGTTAGGGTTAGGGTTAGGGTTAGGGTTAGGGTTAGGGTTAGGGTTAGGGTTAGGGTTAGGGTTAGGGTTAGGGTTAGGGTTAGGGTTAGGGTTAGGGTTAGGGTTAGGGTTAGGGTTAGGGTTAGGGTTAGGGTTAGGGTTAGGGTTAGGGTTAGGGTTAGGGTTAGGGTTAGGGTTAGGGTTAGGGTTAGGGTTAGGGTTAGGGTTAGGGTTAGGGTTAGGGTTAGGGTTAGGGTTAGGGTTAGGGTTAGGGTTAGGGTTAGGGTTAGGGTTAGGGTTAGGGTTAGGGTTAGGGTTAGGGTTAGGGTTAGGGTTAGGGTTAGGGTTAGGGTTAGGGTTAGGGTTAGGGTTAGGGTTAGGGTTAGGGTTAGGGTTAGGGTTAGGGTTAGGGTTAGGGTTAGGGTTAGGGTTAGGGTTAGGGTTAGGGTTAGGGTTAGGGTTAGGGTTAGGGTTAGGGTTAGGGTTAGGGTTAGGGTTAGGGTTAGGGTTAGGGTTAGGGTTAGGGTTAGGGTTAGGGTTAGGGTTAGGGTTAGGGTTAGGGTTAGGGTTAGGGTTAGGGTTAGGGTTAGGGTTAGGGTTAGGGTTAGGGTTAGGGTTAGGGTTAGGGTTAGGGTTAGGGTTAGGGTTAGGGTTAGGGTTAGGGTTAGGGTTAGGGTTAGGGTTAGGGTTAGGGTTAGGGTTAGGGTTAGGGTTAGGGTTAGGGTTAGGGTTAGGGTTAGGGTTAGGGTTAGGGTTAGGGTTAGGGTTAGGGTTAGGGTTAGGGTTAGGGTTAGGGTTAGGGTTAGGGTTAGGGTTAGGGTTAGGGTTAGGGTTAGGGTTAGGGTTAGGGTTAGGGTTAGGGTTAGGGTTAGGGTTAGGGTTAGGGTTAGGGTTAGGGTTAGGGTTAGGGTTAGGGTTAGGGTTAGGGTTAGGGTTAGGGTTAGGGTTAGGGTTAGGGTTAGGGTTAGGGTTAGGGTTAGGGTTAGGGTTAGGGTTAGGGTTAGGGTTAGGGTTAGGGTTAGGGTTAGGGTTAGGGTTAGGGTTAGGGTTAGGGTTAGGGTTAGGGTTAGGGTTAGGGTTAGGGTTAGGGTTAGGGTTAGGGTTAGGGTTAGGGTTAGGGTTAGGGTTAGGGTTAGGGTTAGGGTTAGGGTTAGGGTTAGGGTTAGGGTTAGGGTTAGGGTTAGGGTTAGGGTTAGGGTTAGGGTTAGGGTTAGGGTTAGGGTTAGGGTTAGGGTTAGGGTTAGGGTTAGGGTTAGGGTTAGGGTTAGGGTTAGGGTTAGGGTTAGGGTTAGGGTTAGGGTTAGGGTTAGGGTTAGGGTTAGGGTTAGGGTTAGGGTTAGGGTTAGGGTTAGGGTTAGGGTTAGGGTTAGGGTTAGGGTTAGGGTTAGGGTTAGGGTTAGGGTTAGGGTTAGGGTTAGGGTTAGGGTTAGGGTTAGGGTTAGGGTTAGGGTTAGGGTTAGGGTTAGGGTTAGGGTTAGGGTTAGGGTTAGGGTTAGGGTTAGGGTTAGGGTTAGGGTTAGGGTTAGGGTTAGGGTTAGGGTTAGGGTTAGGGTTAGGGTTAGGGTTAGGGTTAGGGTTAGGGTTAGGGTTAGGGTTAGGGTTAGGGTTAGGGTTAGGGTTAGGGTTAGGGTTAGGGTTAGGGTTAGGGTTAGGGTTAGGGTTAGGGTTAGGGTTAGGGTTAGGGTTAGGGTTAGGGTTAGGGTTAGGGTTAGGGTTAGGGTTAGGGTTAGGGTTAGGGTTAGGGTTAGGGTTAGGGTTAGGGTTAGGGTTAGGGTTAGGGTTAGGGTTAGGGTTAGGGTTAGGGTTAGGGTTAGGGTTAGGGTTAGGGTTAGGGTTAGGGTTAGGGTTAGGGTTAGGGTTAGGGTTAGGGTTAGGGTTAGGGTTAGGGTTAGGGTTAGGGTTAGGGTTAGGGTTAGGGTTAGGGTTAGGGTTAGGGTTAGGGTTAGGGTTAGGGTTAGGGTTAGGGTTAGGGTTAGGGTTAGGGTTAGGGTTAGGGTTAGGGTTAGGGTTAGGGTTAGGGTTAGGGTTAGGGTTAGGGTTAGGGTTAGGGTTAGGGTTAGGGTTAGGGTTAGGGTTAGGGTTAGGGTTAGGGTTAGGGTTAGGGTTAGGGTTAGGGTTAGGGTTAGGGTTAGGGTTAGGGTTAGGGTTAGGGTTAGGGTTAGGGTTAGGGTTAGGGTTAGGGTTAGGGTTAGGGTTAGGGTTAGGGTTAGGGTTAGGGTTAGGGTTAGGGTTAGGGTTAGGGTTAGGGTTAGGGTTAGGGTTAGGGTTAGGGTTAGGGTTAGGGTTAGGGTTAGGGTTAGGGTTAGGGTTAGGGTTAGGGTTAGGGTTAGGGTTAGGGTTAGGGTTAGGGTTAGGGTTAGGGTTAGGGTTAGGGTTAGGGTTAGGGTTAGGGTTAGGGTTAGGGTTAGGGTTAGGGTTAGGGTTAGGGTTAGGGTTAGGGTTAGGGTTAGGGTTAGGGTTAGGGTTAGGGTTAGGGTTAGGGTTAGGGTTAGGGTTAGGGTTAGGGTTAGGGTTAGGGTTAGGGTTAGGGTTAGGGTTAGGGTTAGGGTTAGGGTTAGGGTTAGGGTTAGGGTTAGGGTTAGGGTTAGGGTTAGGGTTAGGGTTAGGGTTAGGGTTAGGGTTAGGGTTAGGGTTAGGGTTAGGGTTAGGGTTAGGGTTAGGGTTAGGGTTAGGGTTAGGGTTAGGGTTAGGGTTAGGGTTAGGGTTAGGGTTAGGGTTAGGGTTAGGGTTAGGGTTAGGGTTAGGGTTAGGGTTAGGGTTAGGGTTAGGGTTAGGGTTAGGGTTAGGGTTAGGGTTAGGGTTAGGGTTAGGGTTAGGGTTAGGGTTAGGGTTAGGGTTAGGGTTAGGGTTAGGGTTAGGGTTAGGGTTAGGGTTAGGGTTAGGGTTAGGGTTAGGGTTAGGGTTAGGGTTAGGGTTAGGGTTAGGGTTAGGGTTAGGGTTAGGGTTAGGGTTAGGGTTAGGGTTAGGGTTAGGGTTAGGGTTAGGGTTAGGGTTAGGGTTAGGGTTAGGGTTAGGGTTAGGGTTAGGGTTAGGGTTAGGGTTAGGGTTAGGGTTAGGGTTAGGGTTAGGGTTAGGGTTAGGGTTAGGGTTAGGGTTAGGGTTAGGGTTAGGGTTAGGGTTAGGGTTAGGGTTAGGGTTAGGGTTAGGGTTAGGGTTAGGGTTAGGGTTAGGGTTAGGGTTAGGGTTAGGGTTAGGGTTAGGGTTAGGGTTAGGGTTAGGGTTAGGGTTAGGGTTAGGGTTAGGGTTAGGGTTAGGGTTAGGGTTAGGGTTAGGGTTAGGGTTAGGGTTAGGGTTAGGGTTAGGGTTAGGGTTAGGGTTAGGGTTAGGGTTAGGGTTAGGGTTAGGGTTAGGGTTAGGGTTAGGGTTAGGGTTAGGGTTAGGGTTAGGGTTAGGGTTAGGGTTAGGGTTAGGGTTAGGGTTAGGGTTAGGGTTAGGGTTAGGGTTAGGGTTAGGGTTAGGGTTAGGGTTAGGGTTAGGGTTAGGGTTAGGGTTAGGGTTAGGGTTAGGGTTAGGGTTAGGGTTAGGGTTAGGGTTAGGGTTAGGGTTAGGGTTAGGGTTAGGGTTAGGGTTAGGGTTAGGGTTAGGGTTAGGGTTAGGGTTAGGGTTAGGGTTAGGGTTAGGGTTAGGGTTAGGGTTAGGGTTAGGGTTAGGGTTAGGGTTAGGGTTAGGGTTAGGGTTAGGGTTAGGGTTAGGGTTAGGGTTAGGGTTAGGGTTAGGGTTAGGGTTAGGGTTAGGGTTAGGGTTAGGGTTAGGGTTAGGGTTAGGGTTAGGGTTAGGGTTAGGGTTAGGGTTAGGGTTAGGGTTAGGGTTAGGGTTAGGGTTAGGGTTAGGGTTAGGGTTAGGGTTAGGGTTAGGGTTAGGGTTAGGGTTAGGGTTAGGGTTAGGGTTAGGGTTAGGGTTAGGGTTAGGGTTAGGGTTAGGGTTAGGGTTAGGGTTAGGGTTAGGGTTAGGGTTAGGGTTAGGGTTAGGGTTAGGGTTAGGGTTAGGGTTAGGGTTAGGGTTAGGGTTAGGGTTAGGGTTAGGGTTAGGGTTAGGGTTAGGGTTAGGGTTAGGGTTAGGGTTAGGGTTAGGGTTAGGGTTAGGGTTAGGGTTAGGGTTAGGGTTAGGGTTAGGGTTAGGGTTAGGGTTAGGGTTAGGGTTAGGGTTAGGGTTAGGGTTAGGGTTAGGGTTAGGGTTAGGGTTAGGGTTAGGGTTAGGGTTAGGGTTAGGGTTAGGGTTAGGGTTAGGGTTAGGGTTAGGGTTAGGGTTAGGGTTAGGGTTAGGGTTAGGGTTAGGGTTAGGGTTAGGGTTAGGGTTAGGGTTAGGGTTAGGGTTAGGGTTAGGGTTAGGGTTAGGGTTAGGGTTAGGGTTAGGGTTAGGGTTAGGGTTAGGGTTAGGGTTAGGGTTAGGGTTAGGGTTAGGGTTAGGGTTAGGGTTAGGGTTAGGGTTAGGGTTAGGGTTAGGGTTAGGGTTAGGGTTAGGGTTAGGGTTAGGGTTAGGGTTAGGGTTAGGGTTAGGGTTAGGGTTAGGGTTAGGGTTAGGGTTAGGGTTAGGGTTAGGGTTAGGGTTAGGGTTAGGGTTAGGGTTAGGGTTAGGGTTAGGGTTAGGGTTAGGGTTAGGGTTAGGGTTAGGGTTAGGGTTAGGGTTAGGGTTAGGGTTAGGGTTAGGGTTAGGGTTAGGGTTAGGGTTAGGGTTAGGGTTAGGGTTAGGGTTAGGGTTAGGGTTAGGGTTAGGGTTAGGGTTAGGGTTAGGGTTAGGGTTAGGGTTAGGGTTAGGGTTAGGGTTAGGGTTAGGGTTAGGGTTAGGGTTAGGGTTAGGGTTAGGGTTAGGGTTAGGGTTAGGGTTAGGGTTAGGGTTAGGGTTAGGGTTAGGGTTAGGGTTAGGGTTAGGGTTAGGGTTAGGGTTAGGGTTAGGGTTAGGGTTAGGGTTAGGGTTAGGGTTAGGGTTAGGGTTAGGGTTAGGGTTAGGGTTAGGGTTAGGGTTAGGGTTAGGGTTAGGGTTAGGGTTAGGGTTAGGGTTAGGGTTAGGGTTAGGGTTAGGGTTAGGGTTAGGGTTAGGGTTAGGGTTAGGGTTAGGGTTAGGGTTAGGGTTAGGGTTAGGGTTAGGGTTAGGGTTAGGGTTAGGGTTAGGGTTAGGGTTAGGGTTAGGGTTAGGGTTAGGGTTAGGGTTAGGGTTAGGGTTAGGGTTAGGGTTAGGGTTAGGGTTAGGGTTAGGGTTAGGGTTAGGGTTAGGGTTAGGGTTAGGGTTAGGGTTAGGGTTAGGGTTAGGGTTAGGGTTAGGGTTAGGGTTAGGGTTAGGGTTAGGGTTAGGGTTAGGGTTAGGGTTAGGGTTAGGGTTAGGGTTAGGGTTAGGGTTAGGGTTAGGGTTAGGGTTAGGGTTAGGGTTAGGGTTAGGGTTAGGGTTAGGGTTAGGGTTAGGGTTAGGGTTAGGGTTAGGGTTAGGGTTAGGGTTAGGGTTAGGGTTAGGGTTAGGGTTAGGGTTAGGGTTAGGGTTAGGGTTAGGGTTAGGGTTAGGGTTAGGGTTAGGGTTAGGGTTAGGGTTAGGGTTAGGGTTAGGGTTAGGGTTAGGGTTAGGGTTAGGGTTAGGGTTAGGGTTAGGGTTAGGGTTAGGGTTAGGGTTAGGGTTAGGGTTAGGGTTAGGGTTAGGGTTAGGGTTAGGGTTAGGGTTAGGGTTAGGGTTAGGGTTAGGGTTAGGGTTAGGGTTAGGGTTAGGGTTAGGGTTAGGGTTAGGGTTAGGGTTAGGGTTAGGGTTAGGGTTAGGGTTAGGGTTAGGGTTAGGGTTAGGGTTAGGGTTAGGGTTAGGGTTAGGGTTAGGGTTAGGGTTAGGGTTAGGGTTAGGGTTAGGGTTAGGGTTAGGGTTAGGGTTAGGGTTAGGGTTAGGGTTAGGGTTAGGGTTAGGGTTAGGGTTAGGGTTAGGGTTAGGGTTAGGGTTAGGGTTAGGGTTAGGGTTAGGGTTAGGGTTAGGGTTAGGGTTAGGGTTAGGGTTAGGGTTAGGGTTAGGGTTAGGGTTAGGGTTAGGGTTAGGGTTAGGGTTAGGGTTAGGGTTAGGGTTAGGGTTAGGGTTAGGGTTAGGGTTAGGGTTAGGGTTAGGGTTAGGGTTAGGGTTAGGGTTAGGGTTAGGGTTAGGGTTAGGGTTAGGGTTAGGGTTAGGGTTAGGGTTAGGGTTAGGGTTAGGGTTAGGGTTAGGGTTAGGGTTAGGGTTAGGGTTAGGGTTAGGGTTAGGGTTAGGGTTAGGGTTAGGGTTAGGGTTAGGGTTAGGGTTAGGGTTAGGGTTAGGGTTAGGGTTAGGGTTAGGGTTAGGGTTAGGGTTAGGGTTAGGGTTAGGGTTAGGGTTAGGGTTAGGGTTAGGGTTAGGGTTAGGGTTAGGGTTAGGGTTAGGGTTAGGGTTAGGGTTAGGGTTAGGGTTAGGGTTAGGGTTAGGGTTAGGGTTAGGGTTAGGGTTAGGGTTAGGGTTAGGGTTAGGGTTAGGGTTAGGGTTAGGGTTAGGGTTAGGGTTAGGGTTAGGGTTAGGGTTAGGGTTAGGGTTAGGGTTAGGGTTAGGGTTAGGGTTAGGGTTAGGGTTAGGGTTAGGGTTAGGGTTAGGGTTAGGGTTAGGGTTAGGGTTAGGGTTAGGGTTAGGGTTAGGGTTAGGGTTAGGGTTAGGGTTAGGGTTAGGGTTAGGGTTAGGGTTAGGGTTAGGGTTAGGGTTAGGGTTAGGGTTAGGGTTAGGGTTAGGGTTAGGGTTAGGGTTAGGGTTAGGGTTAGGGTTAGGGTTAGGGTTAGGGTTAGGGTTAGGGTTAGGGTTAGGGTTAGGGTTAGGGTTAGGGTTAGGGTTAGGGTTAGGGTTAGGGTTAGGGTTAGGGTTAGGGTTAGGGTTAGGGTTAGGGTTAGGGTTAGGGTTAGGGTTAGGGTTAGGGTTAGGGTTAGGGTTAGGGTTAGGGTTAGGGTTAGGGTTAGGGTTAGGGTTAGGGTTAGGGTTAGGGTTAGGGTTAGGGTTAGGGTTAGGGTTAGGGTTAGGGTTAGGGTTAGGGTTAGGGTTAGGGTTAGGGTTAGGGTTAGGGTTAGGGTTAGGGTTAGGGTTAGGGTTAGGGTTAGGGTTAGGGTTAGGGTTAGGGTTAGGGTTAGGGTTAGGGTTAGGGTTAGGGTTAGGGTTAGGGTTAGGGTTAGGGTTAGGGTTAGGGTTAGGGTTAGGGTTAGGGTTAGGGTTAGGGTTAGGGTTAGGGTTAGGGTTAGGGTTAGGGTTAGGGTTAGGGTTAGGGTTAGGGTTAGGGTTAGGGTTAGGGTTAGGGTTAGGGTTAGGGTTAGGGTTAGGGTTAGGGTTAGGGTTAGGGTTAGGGTTAGGGTTAGGGTTAGGGTTAGGGTTAGGGTTAGGGTTAGGGTTAGGGTTAGGGTTAGGGTTAGGGTTAGGGTTAGGGTTAGGGTTAGGGTTAGGGTTAGGGTTAGGGTTAGGGTTAGGGTTAGGGTTAGGGTTAGGGTTAGGGTTAGGGTTAGGGTTAGGGTTAGGGTTAGGGTTAGGGTTAGGGTTAGGGTTAGGGTTAGGGTTAGGGTTAGGGTTAGGGTTAGGGTTAGGGTTAGGGTTAGGGTTAGGGTTAGGGTTAGGGTTAGGGTTAGGGTTAGGGTTAGGGTTAGGGTTAGGGTTAGGGTTAGGGTTAGGGTTAGGGTTAGGGTTAGGGTTAGGGTTAGGGTTAGGGTTAGGGTTAGGGTTAGGGTTAGGGTTAGGGTTAGGGTTAGGGTTAGGGTTAGGGTTAGGGTTAGGGTTAGGGTTAGGGTTAGGGTTAGGGTTAGGGTTAGGGTTAGGGTTAGGGTTAGGGTTAGGGTTAGGGTTAGGGTTAGGGTTAGGGTTAGGGTTAGGGTTAGGGTTAGGGTTAGGGTTAGGGTTAGGGTTAGGGTTAGGGTTAGGGTTAGGGTTAGGGTTAGGGTTAGGGTTAGGGTTAGGGTTAGGGTTAGGGTTAGGGTTAGGGTTAGGGTTAGGGTTAGGGTTAGGGTTAGGGTTAGGGTTAGGGTTAGGGTTAGGGTTAGGGTTAGGGTTAGGGTTAGGGTTAGGGTTAGGGTTAGGGTTAGGGTTAGGGTTAGGGTTAGGGTTAGGGTTAGGGTTAGGGTTAGGGTTAGGGTTAGGGTTAGGGTTAGGGTTAGGGTTAGGGTTAGGGTTAGGGTTAGGGTTAGGGTTAGGGTTAGGGTTAGGGTTAGGGTTAGGGTTAGGGTTAGGGTTAGGGTTAGGGTTAGGGTTAGGGTTAGGGTTAGGGTTAGGGTTAGGGTTAGGGTTAGGGTTAGGGTTAGGGTTAGGGTTAGGGTTAGGGTTAGGGTTAGGGTTAGGGTTAGGGTTAGGGTTAGGGTTAGGGTTAGGGTTAGGGTTAGGGTTAGGGTTAGGGTTAGGGTTAGGGTTAGGGTTAGGGTTAGGGTTAGGGTTAGGGTTAGGGTTAGGGTTAGGGTTAGGGTTAGGGTTAGGGTTAGGGTTAGGGTTAGGGTTAGGGTTAGGGTTAGGGTTAGGGTTAGGGTTAGGGTTAGGGTTAGGGTTAGGGTTAGGGTTAGGGTTAGGGTTAGGGTTAGGGTTAGGGTTAGGGTTAGGGTTAGGGTTAGGGTTAGGGTTAGGGTTAGGGTTAGGGTTAGGGTTAGGGTTAGGGTTAGGGTTAGGGTTAGGGTTAGGGTTAGGGTTAGGGTTAGGGTTAGGGTTAGGGTTAGGGTTAGGGTTAGGGTTAGGGTTAGGGTTAGGGTTAGGGTTAGGGTTAGGGTTAGGGTTAGGGTTAGGGTTAGGGTTAGGGTTAGGGTTAGGGTTAGGGTTAGGGTTAGGGTTAGGGTTAGGGTTAGGGTTAGGGTTAGGGTTAGGGTTAGGGTTAGGGTTAGGGTTAGGGTTAGGGTTAGGGTTAGGGTTAGGGTTAGGGTTAGGGTTAGGGTTAGGGTTAGGGTTAGGGTTAGGGTTAGGGTTAGGGTTAGGGTTAGGGTTAGGGTTAGGGTTAGGGTTAGGGTTAGGGTTAGGGTTAGGGTTAGGGTTAGGGTTAGGGTTAGGGTTAGGGTTAGGGTTAGGGTTAGGGTTAGGGTTAGGGTTAGGGTTAGGGTTAGGGTTAGGGTTAGGGTTAGGGTTAGGGTTAGGGTTAGGGTTAGGGTTAGGGTTAGGGTTAGGGTTAGGGTTAGGGTTAGGGTTAGGGTTAGGGTTAGGGTTAGGGTTAGGGTTAGGGTTAGGGTTAGGGTTAGGGTTAGGGTTAGGGTTAGGGTTAGGGTTAGGGTTAGGGTTAGGGTTAGGGTTAGGGTTAGGGTTAGGGTTAGGGTTAGGGTTAGGGTTAGGGTTAGGGTTAGGGTTAGGGTTAGGGTTAGGGTTAGGGTTAGGGTTAGGGTTAGGGTTAGGGTTAGGGTTAGGGTTAGGGTTAGGGTTAGGGTTAGGGTTAGGGTTAGGGTTAGGGTTAGGGTTAGGGTTAGGGTTAGGGTTAGGGTTAGGGTTAGGGTTAGGGTTAGGGTTAGGGTTAGGGTTAGGGTTAGGGTTAGGGTTAGGGTTAGGGTTAGGGTTAGGGTTAGGGTTAGGGTTAGGGTTAGGGTTAGGGTTAGGGTTAGGGTTAGGGTTAGGGTTAGGGTTAGGGTTAGGGTTAGGGTTAGGGTTAGGGTTAGGGTTAGGGTTAGGGTTAGGGTTAGGGTTAGGGTTAGGGTTAGGGTTAGGGTTAGGGTTAGGGTTAGGGTTAGGGTTAGGGTTAGGGTTAGGGTTAGGGTTAGGGTTAGGGTTAGGGTTAGGGTTAGGGTTAGGGTTAGGGTTAGGGTTAGGGTTAGGGTTAGGGTTAGGGTTAGGGTTAGGGTTAGGGTTAGGGTTAGGGTTAGGGTTAGGGTTAGGGTTAGGGTTAGGGTTAGGGTTAGGGTTAGGGTTAGGGTTAGGGTTAGGGTTAGGGTTAGGGTTAGGGTTAGGGTTAGGGTTAGGGTTAGGGTTAGGGTTAGGGTTAGGGTTAGGGTTAGGGTTAGGGTTAGGGTTAGGGTTAGGGTTAGGGTTAGGGTTAGGGTTAGGGTTAGGGTTAGGGTTAGGGTTAGGGTTAGGGTTAGGGTTAGGGTTAGGGTTAGGGTTAGGGTTAGGGTTAGGGTTAGGGTTAGGGTTAGGGTTAGGGTTAGGGTTAGGGTTAGGGTTAGGGTTAGGGTTAGGGTTAGGGTTAGGGTTAGGGTTAGGGTTAGGGTTAGGGTTAGGGTTAGGGTTAGGGTTAGGGTTAGGGTTAGGGTTAGGGTTAGGGTTAGGGTTAGGGTTAGGGTTAGGGTTAGGGTTAGGGTTAGGGTTAGGGTTAGGGTTAGGGTTAGGGTTAGGGTTAGGGTTAGGGTTAGGGTTAGGGTTAGGGTTAGGGTTAGGGTTAGGGTTAGGGTTAGGGTTAGGGTTAGGGTTAGGGTTAGGGTTAGGGTTAGGGTTAGGGTTAGGGTTAGGGTTAGGGTTAGGGTTAGGGTTAGGGTTAGGGTTAGGGTTAGGGTTAGGGTTAGGGTTAGGGTTAGGGTTAGGGTTAGGGTTAGGGTTAGGGTTAGGGTTAGGGTTAGGGTTAGGGTTAGGGTTAGGGTTAGGGTTAGGGTTAGGGTTAGGGTTAGGGTTAGGGTTAGGGTTAGGGTTAGGGTTAGGGTTAGGGTTAGGGTTAGGGTTAGGGTTAGGGTTAGGGTTAGGGTTAGGGTTAGGGTTAGGGTTAGGGTTAGGGTTAGGGTTAGGGTTAGGGTTAGGGTTAGGGTTAGGGTTAGGGTTAGGGTTAGGGTTAGGGTTAGGGTTAGGGTTAGGGTTAGGGTTAGGGTTAGGGTTAGGGTTAGGGTTAGGGTTAGGGTTAGGGTTAGGGTTAGGGTTAGGGTTAGGGTTAGGGTTAGGGTTAGGGTTAGGGTTAGGGTTAGGGTTAGGGTTAGGGTTAGGGTTAGGGTTAGGGTTAGGGTTAGGGTTAGGGTTAGGGTTAGGGTTAGGGTTAGGGTTAGGGTTAGGGTTAGGGTTAGGGTTAGGGTTAGGGTTAGGGTTAGGGTTAGGGTTAGGGTTAGGGTTAGGGTTAGGGTTAGGGTTAGGGTTAGGGTTAGGGTTAGGGTTAGGGTTAGGGTTAGGGTTAGGGTTAGGGTTAGGGTTAGGGTTAGGGTTAGGGTTAGGGTTAGGGTTAGGGTTAGGGTTAGGGTTAGGGTTAGGGTTAGGGTTAGGGTTAGGGTTAGGGTTAGGGTTAGGGTTAGGGTTAGGGTTAGGGTTAGGGTTAGGGTTAGGGTTAGGGTTAGGGTTAGGGTTAGGGTTAGGGTTAGGGTTAGGGTTAGGGTTAGGGTTAGGGTTAGGGTTAGGGTTAGGGTTAGGGTTAGGGTTAGGGTTAGGGTTAGGGTTAGGGTTAGGGTTAGGGTTAGGGTTAGGGTTAGGGTTAGGGTTAGGGTTAGGGTTAGGGTTAGGGTTAGGGTTAGGGTTAGGGTTAGGGTTAGGGTTAGGGTTAGGGTTAGGGTTAGGGTTAGGGTTAGGGTTAGGGTTAGGGTTAGGGTTAGGGTTAGGGTTAGGGTTAGGGTTAGGGTTAGGGTTAGGGTTAGGGTTAGGGTTAGGGTTAGGGTTAGGGTTAGGGTTAGGGTTAGGGTTAGGGTTAGGGTTAGGGTTAGGGTTAGGGTTAGGGTTAGGGTTAGGGTTAGGGTTAGGGTTAGGGTTAGGGTTAGGGTTAGGGTTAGGGTTAGGGTTAGGGTTAGGGTTAGGGTTAGGGTTAGGGTTAGGGTTAGGGTTAGGGTTAGGGTTAGGGTTAGGGTTAGGGTTAGGGTTAGGGTTAGGGTTAGGGTTAGGGTTAGGGTTAGGGTTAGGGTTAGGGTTAGGGTTAGGGTTAGGGTTAGGGTTAGGGTTAGGGTTAGGGTTAGGGTTAGGGTTAGGGTTAGGGTTAGGGTTAGGGTTAGGGTTAGGGTTAGGGTTAGGGTTAGGGTTAGGGTTAGGGTTAGGGTTAGGGTTAGGGTTAGGGTTAGGGTTAGGGTTAGGGTTAGGGTTAGGGTTAGGGTTAGGGTTAGGGTTAGGGTTAGGGTTAGGGTTAGGGTTAGGGTTAGGGTTAGGGTTAGGGTTAGGGTTAGGGTTAGGGTTAGGGTTAGGGTTAGGGTTAGGGTTAGGGTTAGGGTTAGGGTTAGGGTTAGGGTTAGGGTTAGGGTTAGGGTTAGGGTTAGGGTTAGGGTTAGGGTTAGGGTTAGGGTTAGGGTTAGGGTTAGGGTTAGGGTTAGGGTTAGGGTTAGGGTTAGGGTTAGGGTTAGGGTTAGGGTTAGGGTTAGGGTTAGGGTTAGGGTTAGGGTTAGGGTTAGGGTTAGGGTTAGGGTTAGGGTTAGGGTTAGGGTTAGGGTTAGGGTTAGGGTTAGGGTTAGGGTTAGGGTTAGGGTTAGGGTTAGGGTTAGGGTTAGGGTTAGGGTTAGGGTTAGGGTTAGGGTTAGGGTTAGGGTTAGGGTTAGGGTTAGGGTTAGGGTTAGGGTTAGGGTTAGGGTTAGGGTTAGGGTTAGGGTTAGGGTTAGGGTTAGGGTTAGGGTTAGGGTTAGGGTTAGGGTTAGGGTTAGGGTTAGGGTTAGGGTTAGGGTTAGGGTTAGGGTTAGGGTTAGGGTTAGGGTTAGGGTTAGGGTTAGGGTTAGGGTTAGGGTTAGGGTTAGGGTTAGGGTTAGGGTTAGGGTTAGGGTTAGGGTTAGGGTTAGGGTTAGGGTTAGGGTTAGGGTTAGGGTTAGGGTTAGGGTTAGGGTTAGGGTTAGGGTTAGGGTTAGGGTTAGGGTTAGGGTTAGGGTTAGGGTTAGGGTTAGGGTTAGGGTTAGGGTTAGGGTTAGGGTTAGGGTTAGGGTTAGGGTTAGGGTTAGGGTTAGGGTTAGGGTTAGGGTTAGGGTTAGGGTTAGGGTTAGGGTTAGGGTTAGGGTTAGGGTTAGGGTTAGGGTTAGGGTTAGGGTTAGGGTTAGGGTTAGGGTTAGGGTTAGGGTTAGGGTTAGGGTTAGGGTTAGGGTTAGGGTTAGGGTTAGGGTTAGGGTTAGGGTTAGGGTTAGGGTTAGGGTTAGGGTTAGGGTTAGGGTTAGGGTTAGGGTTAGGGTTAGGGTTAGGGTTAGGGTTAGGGTTAGGGTTAGGGTTAGGGTTAGGGTTAGGGTTAGGGTTAGGGTTAGGGTTAGGGTTAGGGTTAGGGTTAGGGTTAGGGTTAGGGTTAGGGTTAGGGTTAGGGTTAGGGTTAGGGTTAGGGTTAGGGTTAGGGTTAGGGTTAGGGTTAGGGTTAGGGTTAGGGTTAGGGTTAGGGTTAGGGTTAGGGTTAGGGTTAGGGTTAGGGTTAGGGTTAGGGTTAGGGTTAGGGTTAGGGTTAGGGTTAGGGTTAGGGTTAGGGTTAGGGTTAGGGTTAGGGTTAGGGTTAGGGTTAGGGTTAGGGTTAGGGTTAGGGTTAGGGTTAGGGTTAGGGTTAGGGTTAGGGTTAGGGTTAGGGTTAGGGTTAGGGTTAGGGTTAGGGTTAGGGTTAGGGTTAGGGTTAGGGTTAGGGTTAGGGTTAGGGTTAGGGTTAGGGTTAGGGTTAGGGTTAGGGTTAGGGTTAGGGTTAGGGTTAGGGTTAGGGTTAGGGTTAGGGTTAGGGTTAGGGTTAGGGTTAGGGTTAGGGTTAGGGTTAGGGTTAGGGTTAGGGTTAGGTTAGGGTTAGGGTTAGGGTTAGGGTTAGGGTTAGGGTTAGGGTTAGGGTTAGGGTTAGGGTTAGGGTTAGGGTTAGGGTTAGGGTTAGGGTTAGGGTTAGGGTTAGGGTTAGGGTTAGGGTTAGGGTTAGGGTTAGGGTTAGGGTTAGGGTTAGGGTTAGGGTTAGGGTTAGGGTTAGGGTTAGGGTTAGGGTTAGGGTTAGGGTTAGGGTTAGGGTTAGGGTTAGGGTTAGGGTTAGGGTTAGGGTTAGGGTTAGGGTTAGGGTTAGGGTTAGGGTTAGGGTTAGGGTTAGGGTTAGGGTTAGGGTTAGGGTTAGGGTTAGGGTTAGGGTTAGGGTTAGGGTTAGGGTTAGGGTTAGGGTTAGGGTTAGGGTTAGGGTTAGGGTTAGGGTTAGGGTTAGGGTTAGGGTTAGGGTTAGGGTTAGGGTTAGGGTTAGGGTTAGGGTTAGGGTTAGGGTTAGGGTTAGGGGTTAGGGTTAGGGTTAGGGTTAGGGTTAGGGTTAGGGTTAGGGTTAGGGTTAGGGTTAGGGTTAGGGTTAGGGTTAGGGTTAGGGTTAGGGTTAGGGTTAGGGTTAGGGTTAGGGTTAGGGTTAGGGTTAGGGTTAGGGTTAGGGTTAGGGTTAGGGTTAGGGTTAGGGTTAGGGTTAGGGTTAGGGTTAGGGTTAGGGTTAGGGTTAGGGTTAGGGTTAGGGTTAGGGTTAGGGTTAGGGTTAGGGTTAGGGTTAGGGTTAGGGTTAGGGTTAGGGTTAGGGTTAGGGTTAGGGTTAGGGTTAGGGTTAGGGTTAGGGTTAGGGTTAGGGTTAGGGTTAGGGTTAGGGTTAGGGTTAGGGTTAGGGTTAGGGTTAGGGTTAGGGTTAGGGTTAGGGTTAGGGTTAGGGTTAGGGTTAGGGTTTAGGGTTAGGGTTAGGGTTAGGGTTAGGGTTAGGGTTAGGGTTAGGGTTAGGGTTAGGGTTAGGGTTAGGGTTAGGGTTAGGGTTAGGGTTAGGGTTAGGGTTAGGGTTAGGGTTAGGGTTAGGGTTAGGGTTAGGGTTAGGGTTAGGGTTAGGGTTAGGGTTAGGGTTAGGGTTAGGGTTAGGGTTAGGGTTAGGGTTAGGGTTAGGGTTAGGGTTAGGGTTAGGGTTAGGGTTAGGGTTAGGGTTAGGGTTAGGGTTAGGGTTAGGGTTAGGGTTAGGGTTAGGGTTAGGGTTAGGGTTAGGGTTAGGGTTAGGGTTAGGTTAGGGTTAGGGTTAGGGTTAGGGTTAGGGTTAGGGTTAGGGTTAGGGTTAGGGTTAGGGTTAGGGTTAGGGTTAGGGTTAGGGTTAGGGTTAGGGTTAGGGTTAGGGTTAGGGTTAGGGTTAGGGTTAGGGTTAGGGTTAGGGTTAGGGTTAGGGTTAGGGTTAGGGTTAGGGTTAGGGTTAGGGTTAGGGTTAGGGTTAGGGTTAGGGTTAGGGTTAGGGTTAGGGTTAGGGTTAGGGTTAGGTTAGGTTAGGGTTAGGGTTAGGGTTAGGGTTAGGGTTAGGGTTAGGGTTAGGGTTAGGGTTAGGGTTAGGGTTAGGGTTAGGGTTAGGGTTAGGGTTGGGTTAGGGTTAGGGTTAGGGTTAGGGTTAGGGTTAGGGTTAGGGTTAGGGTTAGGGTTAGGGTTAGGTTAGGGTTAGGGTTAGGGTTAGGGTTAGGGTTAGGGTTAGGGTTAGGGTTAGGGTTAGGGTTAGGGTTAGGGTTAGGGTTAGGGTTAGGGTTAGGGTTAGGGTTAGGGTTAGGGTTAGGGTTAGGGTTAGGGTTAGGGTTAGGGTTAGGGTTAGGGTTAGGGTTAGGGTTAGGGTTAGGGTTAGGGTTAGGGTTAGGGTTAGGGTTAGGGTTAGGGTTAGGGTTAGGGTTAGGTTAGGGTTAGGGTTAGGGTTAGGGTTAGGGTTAGGGTTAGGGGTTAGGGTTAGGGTTAGGGTTAGGGTTAGGGTTAGGTTAGGGTTAGGGTTAGGGTTAGGGTTAGGTTGGGTTAGGGTTAGGGTTAGGGTTAGGGTTAGGGTTAGGGTTAGGGTTAGGGTTAGGGTTAGGGTTAGGGTTAGGGTTAGGGTTAGGGTTAGGGTTAGGGTTAGGGTTAGGGTTAGGGTTAGGGTTAGGGTAGGTTAGGGTTAGGGTTAGGGTTAGGGTTAGGGTTAGGGTTAGGGTTTAGGGTTAGGGTTAGGGTTAGGGTTAGGGTTAGGGTTAGGGTTAGGGTTAGGGTTAGGGTTAGGGTTAGGGTTAGGGTTAGGGTTAGGGTTAGGGTTAGGGTTAGGGTTAGGGTTAGGGTTAGGGTTAGGGTTAGGGTTAGGGTTAGGGTTAGGGTTAGGGTTAGGGTTAGGGTTAGGGTTAGGGTTAGGGTTAGGGTTAGGGTTAGGGTTAGGGTTAGGGTTAGGGTTAGGGTTAGGGTTAGGGTTAGGGTTAGGGTTAGGGTTAGGGTTAGGGTTAGGGTTAGGGTTAGGGTTAGGGTTAGGGTTAGGTTAGGGTTAGGGTTAGGGTTAGGGTTAGGGTTAGGGTTAGGGTTAGGGGTAGGGTTAGGGTTAGGGTTAGGGTTAGGGTTAGGGTTAGGGTTAGGGTTAGGTTAGGGTTAGGGTTAGGGTTAGGGTTAGGGTTAGGGTTAGGGTTAGGGTTAGGGTTAGGGTTAGGGTTAGGGTTAGGGTTAGGGTTAGGGTTAGGG
>OX387254.1:10047114-10134699 GCA_947562095.1 Branchellion lobata | reverse complement strand
CCTAACCCTAACCCTAACCCTAACCCTAACCCTAACCCTAACCCTAACCCTAACCCTAACCCTAACCCTAACCCTAACCCTAACCCTAACCCTAACCCTAACCCTAACCCTAACCCTAACCCTAACCCTAACCCTAACCCTAACCCTAACCCTAACCCTAACCCTAACCCTAACCCTAACCCTAACCCTAACCCTAACCCTAACCCTAACCCTAACCCTAACCCTAACCCTAACCCTAACCCTAACCCTAACCCTAACCCTAACCCTAACCCTAACCCTAACCCTAACCCTAACCCTAACCCTAACCCTAACCCTAACCCTAACCCTAACCCTAACCCTAACCCTAACCCTAACCCTAACCCTAACCCTAACCCTAACCCTAACCCTAACCCTAACCCTAACCCTAACCCTAACCCTAACCCTAACCTAACCCTAACCCTAACCCTAACCCTAACCCTAACCCTAACCCTAACCCTAACCCTAACCCTAACCCTAACCCTAACCCTAACCCTAACCCTAACCCTAACCCTAACCCTAACCCTAACCCTAACCCTAACCCTAACCCTAACCCTAACCCTAACCCTAACCCTAACCCTAACCCTAACCCTAACCCTAACCCTAACCCTAACCCTAACCCTAACCCTAACCCTAACCCTAACCCTAACCCTAACCCTAACCCTAACCCTAACCCTAACCCTAACCCTAACCCTAACCCTAACCCTAACCCTAACCCTAACCCTAACCCTAACCCTAACCCTAACCCTAACCCTAACCCTAACCCTAACCCTAACCCTAACCCTAACCCTAACCCTAACCCTAACCCTAACCCTAACCCTAACCCTAACCCTAACCCTAACCCTAACCCTAACCCTAACCCTAACCCTAACCCTAACCCTAACCCTAACCCTAACCCTAACCCTAACCCTAACCCTAACCCTAACCCTAACCCTAACCCTAACCCTAACCCTAACCCTAACCCTAACCCTAACCCTAACCCTAACCCTAACCCTAACCCTAACCCTAACCCTAACCCTAACCCTAACCCTAACCCTAACCCTAACCCTAACCCTAACCCTAACCCTAACCCTAACCCTAACCCTAACCCTAACCCTAACCCTAACCCTAACCCTAACCCTAACCCTAACCCTAACCCTAACCCTAACCCTAACCCTAACCCTAACCCTAACCCTAACCCTAACCCTAACCCTAACCCTAACCCTAACCCTAACCCTAACCCTAACCCTAACCCTAACCCTAACCCTAACCCTAACCCTAACCCTAACCCTAACCCTAACCCTAACCCTAACCCTAACCCTAACCCTAACCCTAACCCTAACCCTAACCCTAACCCTAACCCTAACCCTAACCCTAACCCTAACCCTAACCCTAACCCTAACCCTAACCCTAACCCTAACCCTAACCCTAACCCTAACCCTAACCCTAACCCTAACCCTAACCCTAACCCTAACCCTAACCCTAACCCTAACCCTAACCCTAACCCTAACCCTAACCCTAACCCTAACCCTAACCCTAACCCTAACCCTAACCCTAACCCTAACCCTAACCCTAACCCTAACCCTAACCCTAACCCTAACCCTAACCCTAACCCTAACCCTAACCCTAACCCTAACCCTAACCCTAACCCTAACCCTAACCCTAACCCTAACCCTAACCCTAACCCTAACCCTAACCCTAACCCTAACCCTAACCCTAACCCTAACCCTAACCCTAACCCTAACCCTAACCCTAACCCTAACCCTAACCCTAACCCTAACCCTAACCCTAACCCTAACCCTAACCCTAACCCTAACCCTAACCCTAACCCTAACCCTAACCCTAACCCTAACCCTAACCCTAACCCTAACCCTAACCCTAACCCTAACCCTAACCCTAACCCTAACCCTAACCCTAACCCTAACCCTAACCCTAACCCTAACCCTAACCCTAACCCTAACCCTAACCCTAACCCTAACCCTAACCCTAACCCTAACCCTAACCCTAACCCTAACCCTAACCCTAACCCTAACCCTAACCCTAACCCTAACCCTAACCCTAACCCTAACCCTAACCCTAACCCTAACCCTAACCCTAACCCTAACCCTAACCCTAACCCTAACCCTAACCCTAACCCTAACCCTAACCCTAACCCTAACCCTAACCCTAACCCTAACCCTAACCCTAACCCTAACCCTAACCCTAACCCTAACCCTAACCCTAACCCTAACCCTAACCCTAACCCTAACCCTAACCCTAACCCTAACCCTAACCCTAACCCTAACCCTAACCCTAACCCTAACCCTAACCCTAACCCTAACCCTAACCCTAACCCTAACCCTAACCCTAACCCTAACCCTAACCCTAACCCTAACCCTAACCCTAACCCTAACCCTAACCCTAACCCTAACCCTAACCCTAACCCTAACCCTAACCCTAACCCTAACCCTAACCCTAACCCTAACCCTAACCCTAACCCTAACCCTAACCCTAACCCTAACCCTAACCCTAACCCTAACCCTAACCCTAACCCTAACCCTAACCCTAACCCTAACCCTAACCCTAACCCTAACCCTAACCCTAACCCTAACCCTAACCCTAACCCTAACCCTAACCCTAACCCTAACCCTAACCCTAACCCTAACCCTAACCCTAACCCTAACCCTAACCCTAACCCTAACCCTAACCCTAACCCTAACCCTAACCCTAACCCTAACCCTAACCCTAACCCTAACCCTAACCCTAACCCTAACCCTAACCCTAACCCTAACCCTAACCCTAACCCTAACCCTAACCCTAACCCTAACCCTAACCCTAACCCTAACCCTAACCCTAACCCTAACCCTAACCCTAACCCTAACCCTAACCCTAACCCTAACCCTAACCCTAACCCTAACCCTAACCCTAACCCTAACCCTAACCCTAACCCTAACCCTAACCCTAACCCTAACCCTAACCCTAACCCTAACCCTAACCCTAACCCTAACCCTAACCCTAACCCTAACCCTAACCCTAACCCTAACCCTAACCCTAACCCTAACCCTAACCCTAACCCTAACCCTAACCCTAACCCTAACCCTAACCCTAACCCTAACCCTAACCCTAACCCTAACCCTAACCCTAACCCTAACCCTAACCCTAACCCTAACCCTAACCCTAACCCTAACCCTAACCCTAACCCTAACCCTAACCCTAACCCTAACCCTAACCCTAACCCTAACCCTAACCCTAACCCTAACCCTAACCCTAACCCTAACCCTAACCCTAACCCTAACCCTAACCCTAACCCTAACCCTAACCCTAACCCTAACCCTAACCCTAACCCTAACCCTAACCCTAACCCTAACCCTAACCCTAACCCTAACCCTAACCCTAACCCTAACCCTAACCCTAACCCTAACCCTAACCCTAACCCTAACCCTAACCCTAACCCTAACCCTAACCCTAACCCTAACCCTAACCCTAACCCTAACCCTAACCCTAACCCTAACCCTAACCCTAACCCTAACCCTAACCCTAACCCTAACCCTAACCCTAACCCTAACCCTAACCCTAACCCTAACCCTAACCCTAACCCTAACCCTAACCCTAACCCTAACCCTAACCCTAACCCTAACCCTAACCCTAACCCTAACCCTAACCCTAACCCTAACCCTAACCCTAACCCTAACCCTAACCCTAACCCTAACCCTAACCCTAACCCTAACCCTAACCCTAACCCTAACCCTAACCCTAACCCTAACCCTAACCCTAACCCTAACCCTAACCCTAACCCTAACCCTAACCCTAACCCTAACCCTAACCCTAACCCTAACCCTAACCCTAACCCTAACCCTAACCCTAACCCTAACCCTAACCCTAACCCTAACCCTAACCCTAACCCTAACCCTAACCCTAACCCTAACCCTAACCCTAACCCTAACCCTAACCCTAACCCTAACCCTAACCCTAACCCTAACCCTAACCCTAACCCTAACCCTAACCCTAACCCTAACCCTAACCCTAACCCTAACCCTAACCCTAACCCTAACCCTAACCCTAACCCTAACCCTAACCCTAACCCTAACCCTAACCCTAACCCTAACCCTAACCCTAACCCTAACCCTAACCCTAACCCTAACCCTAACCCTAACCCTAACCCTAACCCTAACCCTAACCCTAACCCTAACCCTAACCCTAACCCTAACCCTAACCCTAACCCTAACCCTAACCCTAACCCTAACCCTAACCCTAACCCTAACCCTAACCCTAACCCTAACCCTAACCCTAACCCTAACCCTAACCCTAACCCTAACCCTAACCCTAACCCTAACCCTAACCCTAACCCTAACCCTAACCCTAACCCTAACCCTAACCCTAACCCTAACCCTAACCCTAACCCTAACCCTAACCCTAACCCTAACCCTAACCCTAACCCTAACCCTAACCCTAACCCTAACCCTAACCCTAACCCTAACCCTAACCCTAACCCTAACCCTAACCCTAACCCTAACCCTAACCCTAACCCTAACCCTAACCCTAACCCTAACCCTAACCCTAACCCTAACCCTAACCCTAACCCTAACCCTAACCCTAACCCTAACCCTAACCCTAACCCTAACCCTAACCCTAACCCTAACCCTAACCCTAACCCTAACCCTAACCCTAACCCTAACCCTAACCCTAACCCTAACCCTAACCCTAACCCTAACCCTAACCCTAACCCTAACCCTAACCCTAACCCTAACCCTAACCCTAACCCTAACCCTAACCCTAACCCTAACCCTAACCCTAACCCTAACCCTAACCCTAACCCTAACCCTAACCCTAACCCTAACCCTAACCCTAACCCTAACCCTAACCCTAACCCTAACCCTAACCCTAACCCTAACCCTAACCCTAACCCTAACCCTAACCCTAACCCTAACCCTAACCCTAACCCTAACCCTAACCCTAACCCTAACCCTAACCCTAACCCTAACCCTAACCCTAACCCTAACCCTAACCCTAACCCTAACCCTAACCCTAACCCTAACCCTAACCCTAACCCTAACCCTAACCCTAACCCTAACCCTAACCCTAACCCTAACCCTAACCCTAACCCTAACCCTAACCCTAACCCTAACCCTAACCCTAACCCTAACCCTAACCCTAACCCTAACCCTAACCCTAACCCTAACCCTAACCCTAACCCTAACCCTAACCCTAACCCTAACCCTAACCCTAACCCTAACCCTAACCCTAACCCTAACCCTAACCCTAACCCTAACCCTAACCCTAACCCTAACCCTAACCCTAACCCTAACCCTAACCCTAACCCTAACCCTAACCCTAACCCTAACCCTAACCCTAACCCTAACCCTAACCCTAACCCTAACCCTAACCCTAACCCTAACCCTAACCCTAACCCTAACCCTAACCCTAACCCTAACCCTAACCCTAACCCTAACCCTAACCCTAACCCTAACCCTAACCCTAACCCTAACCCTAACCCTAACCCTAACCCTAACCCTAACCCTAACCCTAACCCTAACCCTAACCCTAACCCTAACCCTAACCCTAACCCTAACCCTAACCCTAACCCTAACCCTAACCCTAACCCTAACCCTAACCCTAACCCTAACCCTAACCCTAACCCTAACCCTAACCCTAACCCTAACCCTAACCCTAACCCTAACCCTAACCCTAACCCTAACCCTAACCCTAACCCTAACCCTAACCCTAACCCTAACCCTAACCCTAACCCTAACCCTAACCCTAACCCTAACCCTAACCCTAACCCTAACCCTAACCCTAACCCTAACCCTAACCCTAACCCTAACCCTAACCCTAACCCTAACCCTAACCCTAACCCTAACCCTAACCCTAACCCTAACCCTAACCCTAACCCTAACCCTAACCCTAACCCTAACCCTAACCCTAACCCTAACCCTAACCCTAACCCTAACCCTAACCCTAACCCTAACCCTAACCCTAACCCTAACCCTAACCCTAACCCTAACCCTAACCCTAACCCTAACCCTAACCCTAACCCTAACCCTAACCCTAACCCTAACCCTAACCCTAACCCTAACCCTAACCCTAACCCTAACCCTAACCCTAACCCTAACCCTAACCCTAACCCTAACCCTAACCCTAACCCTAACCCTAACCCTAACCCTAACCCTAACCCTAACCCTAACCCTAACCCTAACCCTAACCCTAACCCTAACCCTAACCCTAACCCTAACCCTAACCCTAACCCTAACCCTAACCCTAACCCTAACCCTAACCCTAACCCTAACCCTAACCCTAACCCTAACCCTAACCCTAACCCTAACCCTAACCCTAACCCTAACCCTAACCCTAACCCTAACCCTAACCCTAACCCTAACCCTAACCCTAACCCTAACCCTAACCCTAACCCTAACCCTAACCCTAACCCTAACCCTAACCCTAACCCTAACCCTAACCCTAACCCTAACCCTAACCCTAACCCTAACCCTAACCCTAACCCTAACCCTAACCCTAACCCTAACCCTAACCCTAACCCTAACCCTAACCCTAACCCTAACCCTAACCCTAACCCTAACCCTAACCCTAACCCTAACCCTAACCCTAACCCTAACCCTAACCCTAACCCTAACCCTAACCCTAACCCTAACCCTAACCCTAACCCTAACCCTAACCCTAACCCTAACCCTAACCCTAACCCTAACCCTAACCCTAACCCTAACCCTAACCCTAACCCTAACCCTAACCCTAACCCTAACCCTAACCCTAACCCTAACCCTAACCCTAACCCTAACCCTAACCCTAACCCTAACCCTAACCCTAACCCTAACCCTAACCCTAACCCTAACCCTAACCCTAACCCTAACCCTAACCCTAACCCTAACCCTAACCCTAACCCTAACCCTAACCCTAACCCTAACCCTAACCCTAACCCTAACCCTAACCCTAACCCTAACCCTAACCCTAACCCTAACCCTAACCCTAACCCTAACCCTAACCCTAACCCTAACCCTAACCCTAACCCTAACCCTAACCCTAACCCTAACCCTAACCCTAACCCTAACCCTAACCCTAACCCTAACCCTAACCCTAACCCTAACCCTAACCCTAACCCTAACCCTAACCCTAACCCTAACCCTAACCCTAACCCTAACCCTAACCCTAACCCTAACCCTAACCCTAACCCTAACCCTAACCCTAACCCTAACCCTAACCCTAACCCTAACCCTAACCCTAACCCTAACCCTAACCCTAACCCTAACCCTAACCCTAACCCTAACCCTAACCCTAACCCTAACCCTAACCCTAACCCTAACCCTAACCCTAACCCTAACCCTAACCCTAACCCTAACCCTAACCCTAACCCTAACCCTAACCCTAACCCTAACCCTAACCCTAACCCTAACCCTAACCCTAACCCTAACCCTAACCCTAACCCTAACCCTAACCCTAACCCTAACCCTAACCCTAACCCTAACCCTAACCCTAACCCTAACCCTAACCCTAACCCTAACCCTAACCCTAACCCTAACCCTAACCCTAACCCTAACCCTAACCCTAACCCTAACCCTAACCCTAACCCTAACCCTAACCCTAACCCTAACCCTAACCCTAACCCTAACCCTAACCCTAACCCTAACCCTAACCCTAACCCTAACCCTAACCCTAACCCTAACCCTAACCCTAACCCTAACCCTAACCCTAACCCTAACCCTAACCCTAACCCTAACCCTAACCCTAACCCTAACCCTAACCCTAACCCTAACCCTAACCCTAACCCTAACCCTAACCCTAACCCTAACCCTAACCCTAACCCTAACCCTAACCCTAACCCTAACCCTAACCCTAACCCTAACCCTAACCCTAACCCTAACCCTAACCCTAACCCTAACCCTAACCCTAACCCTAACCCTAACCCTAACCCTAACCCTAACCCTAACCCTAACCCTAACCCTAACCCTAACCCTAACCCTAACCCTAACCCTAACCCTAACCCTAACCCTAACCCTAACCCTAACCCTAACCCTAACCCTAACCCTAACCCTAACCCTAACCCTAACCCTAACCCTAACCCTAACCCTAACCCTAACCCTAACCCTAACCCTAACCCTAACCCTAACCCTAACCCTAACCCTAACCCTAACCCTAACCCTAACCCTAACCCTAACCCTAACCCTAACCCTAACCCTAACCCTAACCCTAACCCTAACCCTAACCCTAACCCTAACCCTAACCCTAACCCTAACCCTAACCCTAACCCTAACCCTAACCCTAACCCTAACCCTAACCCTAACCCTAACCCTAACCCTAACCCTAACCCTAACCCTAACCCTAACCCTAACCCTAACCCTAACCCTAACCCTAACCCTAACCCTAACCCTAACCCTAACCCTAACCCTAACCCTAACCCTAACCCTAACCCTAACCCTAACCCTAACCCTAACCCTAACCCTAACCCTAACCCTAACCCTAACCCTAACCCTAACCCTAACCCTAACCCTAACCCTAACCCTAACCCTAACCCTAACCCTAACCCTAACCCTAACCCTAACCCTAACCCTAACCCTAACCCTAACCCTAACCCTAACCCTAACCCTAACCCTAACCCTAACCCTAACCCTAACCCTAACCCTAACCCTAACCCTAACCCTAACCCTAACCCTAACCCTAACCCTAACCCTAACCCTAACCCTAACCCTAACCCTAACCCTAACCCTAACCCTAACCCTAACCCTAACCCTAACCCTAACCCTAACCCTAACCCTAACCCTAACCCTAACCCTAACCCTAACCCTAACCCTAACCCTAACCCTAACCCTAACCCTAACCCTAACCCTAACCCTAACCCTAACCCTAACCCTAACCCTAACCCTAACCCTAACCCTAACCCTAACCCTAACCCTAACCCTAACCCTAACCCTAACCCTAACCCTAACCCTAACCCTAACCCTAACCCTAACCCTAACCCTAACCCTAACCCTAACCCTAACCCTAACCCTAACCCTAACCCTAACCCTAACCCTAACCCTAACCCTAACCCTAACCCTAACCCTAACCCTAACCCTAACCCTAACCCTAACCCTAACCCTAACCCTAACCCTAACCCTAACCCTAACCCTAACCCTAACCCTAACCCTAACCCTAACCCTAACCCTAACCCTAACCCTAACCCTAACCCTAACCCTAACCCTAACCCTAACCCTAACCCTAACCCTAACCCTAACCCTAACCCTAACCCTAACCCTAACCCTAACCCTAACCCTAACCCTAACCCTAACCCTAACCCTAACCCTAACCCTAACCCTAACCCTAACCCTAACCCTAACCCTAACCCTAACCCTAACCCTAACCCTAACCCTAACCCTAACCCTAACCCTAACCCTAACCCTAACCCTAACCCTAACCCTAACCCTAACCCTAACCCTAACCCTAACCCTAACCCTAACCCTAACCCTAACCCTAACCCTAACCCTAACCCTAACCCTAACCCTAACCCTAACCCTAACCCTAACCCTAACCCTAACCCTAACCCTAACCCTAACCCTAACCCTAACCCTAACCCTAACCCTAACCCTAACCCTAACCCTAACCCTAACCCTAACCCTAACCCTAACCCTAACCCTAACCCTAACCCTAACCCTAACCCTAACCCTAACCCTAACCCTAACCCTAACCCTAACCCTAACCCTAACCCTAACCCTAACCCTAACCCTAACCCTAACCCTAACCCTAACCCTAACCCTAACCCTAACCCTAACCCTAACCCTAACCCTAACCCTAACCCTAACCCTAACCCTAACCCTAACCCTAACCCTAACCCTAACCCTAACCCTAACCCTAACCCTAACCCTAACCCTAACCCTAACCCTAACCCTAACCCTAACCCTAACCCTAACCCTAACCCTAACCCTAACCCTAACCCTAACCCTAACCCTAACCCTAACCCTAACCCTAACCCTAACCCTAACCCTAACCCTAACCCTAACCCTAACCCTAACCCTAACCCTAACCCTAACCCTAACCCTAACCCTAACCCTAACCCTAACCCTAACCCTAACCCTAACCCTAACCCTAACCCTAACCCTAACCCTAACCCTAACCCTAACCCTAACCCTAACCCTAACCCTAACCCTAACCCTAACCCTAACCCTAACCCTAACCCTAACCCTAACCCTAACCCTAACCCTAACCCTAACCCTAACCCTAACCCATTTTTTTTCATACCTTTAATAGGACTTTAGGTTTCCACTGTACTTTGACCTCAAAGCTTGGAATATGGGGTTAGAGTGGATATTTTTTGGGGTAATATTCATTTTTAAATGAGAAACATAAATGATTTTTTCAATTTCCATTTTTCCTTTTTTTTTCATACCTTTAATAGGACTTTAAGTTTCCACTGTACTTTGACCTCAAAGCTTGGAATATGGGGTTAGAGTGGAAATTTTTTGGGGTAATATTCATTTTTAAATTAGAAACATAAATGATTTTTTCAATTTCCATTTTTCCATTTTTTTTCATACCTTTAATAGGACTTTAGGTTTCCACTGTACTTTGACCTCAAAGCATGGAATATGGGGTTAAAGTGGAAATTTTTTGGGGTAATCTTCATTTTTAAATTAGAAACATAAATGATTTTTTCAATTTCCATTTTTCCATTTTTTTTCATACCTTTAATAGGACTTTAGGTTTCCACTGTACTTTGACCTCAAAGCTTGGAATATGGGGTTAGAGTGGAAATTTTTTGGGGTAATATTCATTTTTAAATTACAAACATAAATGATTTTTTCAATTTCCATTTTTCCATTTTTTTTCATACCTTTAATGGGACTTTAGGTTTCCACTGTACTTTGACCTCAAAGCTTGGAATATGGGGTTAGAGTGGAAATTTTTTGGGGTAATATTCATTTTTAAATTACAAACATAAATGATTTTTTCAATTTCCATTTTTCCATTTTTTTTCATACCTTTAATAGGACTTTAGGTTTCCACTGTACTTTGACCTCAAAGCTTGGAATATGGGGTTAGAGTGGAAATTTTTTGGGGTAATATTCATTTTTAAATTAGAAACATAAATGATTTTTTCAATTTCCATTTTTCCATTTTTTTTCATACCTTTAATAGGACTTTAGGTTTCCACTGTACTTTGACCTCAAAGCTTGGAATATGGGGTTAGAGTGGAAATTTTTTAGGGTAATATTCATTTTCAAATTAGAAACATAAATGATTTTTTCAATTTCCATTTTTCCATTTTTTTTCATACCTTTACTAGGACTTTAGATTTCCACTGTACTTTGACCTCAAAGCTTGGAATATGGGGTTAGAGTGGAAATTTTTTAGGGTAATATTCATTTTTAAATTAGAAACATAAATGATTTTTTCAATTTCCATTTTTCCATTTTTTTTCATACCTTTAACAGGACTTTAGGTTTCCACTGTACTTTGACCTCAAAGCTTGGAATATGGGGTTAGAGTGGAAATTTTTTGGGGTAATCTTCATTTTTAAATTAGAAACATAAATGATTTTTTCAATTTCCATTTTTCCATTTTTTTTCATACCTTTAATAGGACTTTAGATTTCCACTGTACATTGACCTCAAAGCTTGGAATATGGGGTTAGAGTGGAAATTTTTTAGGCTAATATTCATTTTTAAATTAGAAACATAAATGATTTTTTCAATTTCCATTTTTCCATTTTTTTTCATACCTTTAATAGGACTTTAGGTTTCCACTGTACTTCGACCTCAAAGCTTGGAATATGGGGTTAGAGTGGAAATTTTTTGGGGTAATATTCATTTTTAAATTACAAACATAAATGATTTTTTCAATTTCCATTTTTCCATTTTTTTTCATACCTTTAATAGGACTTTAGGTTTCCACTGTACTTTGACCTCAAAGCTTGGAATATGGGGTTAGAGTGGATATTTTTTGGGGTAATATTCATTTTTAAATTAGAAACATAAATGATTTTTTCAATTTCCATTTTTCCATTTTTTTTCATACCTTTAATAGGACTTTAGGTTTCCACTGTACTTTGACCTCAAAGCTTGGAATATGGGGTTAGAGTGGAAATTTTTTGGGGTAATATTCATTTTTAAATTAGAAACATAAATGATTTTTCCAATTTCCATTTTTCCATTTTTTTTCATACCTTTAATAGGACTTTAAGTTTCCACTGTACTTTGACCTCAAAGCTTGGAATATGGGGTTAGAGTGGAAATTTTTTGGGGTAATATTCATTTTTAAATTACAAACATAAATGATTTTTTCAATTTCCATTTTTCCATTTTTTTTCATACCTTTAATAGGACTTTAGGTATCCACTGTACTTTGACCTCAACGCTTGGAATATGGGGTTAGAGTGGAAATTTTTTGGGGTAATATTCATTTTTAAATTAGAAACATAAATGATTTTTTCAATTTCCATTTTTCCATTTTTTTTCATACCTTTAATAGGACTTTAGATTTCCACTGTACTTTGACCTCAAAGCTTGGAATATGGGGTTAGAGTGGAAATTTTTTAGGTTAATATTCATTTTTAAATTACAAACATAAATGATTTTTTCAATTTCCATTTTTCCATTTTTTTTCATACCTTTAATAGGACTTTAGGTATCCACTGTACTTTGACCTCAACGCTTGGAATATGGGGTTAGAGTGGAAATTTTTTGGGGTAATATTCATTTTTAAATTAGAAACATAAATGATTTTTTCAATTTCCATTTTTCCATTTTTTTTCATACCTTTAATAGGACTTTAGATTTCCACTGTACTTTGACCTCAAAGCTTGGAATATGGGGTTAGAGTGGAAATTTTTTAGGTTAATATTCATTTTTAAATTACAAACACAAATGATTTTTTCAATTTCCATTTTTCCATTTTTTTTCATACCTTTAATAGGACTTTAGGTTTCCACTGTACTTTGACCTCAAAGCTTGGAATATGGGGTTAGAGTGGAAATTTTTTGGGGTAATATTCATTTTTAAATTAGAAACATAAATGATTTTTTCAATTTCCATTTTTCCATTTTTTTTCATACCTTTAATAGGACTTTAGGTTTCCAATGTACTTTGACCTCAAAGCTTGGAATATGGGGTTAAAGTGGAAATTTTTTGAGGTAATATTCATTTTTAAATTAGAAACATAAATCATTTTTTCAATTTCCATTTTTCCATTTTTTTTCATACCTTCAATAGGACTTTAGGTTTCCACTGTACTTTGACCTCAAAGCTTGGAATATGGGGTTAGAGTGGAAATTTTTTGGGGTAATATTCATTTTTAAATTACAAACATAAATGATTTTTTCAATTTCCATTTTTCCATTTTTTTTCATACCTTTAATAGGACTTTAGGTTTCCACTGTACTTTGACCTCAAAGCTTGGAATATGGGGTTAGAGTGGAAATTTTTTGGGGTAATATTCATTTTTAAATTACAAACATAAATGATTTTTTCAATTTCCATTTTTCCATTTTTTTTCATACCTTTAATATGACTTTAGGTTTCCACTGTACTTTGACCTCAAAGCTTGGAATATGGAGTTAGAGTGGATATTTTTTGGGGTAATATTCATTTTTAAATGAGAAACATAAATGATTTTTTCAATTTCCATTTTTCCATTTTTTTTCATACCTTTAATAGGACTTTAAGTTTCCACTGTACTTTGACCTCAAAGCTTGGAATATGGGGTTAAAGTGGAAATTTTTTGAGGTAATATTCATTTTTAAATTAGAAACATAAATCATTTTTTCAATTTCCATTTTTCCATTTTTTTTCATACCTTTAATAGGACTTTAGGTTTCCACTGTACTTTGACCTCAAAGCTTGGAATATGGAGTTAGAGTGGAAATTTTTTGGGGTAATATTCATTTTTAAATTACAAACATAAATGATTTTTTCAATTTCCATTTTTCCATTTTTTTTCATACCTTTAATAGGACTTTAGGTTTCCACTGTACTTTGACCTCAAAGCTTGGAATATGGGGTTAGAGTGGAAATTTTTTAGGGTAATATTCATTTTTAAATTAGAAACATAAATGATTTTTTCAATTTCCATTTTTCCATTTTTTTTCATACCTTTAATAGGACTTTAGGTTTCCACTGTACTTTGACCTCAAAGCTTGGAATATGGGGTTAGAGTGGAAATTTTTTGGGGTAATCTTCATTTTTAAATTAGAAACATAAATGATTTTTTCAATTTCCATTTTTCCATTTTTTTTCATACCTTTAATAGGACTTTAGATTTCCACTGTACATTGACCTCAAAGCTTGGAATATGGGGTTAGAGTGGAAATTTTTTAGGCTAATATTCATTTTTAAATTAGAAACATAAATGATTTTTTCAATTTCCATTTTTCCATTTTTTTTCATACCTTTAATAGGACTTTAGGTTTCCACTGTACTTCGACCTCAAAGCTTGGAATATGGGGTTAGAGTGGAAATTTTTTGGGGTAATATTCATTTTTAAATTACAAACATAAATGATTTTTTCAATTTCCATTTTTCCATTTTTTTTCATACCTTTAATAGGACTTTAGGTTTCCACTGTACTTTGACCTCAAAGCTTGGAATATGGGGATAGAGTGGATATTTTTTGGGGTAATATTCATTTTTAAATTAGAAACATAAATGATTTTTTCAATTTCCATTTTTCCATTTTTTTTCATACCTTTAATAGGACTTTAAGTTTCCACTGTACTTTGACCTACAAGCTTGGAATATGGGGTTAGAGTGGAAATTTTTTGGGGTAATATTCATTTTTAAATTACAAACATAAATGATTTTTTCAATTTCCATTTTTCCATTTTTTTTCATACCTTTAATAGGACTTTAGGTTTCCACTGTACTTTGACCTCAAAGCTTGGAATATGGGGTTAGAGTGGAAATTTTTTGGGGTAATATTCATTTTTAAATTAGAAACATAAATGATTTTTCCAATTTCCATTTTTCCATTTTTTTTCATACCTTTAATAGGACTTTAAGTTTCCACTGTACTTTGACCTCAAAGCTTGGAATATGGGGTTAGAGTGGAAATTTTTTGGGGTAATATTCATTTTTAAATTACAAACATAAATGATTTTTTCAATTTCCATTTTTCCATTTTTTTTCATACCTTTAATAGGACTTTAGGTATCCACTGTACTTTGACCTCAACGCTTGGAATATGGGGTTAGAGTGGAAATTTTTTGGGGTAATATTCATTTTTAAATTAGAAACATAAATGATTTTTTCAATTTCCATTTTTCCATTTTTTTTCATACCTTTAATAGGACTTTAGATTTCCACTGTACTTTGACCTCAAAGCTTGGAATATGGGGTTAGAGTGGAAATTTTTTAGGTTAATATTCATTTTTAAATTACAAACATAAATGATTTTTTCAATTTCCATTTTTCCATTTTTTTTCATACCTTTAATAGGACTTTAGGTATCCACTGTACTTTGACCTCAACGCTTGGAATATGGGGTTAGAGTGGAAATTTTTTGGGGTAATATTCATTTTTAAATTAGAAACATAAATGATTTTTTCAATTTCCATTTTTCCATTTTTTTTCATACCTTTAATAGGACTTTAGATTTCCACTGTACTTTGACCTCAAAGCTTGGAATATGGGGTTAGAGTGGAAATTTTTTAGGTTAATATTCATTTTTAAATTACAAACACAAATGATTTTTTCAATTTCCATTTTTCCATTTTTTTTCATACCTTTAATAGGACTATAGGTTTCCACTGTACTTTGACCTCAAAGCTTGGAATATGGGGTTAGAGTGGAAATTTTTTGGGGTAATATTCATTTTTAAATTAGAAACATAAATGATTTTTTCAATTTCCATTTTTCCATTTTTTTTCATACCTTTAATAGGACTTTAGGTTTCCACTGTACTTTGACCTCAAAGCTTGGAATATGGGGTTAAAGTGGAAATTTTTTGAGGTAATATTCATTTTTAAATTAGAAACATAAATCATTTTTTCAATTTCCATTTTTCCATTTTTTTTCATACCTTCAATAGGACTTTAGGTTTCCACTGTACTTTGACCTCAAAGCTTGGAATATGGGGTTAGAGTGGAAATTTTTTGGGGTAATATTCATTTTTAAATTACAAACATAAATGATTTTTTCAATTTCCATTTTTCCATTTTTTTTCATACCTTTAATAGGACTTTAGGTTTCCACTGTACTTTGACCTCAAAGCTTGGAATATGGGGTTAGAGTGGAAATTTGTTGGGGTAATATTCATTTTTAAATTACAAACATAAATGATTTTTTCAATTTCCATTTTTCCATTTTTTTTCATACCTTTAATATGACTTTAGGTTTCCACTGTACTTTGACCTCAAAGCTTGGAATATGGGGTTAGAGTGGATATTTTTTGGGGTAATATTCATTTTTAAATGAGAAACATAAATGATTTTTTCAATTTCCATTTTTCCATTTTTTTTCATACCTTTAATAGGACTTTAAGTTTCCACTGTACTTTGACCTCAAAGCTTGGAATATGGGGTTAAAGTGGAAATTTTTTGAGGTAATATTCATTTTTAAATTAGAAACATAAATCATTTTTTCAATTTCCATTTTTCCATTTTTTTTCATACCTTTAATAGGACTTTAGGTTTCCACTGTACTTTGACCTCAAAGCTTGGAATATGGGGTTAGAGTGGAAATTTTTTGGGGTAATATTCATTTTTAAATTACAAACATAAATGATTTTTTCAATTTCCATTTTTCCATTTTTTTTCATACCTTTAATAGGACTTTAGGTTTCCACTGTACTTTGACCTCAAAGCTTGGAATATGGGGTTAGAGTGGAAATTTTTTGGGGTAATATTCATTTTTAAATTACAAACATAAATGATTTTTTCAATTTCCATTTTTCCATTTTTTTTCATACCTTTAATAGGACTTTAGATTTCCACTGTACTTTGACCTCAAAGCTTGGAATATGGGGTTAGAGTGGAAATTTTTTAGGTTAATATTCATTTTTAAATTACAAACACAAATGATTTTTTCAATTTCCATTTTTCCATTTTTTTTCATACCTTTAATAGGACTTTAGGTTTCCACTGTACTTTGACCTCAAAGCTTGGAATATGGGGTTAGAGTGGAAATTTTTTGGGGTAATATTCATTTTTAAATTAGAAACATAAATGATTTTTTCAATTTCCATTTTTCCATTTTTTTTCATACCTTTAATAGGACTTTAGGTTTCCACTGTACTTTGACCTCAAAGCTTGGAATATGGGGTTAAAGTGGAAATTTTTTGAGGTAATATTCATTTTTAAATTAGAAACATAAATCCTTTTTTCAATTTCCATTTTTCCATTTTTTTTCATACCTTCAATAGGACTTTAGGTTTCCACTGTACTTTGACCTCAAAGCTTGGAATATGGGGTTAGAGTGGAAATTTTTTGGGGTAATATTCATTTTTAAATTACAAACATAAATGATTTTTTCAATTTCCATTTTTCCATTTTTTTTCATACCTTTAATATGACTTTAGGTTTCCACTGTACTTTGACCTCAAAGCTTGGAATATGGGGTTAGAGTGGAATTTTTTGGGGTAATATTCATTTTTAAATTACAAACATAAATGATTTTTTCAATTTCCATTTTTCCATTTTTTTTCATACCTTTAATAGGACTTTAGGTTTCCACTGTACTTTGACCTCAAAGCTTGGAATATGGGGTTAGAGTGGAAATTTTTTGGGGTAATATTCATTTTTAAATTAGAAACAGAAATGATTTTTTCAATTTCCATTTTTCCATTTTTTTTCATACCTTTAATAGGACTTTAAGTTTCCACTGTACTTTGACCTCAAAGCTTGGAATATGGGGTTAGAGTGGAAATTTTTTGGGGTAATATTCATTTTTAAATTAGAAACATAAATGATTTTTTCAATTTCCATTTTTCCATTTTTTTTCATACCTTTAATAGGACTTTAGGTTTCCACTGTACTTTGACCTCAAAGCTTGGAATATGGGGTTAGAGTGGAAATTTTTTGGGGTAATATTTATTTTTAAATTACAAACATAAATGATTTTTTCAATTTCCATTTTTCCATTTTTTTTCATACCTTTAATAGGACTTTAGGTATCCACTGTACTTTGACCTCAAAGCTTGGAATATGGGGTTAGAGTGGAAATTTTTTGGGGTAATATTCATTTTTAAATTAGAAACATAAATGATTTTTTCAATTTCCATTTTTCCATTTTTTTTCATACCTTTAATAGGACTTTAGATTTCCACTGTACTTTGACCTCAAAGCTTGGAATATGGGGTTAGAGTGGAAATTTTTTAGGTTAATATTCATTTTTAAATTAGAAACATAAATGATTTTTTCAATTTCCATTTTTCCATTTTTTTTCATACCTTTAATAGGACTTTAGGTTTCCACTGTACTTTGACCTCAAAGCTTGGAATATGGGGTTAGAGTGGAAATTTTTTGGGGTAATATTCATTTTTAAATTAGAAACATAAATGATTTTTTCAATTTCCATTTTTCCATTTTTTTTCATACCTTTAATAGGACTTTAAGTTTCCACTGTACTTTGACCTCAAAGCTTGGAATATGGGGTTATAGTGGAAATTTTTTGGGGTAATATTCATTTTTAAATTACAAACATAAATGATTTTTTCAATTTCCATTTTTCCATTTTTTTTCATACCTTTAATAGGACTTTAGGTATCCACTGTACTTTGACCTCAACGCTTGGAATATGGGGTTAGAGTGGAAATTTTTTGGGGTAATATTCATTTTTAAATTAGAAACATAAATGATTTTTTCAATTTCCATTTTTCCATTTTTTTTCATACCTTTAATAGGACTTTAGATTTCCACTGTACTTTGACCTCAAAGCTTGGAATAAGGGGTTAGAGTGGAAATTTTTTAGGTTAATATTCATTTTTAAATTAGAAACATAAATCATTTTTTCAATTTCCATTTTTCCATTTTTTTTCATACCTTTAATAGGACTTTAGGTTTCCACTGTACTTTGACCTCAAAGCTTGGAATATGGGGTTAAAGTGGAAATTTTTCGAGGTAATATTCATTTTTAAATTAGAAACATAAATGATTTTTTCAATTTCCATTTTTCCATTTTTTTTCATACCTTTAATAGGACTTTAGGTTTCCACTGTACTTTGACCTCAAAGCTTGGAATATGGGGTTAGAGTGGAAATTTTTTGGGGTAATATTCATTTTTAAATTACAAACATAAATGATTTTTTCAATTTCCATTTTTCCATTTTTTTTCATACCTTTAATAGGACTTTAGATTTCCACTGTACTTTGACCTCAAAGCTTGGAATATGGAGTTAGAGTGGAAATTTTTTGGGGTAATATTCATTTTTAAATTAGAAACATAAATGATTTTTTCAATTTCCATTTTTCCATTTTTTTTCATACCTTTAATAGGACTTTAGGTTTCCACTGTACTTTGACCTCAAAGCTTGGAATATGGGGTTAGAGTGGAAATTTTTTGGGGTAATATTCATTTTTAAATGAGAAACATAAATGATTTTTTCAATTTCCATTTTTCCATTTTTTTTCATACCTTTAATAGGACTTTAGGTATCCACTGTACTTTGACCTCAAAGCTTGGAATATGGGGTTAGAGTGGAAATTTTTTGGGGTAATATTCATTTTTAAATTAGAAACATAAATGATTTTTTCAATTTCCATTTTTCCTTTTTTTTTCATACCTTTAATAGGACTTTAGGTTTCCACTGTACTTTGACCTCAAAGCTTGGAATATGGGGTTAGAGTGGACATTTTTTAGGTTAATATTCATTTTTAAATTAGAAACATAAATGATTTTTTCAATTTCCATTTTTCCATTTTTTTTCATACCTTTAATAGGACTTTAGGTTTCCACTGTACTTTGACCTCAAAGCTTGGAATATGGGGTTAGAGTGGAAATTTTTTGGGGTAATATTCATTTTTAAATTACAAACATAAATGATTTTTTCAATTTCCATTTTTCCATTTTTTTTCATACCTTTAGTAGGACTTTAGGTTTCCACTGTACTTTGACCTCAAAGCTTGGAATATGGGGTTAAAGTGGAAATTTTTTGAGGTAATATTCATTTTTAAATTAGAAACATAAATCATTTTTTCAATTTCCATTTTTCCATTTTTTTTCATACCTTTAATAGGACTTTAGGTTTCCACTGTACTTTGACCTCAAAGCTTGGAATATGGGGTTAGAGTGGAAATTTTTTGGGGTAATATTCATTTTTAAATTACAAACATAAATGATTTTTTCAATTTCCATTTTTCCATTTTTTTTCATACCTTTAATAGGACTTTAGGTTTCCACTGTACTTTGACCTCAAAGCTTGGAATATGGGGTTAGAGTGGAAATTTTTTGGGGTAATATTCATTTTTAAATTACAAACATAAATGATTTTTTCAATTTCCATTTTTCCATTTTTTTTCATACCTTTAATATGACTTTAGGTTACCACTGTACTTTGACCTCAAAGCTTGGAATATGGGGTTAGAGTGGATATTTTTTGGGGTAATATTCATTTTTAAATGAGAAACATAAATGATTTTTTCAATTTCCATTTTTCCATTTTTTTTCATACCTTTAATAGGACTTTAAGTTTCCACTGTACTTTGACCTCAAAGCTTGGAATATGGGGTTAAAGTGGAAATTTTTTGAGGTAATATTCATTTTTAAATTAGAAACATAAATCATTTTTTCAATTTCCATTTTTCCATTTTTTTTCATACCTTTAATAGGACTTTAGGTTTCCACTGTACTTTGACCTCAAAGCTTGGAATATGGGGTTAGAGTGGAAATTTTTTGGGGTAATATTCATTTTTAAATTACAAACATAAATGATTTTTTCAATTTCCATTTTTCCATTTTTTTTCATACCTTTAATAGGACTTTAGGTTTCCACTGTACTTTGACCTCAAAGCTTGGAATATGGGGTTAGAGTGGAAATTTTTTGGGGTAATATTCATTTTTAAATTACAAACATAAATGATTTTTTCAATTTCCATTTTTCCATTTTTTTTCATACCTTTAATATGACTTTAGGTTTCCACTGTACTTTGACCTCAAAGCTTGGAATATGGGGTTAGAGTGGATATTTTTTGAGGTAATATTCATTTTTAAATGAGAAACATAAATGATTTTTTCAATTTCCATTTTTCCATTTTTTTTCATACCTTTAATAGGACTTTAAGTTTCCACTGTACTTTGACCTCAAAGCTTGGAATATGGGGTTAGAGTGGAAATTTTTTGGGGTAATATTCATTTTTAAATTACAAACATAAATGATTTTTTCAATTTCCATTTTTCCATTTTTTTTCATACCTTTAATAGGACTTTAGGTTTCCACTGTACTTTGACCTCAAAGCTTGGAATATGGGGTTAGAGTGGAAATTTTTTGGGGTAATATTCATTTTTAAATTAGAAACATAAATGATTTTTTCAATTTCCATTTTTCCATTTTTTTTCATACCTTTAATAGGACTTTAAGTTTCCACTGTACTTTGACCTCAAAGCTTGGAATATGGGGTTAGAGTGGAAATTTTTTGGGGTAATATTCATTTTTAAATTAGAAACACAAATGATTTTTTCAATTTCCATTTTTCCATTTTTTTTCATACCTTTAATAGGACTTTAGGTTTCCACTGTACTTTGACCTCAAAGCTTGGAATATGGGGTTAGAGTGGAAATTTTTTGGGGTAATATTCATTTTTAAATTAGAAACACAAATGATTTTTTCAATTTCCATTTTTCCATTTTTTTTCATACCTTTAATAGGACTTTAGGTTTCCACTGTACTTTGACCTCAAAGCTTGGAATATGGGGTTAGAGTGGAAATTTTTTAGGGTAATATTCATTTTTAAATTACAAACATAAATGATTTTTTCAATTTCCATTTTTCCATTTTTTTTCATACCTTTAATATGACTTTAGGTTTCCACTGTACTTTGACCTCAAAGCTTGGAATATGGGGTTAGAGTGGATATTTTTTGGGGTAATATTCATTTTTAAATGAGAAACATAAATGATTTTTTCAATTTCCATTTTTCCATTTTTTTTCATACCTTTAATAGGACTTTAAGTTTCCACTGTACTTTGACCTCAAAGCTTGGAATATGGGGTTAAAGTGGAAATTTTTTGAGGTAATATTCATTTTTAAATTAGAAACATAAATCATTTTTTCAATTTCCATTTTTCCATTTTTTTTCATACCTTTAATAGGACTTTAGGTTTCCACTGTACTTTGACCTCAAAGCTTGGAATATGGGGTTAGAGTGGAAATTTTTTGGGGTAATATTCATTTTTAAATTACAAACATAAATGATTTTTTCAATTTCCATTTTTCCATTTTTTTTCATACCTTTAATAGGACTTTAGGTTTCCACTGTACTTTGACCTCAAAGCTTGGAATATGGGGTTAGAGTGGAAATTTTTTGGGGTAATATTCATTTTTAAATTACAAACATAAATGATTTTTTCAATTTCCATTTTTCCATTTTTTTTCATACCTTTAATATGACTTTAGGTTTCCACTGTACTTTGACCTCAAAGCTTGGAATATGGGGTTAGAGTGGATATTTTTTGAGGTAATATTCATTTTTAAATGAGAAACATAAATGATTTTTTCAATTTCCATTTTTCCATTTTTTTTCATACCTTTAATAGGACTTTAAGTTTCCACTGTACTTTGACCTCAAAGCTTGGAATATGGGGTTAGAGTGGAAATTTTTTGGGGTAATATTCATTTTTAAATTACAAACATAAATGATTTTTTCAATTTCCATTTTTCCATTTTTTTTCATACCTTTAATAGGACTTTAGGTTTCCACTGTACTTTGACCTCAAAGCTTGGAATATGGGGTTAGAGTGGAAATTTTTTGGGGTAATATTCATTTTTAAATTAGAAACATAAATGATTTTTTCAATTTCCATTTTTCCATTTTTTTTCATACCTTTAATAGGACTTTAAGTTTCCACTGTACTTTGACCTCAAAGCTTGGAATATGGGGTTAGAGTGGAAATTTTTTGGGGTAATATTCATTTTTAAATTAGAAACACAAATGATTTTTTCAATTTCCATTTTTCCATTTTTTTTCATACCTTTAATAGGACTTTAGGTTTCCACTGTACTTTGACCTCAAAGCTTGGAATATGGGGTTAGAGTGGAAATTTTTTGGGGTAATATTCATTTTTAAATTAGAAACACAAATGATTTTTTCAATTTCCATTTTTCCATTTTTTTTCATACCTTTAATAGGACTTTAGGTTTCCACTGTACTTTGACCTCAAAGCTTGGAATATGGGGTTAGAGTGGAAATTTTTTAGGGTAATATTCATTTTTAAATTACAAACATAAATGATTTTTTCAATTTCCATTTTTCCATTTTTTTTCATACCTTTAATATGACTTTAGGTTTCCACTGTACTTTGACCTCAAAGCTTGGAATATGGGGTTAGAGTGGATATTTTTTGGGGTAATATTCATTTTTAAATGAGAAACATAAATGATTTTTTCAATTTCCATTTTTCCATTTTTTTTCATACCTTTAATAGGACTTTAAGTTTCCACTGTACTTTGACCTCAAAGCTTGGAATATGGGGTTAAAGTGGAAATTTTTTGAGGTAATATTCATTTTTAAATTAGAAACATAAATCATTTTTTCAATTTCCATTTTTCCATTTTTTTTCATACCTTTAATAGGACTTTAGGTTTCCACTGTACTTTGACCTCAAAGCTTGGAATATGGGGTTAGAGTGGAAATTTTTTGGGGTAATATTCATTTTTAAATTACAAACATAAATGATTTTTTCAATTTCCATTTTTCCATTTTTTTTCATACCTTTAATAGGACTTTAGGTTTCCACTGTACTTTGACCTCAAAGCTTGGAATATGGGGTTAGAGTGGAAATTTTTTGGGGTAATATTCATTTTTAAATTACAAACATAAATGATTTTTTCAATTTCCATTTTTCCATTTTTTTTCATACCTTTAATATGACTTTAGGTTTCCACTGTACTTTGACCTCAAAGCTTGGAATATGGGGTTAGAGTGGATATTTTTTGAGGTAATATTCATTTTTAAATGAGAAACATAAATGATTTTTTCAATTTCCATTTTTCCATTTTTTTTCATACCTTTAATAGGACTTTAAGTTTCCACTGTACTTTGACCTCAAAGCTTGGAATATGGGGTTAGAGTGGAAATTTTTTGGGGTAATATTCATTTTTAAATTACAAACATAAATGATTTTTTCAATTTCCATTTTTCCATTTTTTTTCATACCTTTAATAGGACTTTAGGTTTCCACTGTACTTTGACCTCAAAGCTTGGAATATGGGGTTAGAGTGGAAATTTTTTGGGGTAATATTCATTTTTAAATTAGAAACATAAATGATTTTTTCAATTTCCATTTTTCCATTTTTTTTCATACCTTTAATAGGACTTTAAGTTTCCACTGTACTTTGACCTCAAAGCTTGGAATATGGGGTTAGAGTGGAAATTTTTTGGGGTAATATTCATTTTTAAATTAGAAACACAAATGATTTTTTCAATTTCCATTTTTCCATTTTTTTTCATACCTTTAATAGGACTTTAGGTTTCCACTGTACTTTGACCTCAAAGCTTGGAATATGGGGTTAGAGTGGAAATTTTTTGGGGTAATATTTATTTTTAAATTACAAACATAAATGATTTTTTCAATTTCCATTTTTCCATTTTTTTTCATACCTTTAATAGGACTTTAGGTATCCACTGTACTTTGACCTCAAAGCTTGGAATATGGGGTTAGAGTGGAAATTTTTTGGGGTAATATTCATTTTTAAATTAGAAACATAAATTATTTTTTCAATTTCCATTTTTCCATTTTTTTTCATACCTTTAATAGGACTTTAGATTTCCACTGTACTTTGACCTCAAAGCTTGGAATATGGGGTTAGAGTGGAAATTTTTTAGGTTAATATTCATTTTTAAATTAGAAACATAAATGATTTTTTCAATTTCCATTTTTCCATTTTTTTTCATACCTTTAATAGGACTTTAGGTTTCCACTGTACTTTGACCTCAAAGCATGGAATATGGGGTTAAAGTGGAAATTTTTTGAGGTAATATTCATTTTTAAATTAGAAACATAAATGGTTTTTTCAATTTCCATTTTTCCATTTTTTTTCATACCTTTAATAGGACTTTAGGTTTCCACTGTACTTTGACCTCAACGCTTGGAATATGGGGTTAGAGTGGAAATTTTTTGGGGTAATATTCATTTTTAAATTAGAAACATAAATGATTTTTTCAATTTCCATTTTTCCATTTTTTTTCATACCTTTAATAGGACTTTATATTTCCACTGTACTTTGACCTCAAAGCTTGGAATATGGGGTTAGAGTGGAAATTTTTTAGGTTAATATTCATTTTTAAATTAGAAACATAAATGATTTTTTCAATTTCCATTTTTCCATTTTTTTTCATACCTTTAATAGAACTTTAGGTTTCCACTGTACTTTGACCTCAAAGCTTGGAATATGGGGTTAAAGTGGAAATTTTTTGAGGTAATATTCATTTTTAAATTAGAAACATAAATGATTTTTTCAATTTCCATTTTTCCATTTTTTTTCATACCTTTAATAGGACTTTAGGTTTCCACTGTACTTTGACCTCAAAGCTTGGAATATGGGGTTAGAGTGGAAATTTTTTCTGGTAATATTCATTTTTAAATTACAAACATAAATGATTTTTTCAATTTCCATTTTTCCATTTTTTTTCATACCTTTAATAGGACTTTAGGTTTCCACTGTACTTTGACCTCAAAGCTTGGAATATGGGGTTAGAGTGGAAATTTTTTGGGGTAATATTCATTTTTAAATTAGAAACATAAATGATTTTTTCAATTTCCATTTTTCCATTTTTTTTCATACCTTTAATAGGACTTTAGGTTTCCACTGTACTTTGACCTCAAAGCTTGGAATATGGGGTTAGAGTGGAAATTTTTTGGGGTAATATTCATTTTTAAATTACAAACATAAATGATTTTTTCAATTTCCATTTTTCCATTTTTTTTCATACCTTTAATAGGACTTTAGGTATCCACTGTACTTTGACCTCAAAGCTTGGAATATGGGGTTAGAGTGGAAATTTTTTGGGGTAATATTCATTTTTAAATTAGAAACATAAATGATTTTTTCAATTTTCATTTTTCCATTTTTTTTCATACCTTTAATAGGACTTTAGATTTCCACTGTACTTTGACCTCAAAGCTTGGAATATGGGGTTAGAGTGGAAATTTTTTAGGTTAATATTCATTTTTAAATTAGAAACATAAATGATTTTTTCAATTTCCATTTTTCCATTTTTTTTCATACCTTCAATAGGACTTTAGGTTTCCACTGTACTTTGACCTCAAAGCTTGGAATATGGGGTTAAAGTGGAAATTTTTCGAGGTAATATTCATTTTTAAATTACAAACATAAATGATTTTTTCAATTTCCATTTTTCCATTTTTTTTCATACCTTTAATAGGACTTTAGGTTTCCACTGTACTTTGACCTCAAAGCTTGGAATATGGGGTTAGAGTGGAAATTTTTTGGGGTAATATTCATTTTTAAATTACAAACATAAATGATTTTTTCAATTTCCATTTTTCCATTTTTTTTCATACCTTTAATAGGACTTTAGGTTTCCACTGTACTTTGACCTCAAAGCTTGGAATATGGGGTTAGAGTGGAAATCTTTTGGGGTAATATTCATTTTTAAATGAGAAACATAAATGATTTTTTCAATTTCCATTTTTCCATTTTTTTTCATACCTTTAATAGGACTTTAGGTATCCACTGTACTTTGACCTCAAAGCTTGGAATATGGGGTCAGAGTGGAAATTTTTTGGGGTAATATTCATTTTTAAATTAGAAACATAAATGATTTTTTCAATTTCCATTTTTCCATTTTTTTTCATACCTTTAATAGGACTTTAGATTTCCACTGTACTTTGACCTCAAAGCTTGGAATATGGGGTTAGAGTGGACATTTTTTAGGTTAATATTCATTTTTAAATTAGAAACATAAATGATTTTTTCAATTTCCATTTTTCCATTTTTTTTCATACCTTTAGTAGGACTTTAGGTTTCCACTGTACTTTGACCTCAAAGCTTGGAATATGGGGTTAAAGTGGAAATTTTTTGAGGTAATATTCATTTTTAAATTAGAAACATAAATCATTTTTTCAATTTCCATTTTTCCATTTTTTTTCATACCTTTAATAGGACTTTAGGTTTCCACTGTACTTTGACCTCAAAGCTTGGAATATGGGGTTAGAGTGGAAATTTTTTGGGGTAATATTCATTTTTAAATTACAAACATAAATGATTTTTTCAATTTCCATTTTTCCATTTTTTTTCATACCTTTAATATGACTTTAGGTTTCCACTGTACTTTGACCTCAAAGCTTGGAATATGGGGTTAGAGTGGATATTTTTTGGGGTAATATTCATTTTTAAATGAGAAACATAAATGATTTTTTCAATTTCCATTTTTCCATTTTTTTTCATACCTTTAATAGGACTTTAAGTTTCCACTGTACTTTGACCTCAAAGCTTGGAATATGGGGTTAGAGTGGAAATTTTTTGGGGTAATATTCATTTTTAAATTACAAACATAAATGATTTTTTCAATTTCCATTTTTCCATTTTTTTTCATACCTTTAATAGGACTTTAGGTTTCCACTGTACTTTGACCTCAAAGCTTGGAATATGGGGTTAGAGTGGAAATTTTTTGGGGTAATATTCATTTTTAAATTAGAAACATAAATGATTTTTTCAATTTCCATTTTTCCCTTTTTTTTCATACCTTTAATAGGACTTTAAGTTTCCACTGTACTTTGACCTCAAAGCTTGGAATATGGGGTTAGAGTGGAAATTTTTTGGGGTAATATTCATTTTTAAATTAGAAACATAAATGATTTTTTCAATTTCCATTTTTCCATTTTTTTTCATACCTTTAATAGGACTTTAGGTTTCCACTGTACTTTGACCTCAAAGCTTGGAATATGGGGTTAGAGTGGAAATATTTTAGGGTAATATTTATTTTTAAATTACAAACATAAATGATTTTTTCAATTTCCATTTTTCCATTTTTTTTCATACCTTTAATAGGACTTTAGGTATCCACTGTACTTTGACCTCAAAGCTTGGAATATGGGGTTAGAGTGGAAATTTTTTGAGGTAATATTCATTTTTAAATTAGAAACATAAATGATTTTTTCAATTTCCATTTTTCCATTTTTTTTCATACCTTTAATAGGACTTTAGATTTCCACTGTACTTTGACCTCAAAGCTTGGAATATGGGGTTAGAGTGGAAATTTTTTAGGTTAATATTCATTTTTAAATTAGAAACATAAATGATTTTTTCAATTTCCATTTTTCCATTTTTTTTCATACCTTTAATAGGACTTTAGGTTTCCACTGTACTTTGACCTCAAAGCATGGAATATGGGGTTAAAGTGGAAATTTTTTGAGGTAATATTCATTTTTAAATTAGAAACATAAATGATTTTTTCAATTTCCATTTTTCCATTTTTTTTCATACCTTTAATAGGACTTTAGGTTTCCACTGTACTTTGACCTCAAAGCTTGGAATATGGGGTTAGAGTGGAAATTTTTTGGGGTAATATTCATTTTTAAATTACAAACATAAATGATTTTTTCAATTTCCATTTTTCCATTTTTTTTCATACCTTTAATAGGACTTTAGGTTTCCACTGTACTTTGACCTCAAAGCTTGGAATATGGGGTTAGAGTGGATATTTTTTGGGTTAATATTCATTTTTAAATGAGAAACATAAATGATTTTTTCAATTTCCATTTTTCCATTTTTTTTCATACCTTTAATAGGACTTTAAGTTTCCACTGTACTTTGACCTCAAAGCTTGGAATATGGGGTTAGAGTGGAAATTTTTTGGGGTGATATTCATTTTCAAATTACAAACATAAATGATTTTTTCAATTTCCATTTTTCCATTTTTTTTCATACCTTTAATAGGACTTTAGGTTTCCACTGTACTTTGACCTCAAAGCTTGGAATATGGGGTTAGAGTGGAAATTTTTTGGGGTAATATTCATTTTTAAATTAGAAACATAAATGATTTTTTCAATTTCCATTTTTCCATTTTTTTTCATACCTTTAATAGGACTTTAGGTTTCCACTGTACTTTGACCTCAACGCTTGGAATATGGGGTTAGAGTGGAAATTTTTTGGGGTAATATTCATTTTTAAATTAGAAACATAAATGATTTTTTCAATTTCCATTTTTCCATTTTTTTTCATACCTTTAATAGGACTTTAGATTTCCACTGTACTTTGACCTCAAAGCTTGGAATATGGGGTTAGAGTGGAAATTTTTTAGGTTAATATTCATTTTTAAATTAGAAACATAAATGATTTTTTCAATTTCCATTTTTCCATTTTTTTTCATACCTTTAATAGGACTTTAGGTTTCCACTGTACTTTGACCTCAAAGCTTGGAATATGGGGTTAAAGTGGAAGTTTTTGAGGTAATATTCATTTTTAAATTAGAAACATAAATGATTTTTTCAATTTCCATTTTTCCATTTTTTTTCATACCTTTAATAGGACTTTAGGTTTCCACTGTACTTTGACCTCAAAGCTTGGAATATGGGGTTAGAGTGGAAATTTTTTCTGGTAATATTCATTTTTAAATTACAAACATAAATGATTTTTTCAATTTCCATTTTTCCATTTTTTTTCATACCTTTAATAGGACTTTAGGTTTCCACTGTACTTTGACCTCAAAGCTTGGAATATGGGGTTAGAGTGGAAATTTTTTGGGGTAATATTCATTTTTAAATTAGAAACATAAATGATTTTTTCAATTTCCATTTTTCCATTTTTTTTCATACCTTTAATAGGACTTTAGGTTTCCACTGTACTTCGACCTCAAAGCTTGGAATATGGGGTTAGAGTGGAAATTTTTTGGGGTAATATTCATTTTTAAATTACAAACATAAATGATTTTTTCACTTTCCATTTTTCCATTTTTTTTCATACCTTTAATAGGACTTTAGGTATCCACTGTACTTTGACCTCAAAGCTTGGAATATGGGGTTAGAGTGGAAATTTTTTGGGGTAATATTCATTTTTAAATTAGAAACATAAATGATTTTTTCAATTTCCATTTTTCCATTTTTTTTCATATCTTTAATAGGACTTTAGATTTCCACTGTACTTTGACCTCAAAGCTTGGAATATGGGGTTAGAGTGGAAATTTTTTAGGTTAATATTCATTTTTAAATTAGAAACATAAATGATTTTTTCAATTTCCATTTTTCCATTTTTTTTCATACCTTCAATAGGACTTTAGGTTTCCACTGTACTTTGACCTCAAAGCTTGGAATATGGGGTTAGAGTGGAAATTTTTTGGGGTAATATTCATTTTTAAATTACAAACATAAATGATTTTTTCAATTTCCATTTTTCCATTTTTTTTCATACCTTTAATAGGACTTTAGGTTTCCACTGTACTTTGACCTCAAAGCTTGGAATATGGGGTTAGAGTGGATATTTTTTGGGGTAATATTCATTTTTAAATGAGAAACATAAATGATTTTTTCAATTTCCATTTTTCCATTTTTTTTCATACCTTTAATAGGACTTTAAGTTTCCACTGTACTTTGACCTCAAAGCTTGGAATATGGGGTTAGAGTGGAAATTTTTTGGGGTAATATTCATTTTTAAATTACAAACATAAATGATTTTTTCAATTTCCATTTTTCCATTTTTTTTCATACCTTTAATAGGACTTTAAGTTTCCAATGTACTTTGACCTCAAAGCTTGGAATATGGGGTTAGAGTGGAAATTTCTTGGGGTAATATTCATTTTTAAATTACAAACATAAATGATTTTTTCAATTTCCATTTTTCCATTTTTTTTCATACCTTTAATAGGACTTTAGGTTTCCACTGTACTTTGACCTCAAAGCTTGGAATATGGGGTTAGAGTGGAAATTTTTTGGGGTAATATTCAGTTTTAAATTACAAACATAAATGATTTTTTCAATTTCCATTTTTCCATTTTTTTTCATACCTTTAATAGGACTTTAGGTATCCACTGTACTTTGACCTCAAAGCTTGGAATATGGGGTTAGAGTGGAAATTTTTTGGGGTAATATTCATTTTTAAATTAGAAACATAAATGATTTTTTCAATTTCCATTTTTCCATTTTTTTTCATACCTTTAATAGGACTTTAGATTTCCACTGTACTTTGACCTCAAAGCTTGGAATATGGGGTTAGAGTGGAAATTTTTTAGGTTAATATTCATTTTTAAATTAGAAACATAAATGATTTTTTCAATTTCCATTTTTCCATTTTTTTTCATACCTTTAATAGGACTTTAGGTTTCCACTGTACTTTGACCTCAAAGCTTGGAATATGGGGTTAAAGTGGAAATTTTTTGAGGTAATATTCATTTTTAAATTAGAAACATAAATGATTTTTTCAATTTCCATTTTTCCATTTTTTTTCATACCTTTAATAGGACTTTAGGTATCCACTGTACTTTGACCTCAAAGCTTGGAATATGGGGTTAGAGTGGAAATTTTTTGGGGTAATATTCATTTTTAAATTAGAAACATAAATGATTTTTTCAATTTCCATTTTTCCATTTTTTTTCATACCTTTAATAGGACTTTAGATTTCCACTGTACTTTGACCTCAAAGCTTGGAATATGGGGTTAGAGTGGAAATTTTTTAGGTTAATATTCATTTTTAAATTAGAAACATAAATGATTTTTTCAATTTCCATTTTTCCATTTTTTTTCATACCTTTAATAGGACTTTAGGTTTCCACTGTACTTTGACCTCAAAGCTTGGAATATGGGGTTAAAGTGGAAATTTTTTGAGGTAATATTCATTTTTAAATTAGAAACATAAATCATTTTTTCAATTTCCATTTTTCCATTTTTTTTCATACCTTTAATAGGACTTTAGGTTTCCACTGTACTTTGACCTCAAAGCTTGGAATATGGGGTTAGAGTGGAAATTTTTTGGGGTAATATTCATTTTTAAATTACAAACATAAATGATTTTTTCAATTTCCATTTTTCCATTTTTTTTCATACCTTTAATAGGACTTTAGGTTTCCACTGTACTTTGACCTCAAAGCTTGGAATATGGGGTTAGAGTGGATATTTTTTGGGGTAATATTCATTTTTAAATGAGAAACATAAATGATTTTTTCAATTTCCATTTTTCCATTTTTTTTCATACCTTTAATAGGACTTTAAGTTTCCACTGTACTTTGACCTCAAAGCTTGGAATATGGGGTTAGAGTGGAAATTTTTTGGGGTGATATTCATTTTCAAATTACAAACATAAATGATTTTTTCAATTTCCATTTTTCCATTTTTTTTCATACCTTTAATAGGACTTTAGGTTTCCACTGTACTTTGACCTCAAAGCTTGGAATATGGGGTTAGAGTGGAAATTTTTTAGGTTAATATTCATTTTTAAATTAGAAACATAAATGATTTTTTCAATTTCCATTTTTCCATTTTTTTTCATACCTTTAATAGGACTTTAGGTTTCCACTGTACTTTGACCTCAAAGCTTGGAATATGGGGTTAAAGTGGAAATTTTTTGAGGTAATATTCATTTTTAAATTAGAAACATAAATGATTTTTTCAATTTCCATTTTTCCATTTTTTTTCATACCTTTAATAGGACTTTAGGTTTCCACTGTACTTTGACCTCAAAGCTTGGAATATGGGGTTAGAGTGGAAATTTTTTGGGGTAATATTCATTTTTAAATTACAAACATAAATGATTTTTTCAATTTCCATTTTTCCATTTTTTTTCATACCTTTAATAGGACTTTAGGTTTCCACTGTACTTTGACCTCAAAGCTTGGAATATGGGGTTAGAGTGGATATTTTTTGGGGTAATATTCATTTTTAAATGAGAAACATAAATGATTTTTTCAATTTCCATTTTTCCATTTTTTTTCATACCTTTAATAGGACTTTAAGTTTCCACTGTACTTTGACCTCAAAGCTTGGAATATGGGGTTAGAGTGGAAATTTTTTGGGGTGATATTCATTTTCAAATTACAAACATAAATGATTTTTTCAATTTCCATTTTTCCATTTTTTTTCATACCTTTAATAGGACTTTAGGTTTCCACTGTACTTTGACCTCAAAGCTTGGAATATGGGGTTAGAGTGGAAATTTTTTAGGTTAATATTCATTTTTAAATTAGAAACATAAATGATTTTTTCAATTTCCATTTTTCCATTTTTTTTCATACCTTTAATAGGACTTTAGGTTTCCACTGTACTTTGACCTCAAAGCTTGGAATATGGGGTTAAAGTGGAAATTTTTTGAGGTAATATTCATTTTTAAATTAGAAACATAAATGATTTTTTCAATTTCCATTTTTCCATTTTTTTTCATACCTTTAATAGGACTTTAAGTTTCCACTGTACTTTGACCTCAAAGCTTGGAATATGGGGTTAGAGTGGAAAATCTTTGGGGTAATATTCATTTTTAAATTATAAACATAAATGATTTTTTCAATTTCCATTTTTCCATTTTTTTTCATACCTTTAATAGGACTTTAGGTTTCCACTGTACTTTGACCTCAAAGCTTGGAATATGGGGTTAGAGTGGAAATTTTTTGGGGTAATATTCATTTTTAAATTACAAACATAAATGATTTTCTCAATTTCCATTTTTCCATTTTTTTTCATACCTTTAATAGGACTTTAGGTATCCACTGTACTTTGACCTCAAAGCTTGGAATATGGGGTTAGAGTGGAAATTTTTTGGGGTAATATTCATTTTTAAATTAGAAACATAAATGATTTTTTCAATTTCCATTTTTCCATTTTTTTTCATACCTTTAATAGGACTTTAGATTTCCACTGTACTTTGACCTCAAAGCTTGGAATATGGGGTTAGAGTGGAAATTTTTTAGGTTAATATTCATTTTTAAATTAGAAACATAAATGATTTTTTCAATTTCCATTTTTCCATTTTTTTTCATACCTTTAATAGGACTTTAGGTTTCCACTGTACTTTGACCTCAAAGCTTGGAATATGGGGTTAAAGTGGAAATTTTTTGAGGTAATATTCATTTTTAAATTAGAAACATAAATGATTTTTTCAATTTCCATTTTTCCATTTTTTTTCATACCTTTAATAGGACTTTAGGTTTCCACTGTACTTTGACCTCAAAGCTTGGAATATGGGGTTAGAGTGGAAATTTTTTGGGGTAATATTCATTTTTGAATTACAAACATAAATGATTTTTTCAATTTCCATTTTTCCATTTTTTTTCATACCTTTAATAGGACTTTAGGTTTCCACTGTACTTTGACCTCAAAGCTTGGAATATGGGGTTAGAGTGGATATTTTTTGGGGTAATATTCATTTTTAAATGAGAAACATAAATGATTTTTTCAATTTCCATTTTTCCATTTTTTTTCATACCTTTAATAGGACTTTAAGTTTCCACTGTACTTTGACCTCAAAGCTTGGAATATGGGGTTGACGTGGAAATTTTTTGAGGTAATATTCATTTTTAAATTAGAAACATAAATCATTTTTTCAATTTCCATTTTTCCATTTTTTTTCATACCTTTAATAGGACTTTAGGTTTCCACTGTACTTTGACCTCAAAGCTTGGAATATGGGGTTAGAGTGGAAATTTTTTGGGGTAATATTCATTTTTAAATTACAAACATAAATGATTTTTTCAATTTCCATTTTTCCATTTTTTTTCATACCTTTAATAGGACTTTAGGTTTCCACTGTACTTTGACCTCAAAGCTTGGAATATGGGGTTAGAGTGGATATTTTTTGGGGTAATATTCATTTTTAAATGAGAAACATAAATGATTTTTTCAATTTCCATTTTTCCATTTTTTTTTATACCTTTAATAGGACTTTAAGTTTCCACTGTACTTTGACCTCAAAGCTTGGAATATGGGGTTGACGTGGAAATTTTTTGAGGTAATATTCATTTTTAAATTAGAAACATAAATCATTTTTTCAATTTCCATTTTTCCATTTTTTTTCATACCTTTAATAGGACTTTAGGTTTCCACTGTACTTTGACCTCAAAGCTTGGAATATGGGGTTAGAGTGGAAATTTTTTGGGGTAATATTCATTTTTAAATTAGAAACATAAATGATTTTTTCAATTTCCATTTTTCCATTTTTTTTCATACCTTTAATAGGACTTTAGATTTCCACTGTACTTTGACCTCAAAGCTTGGAATATGGGGTTAGAGTGGAAATTTTTTAGGTTAATATTCATTTTTAAATTAGAAACATAAATGATTTTTTCAATTTCCATTTTTCCATTTTTTTTCATACCTTTAATAGGACTTTAGGTTTCCACTGTACTTTGACCTCAAAGCTTGGAATATGGGGTTAAAGTGGAAATTTTTTGAGGTAATATTCATTTTTAAATTAGAAACATAAATGATTTTTTCAATTTCCATTTTTCCATTTTTTTTCATACCTTTAATAGGACTTTAGGTTTCCACTGTACTTTGACCTCAAAGCTTGGAATATGGGGTTAGAGTGGAAATTTTTTGGGGTAATATTCATTTTTAAATTACAAACATAAATGATTTTCTCAATTTCCATTTTTCCATTTTTTTTCATACCTTTAATAGGACTTTAGGTATCCACTGTACTTTGACCTCAAAGCTTGGAATATGGGGTTAGAGTGGAAATTTTTTGGGGTAATATTCATTTTTAAATTAGAAACATAAATGATTTTTTCAATTTCCATTTTTCCATTTTTTTTCATACCTTTAATAGGACTTTAGATTTCCACTGTACTTTGACCTCAAAGCTTGGAATATGGGGTTAGAGTGGAAATTTTTTAGGTTAATATTCATTTTTAAATTAGAAACATAAATGATTTTTTCAATTTCCATTTTTCCATTTTTTTTCATACCTTTAATAGGACTTTAGGTTTCCACTGTACTTTGACCTCAAAGCTTGGAATATGGGGTTAAAGTGGAAATTTTTTGAGGTAATATTCATTTTTAAATTAGAAACATAAATGATTTTTTCAATTTCCATTTTTCCATTTTTTTTCATACCTTTAATAGGACTTTAGGTTTCCACTGTACTTTGACCTCAAAGCTTGGAATATGGGGTTAGAGTGGAAATTTTTTGGGGTAATATTCATTTTTAAATTACAAACATAAATGATTTTTTCAATTTCCATTTTTCCATTTTTTTTCATACCTTTAATAGGACTTTAGGTTTCCACTGTACTTTGACCTCAAAGCTTGGAATATGGGGTTAGAGTGGATATTTTTTGGGGTAATATTCATTTTTAAATGAGAAACATAAATGATTTTTTCAATTTATATTTTTCCATTTTTTTTCATACCTTTAATAGGACTTTAAGTTTCCACTGTACTTTGACCTCAAAGCTTGGAATATGGGGTTAGAGTGGAAATTTTTTGGGGTGATATTCATTTTCAAATTACAAACATAAATGATTTTTTCAATTTCCATTTTTCCATTTTTTTTCATACCTTTAATAGGACTTTAGGTTTCCACTGTACTTTGACCTCAAAGCTTGGAATATGGGGTTAGAGTGGAAATTTTTTGGGGTAATATTCATTTTTAAATTAGAAACATAAATGAATTTTTCAATTTCCATTTTTCCATTTTTTTTCATACCTTTAATAGGACTTTAGGTTTCCACTGTACTTTGACCTCAAAGCTTGGAATATGGGGTTAGAGTGGAAATTTTTTGGGGTAATATTCATTTTTAAATTACAAACATAAATGATTTTTTCAATTTCCATTTTTCCATTTTTTTTCATACCTTTAATAGGACTTTAGGTATCCACTGTACTTTGACCTCAAAGCTTGGAATATGGGGTTAGAGTGGAAATTTTTTGGGGTAATATTCATTTTTAAATTAGAAACATAAATGATTTTTTCAATTTCCATTTTTCCATTTTTTTTCATACCTTTAATAGGACTTTAGATTTCCACTGTACTTTGACCTCAAAGCTTGGAATATGGGGTTAGAGTGGAAATTTTTTAGGTTAATATTCATTTTTAAATTAGAAACATAAATGATTTTTTCAATTTCCATTTTTCCTTTTTTTTTCATACCTTTAATAGGACTTTAGGTTTCCACTGTACTTTGACCTCAAAGCTTGGAATATGGGGTTGAAGTGGAAATTTTTTGAGGTAATATTCATTTTTAAATTAGAAACATAAATCATTTTTTCAATTTCCATTTTTCCATTTTTTTTCATACCTTTAATAGGACTTTAGGTTTCCACTGTACTTTGACCTCAAAGCTTGGAATATGGGGTTAGAGTGGAAATTTTTTGGGGTAATATTCATTTTTAAATTAGAAACATAAATGATTTTTTCAATTTCCATTTTTCCATTTTTTTTCATACCTTTAATAGGACTTTAGATTTCCACTGTACTTTGACCTCAAAGCTTGGAATATGGGGTTAGAGTGGAAATTTTTTAGGTTAATATTCATTTTTAAATTAGAAACATAAATGATTTTTTCAATTTCCATTTTTCCATTTTTTTTCATACCTTTAATAGGACTTTAGGTTTCCACTGTACTTTGACCTCAAAGCTTGGAATATGGGGTTAAAGTGGAAATTTTTTGAGGTAATATTCATTTTTAAATTAGAAACATAAATGATTTTTTCAATTTCCATTTTTCCATTTTTTTTCATACCTTTAATAGGACTTTAGGTTTCCACTGTACTTTGACCTCAAAGCTTGGAATATGGGGTTAGAGTGGAAATTTTTTGGGGTAATATTCATTTTTAAATTACAAACATAAATGATTTTTTCAATTTCCATTTTTCCATTTTTTTTCATACCTTTAATAGGACTTTAGGTTTCCACTGTACTTTGACCTCAAAGCTTGGAATATGGGGTTAGAGTGGATATTTTTTGGGGTAATATTCATTTTTAAATGAGAAACATAAATGATTTTTTCAATTTCCATTTTTCCATTTTTTTTCATACCTTTAATAGGACTTTAAGTTTCCACTGTACTTTGACCTCAAAGCTTGGAATATGGGGTTAGAGTGGAAATTTTTTGGGGTAATATTCATTTTTAAATTACAAACATAAATGATTTTTTCAATTTCCATTTTTCCATTTTTTTTCATACCTTTAATAGGACTTTAGGTTTCCACTGTACTTTGACCTCAAAGCTTGGAATATGGGGTTAGAGTGGAAATTTTTTGGGGTAATATTCATTTTTAAATTAGAAACATAAATGATTTTTTCAATTTCCATTTTTCCATTTTTTTTCATACCTTTAATAGGACTTTAGGTTTCCACTGTACTTTGACCTCAAAGCTTGGAATATAGGGTTAGAGTGGAAATTTTTTGGGGTAATATTCATTTTTAAATTACAAACATAAATGATTTTTTCAATTTCCATTTTTCCATTTTTTTTCATACCTTTAATAGGACTTTAGGTATCCACTGTACTTTGACCTCAAAGCTTGGAATATGGGGTTAGAGTGGAAATTTTTTGGGGTAATATTCATTTTTAAATTAGAAACATAAATGATTTTTTCAATTTCCATTTTTCCATTTTTTTTCATACCTTTAATAGGACTTTAGATTTCCACTGTACTTTGACCTCAAAGCTTGGAATATGGGGTTAGAGTGGAAATTTTTTAGGTTAATATTCATTTTTAAATTAGAAACATAAATGATTTTTTCAATTTCCATTTTTCCTTTTTTTTTCATACCTTTAATAGGACTTTAGGTTTCCACTGTACTTTGACCTCAAAGCTTGGAATATGGGGTTGAAGTGGAAATTTTTTGAGGTAATATTCATTTTTAAATTAGAAACATAAATCATTTTTTCAATTTCCATTTTTCCATTTTTTTTCATACCTTTAATAGGACTTTAGGTTTCCACTGTACTTTGACCTCAAAGCTTGGAATATGGGGTTAGAGTGGAAATTTTTTAGGGTAATATTCATTTTTAAATTACAAACATAAATGATTTTTTCAATTTCTATTTTTCCATTTTTTTTCATACCTTTAATAGGACTTTAGGTTTCCACTGTACTTTGACCCGAAAGCTTGGAATATGGGGTTAGAGTGGAAATTTTTTGGGGTAATATTCATTTTTAAATTACAAACATAAATGATTTTTTCAATTTCCATTTTTCCATTTTTTTTCATACCTTTAATAGGACTTTAGGTTTCCACTGTACTTTGACCTCAAAGCTTGGAATATGGGGTTAGAGTGGAAATTTTTTGGGGTAATATTCATTTTTAAATTACAAACATAAATGATTTTTTTCAATTTCCATTTTTCCATTTTTTTTCATACCTTTAATAGGACTTTAGGTTTCCACTGTACTTTGACCTCAAAGCTTGGAATATGGGGTTAGAGTGGATATTTTTTGGGGTAATATTCATTTTTAAATGAGAAACATAAATGATTTTTTCAATTTACATTTTTCCTTTTTTTTTCATACCTTTAATAGGACTTTAAGTTTCCACTGTACTTTGACCTCAAAGCTTGGAATATGGGGTTAGAGTGGAAATTTTCTTGGGGTAATATTCATTTTTAAATTACAAACATAAATGATTTTTTCAATTTCCATTTTTCCATTTTTTTTCATACCTTTAATAGGACTTTAGGTTTCCACTGTACTTTGACCTCAAAGCTTGGAATATGGGGTTAAAGTGGAAATTTTTTGAGGTAATATTCATTTTTAAATTAGAAACATAAATGATTTTTTCAATTTCCATTTTTCCATTTTTTTTCATACCTTTAATAGGACTTTAGGTTTCCACTGTACTTTGACCTCAAAGCTTGGAATATGGGGTTAGAGTGGAAATTTTTTGGGGTAATATTCATTTTTAAATTACAAACATAAATGATTTTTTCAATTTCCATTTTTCCATTTTTTTTCATACCTTTAATAGGACTTTAGGTTTCCACTGTACTTTGACCTCAAAGCTTGGAATATGGGGTTAGAGTGGATATTTTTTGGGGTAATATTCATTTTTAAATGAGAAACATAAATGATTTTTTCAATTTCCATTTTTCCATTTTTTTTCATACCTTTAATAGGACTTTAAGTTTCCACTGTACTTTGACCTCAAAGCTTGGAATATGGGGTTAGAGTGGAAATTTTTTGGGGTAATATTCATTTTTAAATTACAAACATAAATGATTTTTTCAATTTCCATTTTTCCATTTTTTTTCATACCTTTAATAGGACTTTAGGTTTCCACTGTACTTTGACCTCAAAGCTTGGAATATGGGGTTAGAGTGGAAATTTTTTGGGGTAATATTCATTTTTAAATTAGAAACATAAATGATTTTTTCAATTTCCATTTTTCCATTTTTTTTCATACCTTTAATAGGACTTTAGGTTTCCACTGTACTTTGACCTCAAAGCTTGGAATATAGGGTTAGAGTGGAAATTTTTTGGGGTAATATTCATTTTTAAATTACAAACATAAATGATTTTTTCAATTTCCATTTTTCCATTTTTTTTCATACCTTTAATAGGACTTTAGGTATCCACTGTACTTTGACCTCAAAGCTTGGAATATGGGGTTAGAGTGGAAATTTTTTGGGGTAATATTCATTTTTAAATTAGAAACATAAATGATTTTTTCAATTTCCATTTTTCCATTTTTTTTCATACCTTTAATAGGACTTTAGATTTCCACTGTACTTTGACCTCAAAGCTTGGAATATGGGGTTAGAGTGGAAATTTTTTAGGTTAATATTCATTTTTAAATTAGAAACATAAATGATTTTTTCAATTTCCATTTTTCCTTTTTTTTTCATACCTTTAATAGGACTTTAGGTTTCCACTGTACTTTGACCTCAAAGCTTGGAATATGGGGTTGAAGTGGAAATTTTTTGAGGTAATATTCATTTTTAAATTAGAAACATAAATCATTTTTTCAATTTCCATTTTTCCATTTTTTTTCATACCTTTAATAGGACTTTAGGTTTCCACTGTACTTTGACCTCAAAGCTTGGAATATGGGGTTAGAGTGGAAATTTTTTAGGGTAATATTCATTTTTAAATTACAAACATAAATGATTTTTTCAATTTCTATTTTTCCATTTTTTTTCATACCTTTAATAGGACTTTAGGTTTCCACTGTACTTTGACCCGAAAGCTTGGAATATGGGGTTAGAGTGGAAATTTTTTGGGGTAATATTCATTTTTAAATTACAAACATAAATGATTTTTTCAATTTCCATTTTTCCATTTTTTTTCATACCTTTAATAGGACTTTAGGTTTCCACTGTACTTTGACCTCAAAGCTTGGAATATGGGGTTAGAGTGGAAATTTTTTGGGGTAATATTCATTTTTAAATTACAAACATAAATGATTTTTTTCAATTTCCATTTTTCCATTTTTTTTCATACCTTTAATAGGACTTTAGGTTTCCACTGTACTTTGACCTCAAAGCTTGGAATATGGGGTTAGAGTGGATATTTTTTGGGGTAATATTCATTTTTAAATGAGAAACATAAATGATTTTTTCAATTTACATTTTTCCTTTTTTTTTCATACCTTTAATAGGACTTTAAGTTTCCACTGTACTTTGACCTCAAAGCTTGGAATATGGGGTTAGAGTGGAAATTTTCTTGGGGTAATATTCATTTTTAAATTACAAACATAAATGATTTTTTCAATTTCCATTTTTCCATTTTTTTTCATACCTTTAATAGGACTTTAGGTTTCCACTGTACTTTGACCTCAAAGCTTGGAATATGGGGTTAGAGTGGAAATTTTTTGGAGTAATATTCATTTTTAAATTAGGAACATAAATGATTTTTTCAATTTCCATTTTTCCATTTTTTTTCATACCTTTAATAGGACTTTAGGTTTCCACTGTACTTTGACCTCAAAGCTTGGAATATGGGGTTAGAGTGGAAATTTTTTGGGGTAATATTCATTTTTAAATTACAAACATAAATGATTTTTTCATTTTCCATTTTTCCATTTTTTTTCATACCTTTAATAGGACTTTAGGTATCCACTGTACTTTGACCTCAAAGCTTGGAATATGGGGTTAGAGTGGAAATTTTTTGGGGTAATATTCATTTTTAAATTACAAACATAAATGATTTTTTCAATTTCCATTTTTCCATTTTTTTTCATACCTTTAATAGGACTTTAGATTTCCACTGTACTTTGACCTCAAAGCTTGGAATATGGGGTTAGAGTGGAAATTTTTTAGGTTAATATTCATTTTTAAATTAGAAACATAAATGATTTTTTCAATTTCCATTTTTCCATTTTTTTTCATACCTTTAATAGGACTTTAGGTTTCCACTGTACTTTGACCTCAAAGCTTGGAATATGGGGTTAAAGTGGAAATTTTTTGAGGTAATATTCATTTTTAAATTAGAAACATAAATCATTTTTTCAATTTCCATTTTTCCATTTTTTTTCATACCTTTAATAGGACTTTAGGTTTCCACTGTACTTTGACCTCAAAGCTTGGAATATGGGGTTAGAGTGGATATTTTTTGGGGTAATATTCATTTTTAAATTACAAACATAAATGATTTTTTCAATTTCCATTTTTCCATTTTTATTCATACCTTTAATAGGACTTTAGGTATCCACTGTACTTTGACCTCAAAGCTTGGAATATGGGGTTAGAGTGGAAATTTTTTGGGGTAATATTCATTTTTAAATTAGAAACATAAATGATTTTTTCAATTTCCATTTTTCCATTTTATTTCATACCTTTAATAGGACTTTAGGTTTCCACTGTACTTTGACCTCAAAGCTTGGAATATGGGGTTAGAGTGGAAATTTTTTGGGGTAATAATCATTTTTAAATTACAAACATAAATGATTTTTTCAATTTCCATTTTTCCATTTTTTTTCATACCTTTAATAGGACTTTAGGTTTCCACTGTACTTTGACCTCAAAGCTTGGAATATGGGGTTAGAGTGGAAGTTTTTGGGGTAATATTCATTTTTAAATTACAAACATAAATGATTTTTTTCAATTTCCATTTTTCCATTTTTTTTCATACCTTTAATAGGACTTTAGGTTTCCACTGTACTTTGACCTCAAAGCTTGGAATATGGGGTTAGAGTGGATATTTTTTGGGGTAATATTCATTTTTAAATGAGAAACATAAATGATTTTTTCAATTTACATTTTTCCTTTTTTTTTAATACCTTTAATAGGACTTTAAGTTTCCACTGTACTTTGACCTCAAAGCTTGGAATATGGGGTTAGAGTGGAAATTTTCTTGGGGTAATATTCATTTTTAAATTACAAACATAAATGATTTTTTCAATTTCCATTTTTCCATTTTTTTTCATACCTTTAATAGGACTTTAGGTTTCCACTGTACTTTGACCTCAAAGCTTGGAATATGGGGTTAGAGTGGAAATTTTTTGGAGTAATATTCATTTTTAAATTAGGAACATAAATGATTTTTTCAATTTCCATTTTTCCATTTTTTTTCATACCTTTAATAGGACTTTAGGTTTCCACTGTACTTTGACCTCAAAGCTTGGAATATGGGGTTAGAGTGGAAATTTTTTGGGGTAATATTCATTTTTAAATTACAAACATAAATGATTTTTTCATTTTCCATTTTTCCATTTTTTTTCATACCTTTAATAGGACTTTAGGTATCCACTGTACTTTGACCTCAAAGCTTGGAATATGGGGTTAGAGTGGAAATTTTTTGGGGTAATATTCATTTTTAAATTACAAACATAAATGATTTTTTCAATTTCCATTTTTCCATTTTTTTTCATACCTTTAATAGGACTTTAGATTTCCACTGTACTTTGACCTCAAAGCTTGGAATATGGGGTTAGAGTGGAAATTTTTTAGGTTAATATTCATTTTTAAATTAGAAACATAAATGATTTTTTCAATTTCCATTTTTCCATTTTTTTTCATACCTTTAATAGGACTTTAGGTTTCCACTGTACTTTGACCTCAAAGCTTGGAATATGGGGTTAAAGTGGAAATTTTTTGAGGTAATATTCATTTTTAAATTAGAAACATAAATCATTTTTTCAATTTCCATTTTTCCATTTTTTTTCATACCTTTAATAGGACTTTAGGTTTCCACTGTACTTTGACCTCAAAGCTTGGAATATGGGGTTAGAGTGGAAATTTTTTGGGGTAATATTCATTTTTAAATTACAAACATAAATGATTTTTTAAATTTCTATTTTTCCATTTTTTTTCATACCTTTAATAGGACTTTAGGTTTCCACTGTACTTTGACCTCAAAGCTTGGAATATGGGGTTAGAGTGGAAATTTTTTGAGGTAATATTCATTTTTAAATTACAAACATAAATGATTTTTTCAATTTCCATTTTTCCATTTTTTTTCATACCTTCAATAGGACTTTAGGTTTCCACTGTACTTTGACCTCAAAGCTTGGAATATGGGGTTAGAGTGGAAATTTTTTGGGGGAATATTCATTTTTAAATTACAAACATAAATGATTTTTTCAATTTCCATTTTTCCATTTTTTTTCATACCTTTAATAGGACTTTAGGTTTCCACTGTACTTTGACCTCAAAGCTTGGAATATGGGGTTAGAGTGGAAATTTTTTGGGGTAATATTCATTTTTAAATTAGAAACATAAATTATTTTTTCAATTTCCATTTTTCCATTTTTTTTCATACCTTTAATAGGACTTTAGGTTTCCACTGTACTTTGACCTCAAAGCTTGGAATATGGGGTTAGAGTGGAAATTTTTTTGGGTAATATTCATTTTTAAATTACAAACATAAATGATTTTTTCAATTTCCATTTTTCCATTTTTTTTCATACCTTTAATAGGACTTTAGGTTTCCACTGTACTTTGACCTCAAAGCTTGGAATATGGGGTTAGAGTGGAAATTTTTTGGGGTAATATTCATTTTTAAATTACAAACATAAATGATTTTTTCAATTTCCATTTTTCCATTTTTTTTCATACCTTTAATAGGACTTTAGGTTTCCACTGTACTTTGACCTCAAAGCTTGGAATATGGGGTTAGAGTGGAAATTTTTTGGAGTAATATTCATTTTTAAATTAGGAACATAAATGATTTTTTCAATTTCCATTTTTCCATTTTTTTTCATACCTTTAATAGGACTTTAGGTTTCCACTGTACTTTGACCTCAAAGCTTGGAATATGGGGTTAGAGTGGAAATTTTTTGGGGTAATATTCATTTTTAAATTACAAACATAAATGATTTTTTCATTTTCCATTTTTCCATTTTTTTTCATACCTTTAATAGGACTTTAGGTATCCACTGTACTTTGACCTCAAAGCTTGGAATATGGGGTTAGAGTGGAAATTTTTTGGGGTAATATTCATTTTTAAATTACAAACATAAATGATTTTTTCAATTTCCATTTTTCCATTTTTTTTCATACCTTTAATAGGACTTTAGATTTCCACTGTACTTTGACCTCAAAGCTTGGAATATGGGGTTAGAGTGGAAATTTTTTAGGTTAATATTCATTTTTAAATTAGAAACATAAATGATTTTTTCAATTTCCATTTTTCCATTTTTTTTCATACCTTTAATAGGACTTTAGGTTTCCACTGTACTTTGACCTCAAAGCTTGGAATATGGGGTTAAAGTGGAAATTTTTTGAGGTAATATTCATTTTTAAATTAGAAACATAAATCATTTTTTCAATTTCCATTTTTCCATTTTTTTTCATACCTTTAATAAGACTTTAGGTTTCCACTGTACTTTGACCTCAAAGCTTGGAATATGGGGTTAGAGTGGAAATTTTTTGGGGTAATATTCATTTTTAAATTACAAACATAAATGATTTTTTAAATTTCTATTTTTCCATTTTTTTTCATACCTTTAATAGGACTTTAGGTTTCCACTGTACTTTGACCTCAAAGCTTGGAATATGGGGTTAGAGTGGAAATTTTTTGAGGTAATATTCATTTTTAAATTACAAACATAAATGATTTTTTCAATTTCCATTTTTCCATTTTTTTTCATACCTTTAATAGGACTTTAGATTTCCACTGTACTTTGACCTCAAAGCTTGGAATATGGGGTTAGAGTGGAAATTTTTTAGGTTAATATTCATTTTTAAATTAGAAACATAAATGATTTTTTCAATTTCCATTTTTCCATTTTTTTTCATACCTTTAATAGGACTTTAGGTTTCCACTGTACTTTGACCTCAAAGCTTGGAATATGGGGTTAAAGTGGAAATTTTTTGAGGTAATATTCATTTTTAAATTAGAAACATAAATCATTTTTTCAATTTCCATTTTTCCATTTTTTTTCATACCTTTAATAAGACTTTAGGTTTCCACTGTACTTTGACCTCAAAGCTTGGAATATGGGGTTAGAGTGGAAATTTTTTGGGGTAATATTCATTTTTAAATTACAAACATAAATGATTTTTTAAATTTCTATTTTTCCATTTTTTTTCATACCTTTAATAGGACTTTAGGTTTCCACTGTACTTTGACCTCAAAGCTTGGAATATGGGGTTAGAGTGGAAATTTTTTGAGGTAATATTCATTTTTAAATTACAAACATAAATGATTTTTTCAATTTCCATTTTTCCATTTTTTTTCATACCTTCAATAGGACTTTAGGTTTCCACTGTACTTTGACCTCAAAGCTTGGAATATGGGGTTAGAGTGGAAATTTTTTGGGGTAATATTCATTTTTAAATTACAAACATAAATGATTTTTTCAATTTCCATTTTTCCATTTTTTTTCATACCTTTAATAGGACTTTAGGTTTCCACTGTACTTTGACCTCAAAGCTTGGAATATGGGGTTAGAGTGGAAATTTTTTGGGGTAATATTCATTTTTAAATTAGAAACATAAATTATTTTTTCAATTTCCATTTTTCCATTTTTTTTCATACTTTAGGTTTCCACTGTACTTTGACCTCAAAGCTTGGAATATGGGGTTAGAGTGGAAAATTTTTGGGGTAATATTCATTTTTAAATTACAAACATAAATGATTTTTTCAATTTCCATTTTTCCATTTTTTTTCATACCTTTAATAGGACTTTAGGTTTCCACTGTACTTTGACCTCAAAGCTTGGAATATGGGGTTAGAGTGGATATTTTTTGGGGTAATATTCATTTTTAAATGAGAAACATAAATGATTTTTTCAATTTCCATTTTTCCTTTTTTTTTCATACCTTTAATAGGACTTTAGGTTTCCACTGTACTTTGACCTCAAAGCTTGGAATATGGGGTTAGAGTGGAAATTTTTTGGGGTAATATTCATTTTTAAATTACAAACATAAATGATTTTTTCAATTTCCATTTTTCCATTTTTTTTCATACCTTTAATAGGACTTTAGGTTTCCACTGTACTTTGACCTCAAAGCTTGGAATATGGGGTTAAAGTGGAAATTTTTTGAGGTAATATTCATTTTTAAATTAGAAACATAAATCATTTTTTCAATTTCCATTTTTCCATTTTTTTTCATACCTTTAATAGGACTTTAGGTTTCCACTGTACTTTGACCTCAAAGCTTGGAATATGGGGTTAGAGTGGAAATTTTTTGGGGTAATATTCATTTTTAAATTACAAACATAAATGATTTTTTCAATTTCTATTTTTCCATTTTTTTTCATACCTTTAATAGGACTTTAGGTTTCCACTGTACTTTGACCTCAAAGCTTGGAATATGGGGTTAGAGTGGAAATTTTTTGAGGTAATATTCATTTTTAAATTACAAACATAAATGATTTTTTCAATTTCCATTTTTCCATTTTTTTTCATACCTTCAATAGGACTTTAGGTTTCCACTGTACTTTGACCTCAAAGCTTGGAATATGGGGTTAGAGTGGAAATTTTTTGGGGTAATATTCATTTTTAAATTACAAACATAAATGATTTTTTCAATTTCCATTTTTCCATTTTTTTTCATACCTTTAATAGGACTTTAGGTTTCCACTGTACTTTGACCTCAAAGCTTGGAATATGGGGTTAGAGTGGATATTTTTTGGGGTAATATTCATTTTTAAATGAGAAACATAAATGATTTTTTCAATTTCCATTTTTCCATTTTTTTTCATACCTTTAATAGGACTTTAGGTTTCCACTGTACTTTGACCTCAAAGCTTGGAATATGGGGTTAGAGTGGAAATTTTTTGGGGTAATATTCATTTTTAAATTACAAACATAAATAATTTTTTCAATTTCCATTTTTCCATTTTTTTTCATACCTTTAATAGGACTTTAGGTTTCCACTGTACCTTGACCTCAAAGCTTGGAATATGGGGTTAAAGTGGAAATTTTTTGAGGTAATATTCATTTTTAAATTAGAAACATAAATCATTTTTTCAATTTCCATTTTTCCATTTTTTTTCATACCTTTAATAGGACTTTAGGTTTCCACTGTACTTTGACCTCAAAGCTTGGAATATGGGGTTAGAGTGGAAATTTTTTGGGGTAATATTCATTTTTAAATTACAAACATAAATGATTTTTTCAATTTCTATTTTTCCATTTTTTTTCATACCTTTGATAGGACTTTAGGTTTCCACTGTACTTTGACCTCAAAGCTTGGAATATGGGGTTAGAGTGGAAATTTTTTGGGGTAATATTCATTTTTAAATTAGAAACATAAATTATTTTTTCAATTTCCATTTTTCCATTTTTTTTCATACCTTTAATAGGACTTTAGGTTTCCACTGTACTTTGACCTCAAAGCTTGGAATATGGGGTTAGAGTGGAAATTTTTTTGGGTAATATTCATTTTTAAATTACAAACATAAATGATTTTTTCAATTTCCATTTTTCCATTTTTTTTCATACCTTTGATAGGACTTTAGGTTTCCACTGTACTTTGACCTCAAAGCTTGGAATATGGGGTTAGAGTGGAAATTTTTTGGGGTAATATAAATTTTTAAATTAGAAACATAAATGATTTTTTCAATTTCCATTTTTCCATTTTTTTTCATACCTTTAATAGGACTTTAGGTTTCCACTGTACTTTGACCTCAAAGCTTGGAATATGGGGTTAGAGTGGAAATATATTGGGGTAATATTCATTTTTAAATTACAAACATAAATGATTTTTTCAATTTCCATTTTTCCATTTTTTTTCATACCTTTAATAGGACTTTAGGTTTCCACTGTACTTTGACCTCAAAGCTTGGAATATGGGGTTAGAGTGGAAACTTTTTGGGGTAATATTCATTTTGAAATTAGAAACATAAATGATTTTTTCAATTTCCATTTTTCCATTTTTTTTCATACCTTTAATAGGACTTTAGGTTTCCACTGTACTTTGACCTCAAAGCTTGGAATATGGGGTTAGAGTGGAAATTTTTTGGGGTAATATTCATTTTTAAATTACAAACATAAATGATTTTTTCAATTTCCATTTTTCCATTTTTTTTCATACCTTTAATAGGACTTTAGGTTTCCACTGTACTTTGACCTCAAAGCTTGGAATATGGGGTTAGAGTGGAAATTTTTTGGGGTAATATTCATTTTTAAATTACAAACATAAATAATTTTTTCAATTTCCATTTTTCCATTTTTTTTCATACCTTTAATAGGACTTTAGGTTTCCACTGTACCTTGACCTCAAAGCTTGGAATATGGGGTTAAAGTGGAAATTTTTTGAGGTAATATTCATTTTTAAATTAGAAACATAAATCATTTTTTCAATTTCCATTTTTCCATTTTTTTTCATACCTTTAATAGGACTTTAGGTTTCCACTGTACTTTGACCTCAAAGCTTGGAATATGGGGTTAGAGTGGAAATTTTTTGGGGTAATATTCATTTTTAAATTACAAACATAAATGATTTTTTCAATTTCTATTTTTCCATTTTTTTTCATACCTTTGATAGGACTTTAGGTTTCCACTGTACTTTGACCTCAAAGCTTGGAATATGGGGTTAGAGTGGAAATTTTTTGGGGTAATATTCATTTTTAAATTAGAAACATAAATTATTTTTTCAATTTCCATTTTTCCATTTTTTTTCATACCTTTAATAGGACTTTAGGTTTCCACTGTACTTTGACCTCAAAGCTTGGAATATGGGGTTAGAGTGGAAATTTTTTTGGGTAATATTCATTTTTAAATTACAAACATAAATGATTTTTTCAATTTCCATTTTTCCATTTTTTTTCATACCTTTGATAGGACTTTAGGTTTCCACTGTACTTTGACCTCAAAGCTTGGAATATGGGGTTAGAGTGGAAATTTTTTGGGGTAATATAAATTTTTAAATTAGAAACATAAATGATTTTTTCAATTTCCATTTTTCCATTTTTTTTCATACCTTTAATAGGACTTTAGGTTTCCACTGTACTTTGACCTCAAAGCTTGGAATATGGGGTTAGAGTGGAAATATATTGGGGTAATATTCATTTTTAAATTACAAACATAAATGATTTTTTCAATTTCCATTTTTCCATTTTTTTTCATACCTTTAATAGGACTTTAGGTTTCCACTGTACTTTGACCTCAAAGCTTGGAATATGGGGTTAGAGTGGAAACTTTTTGGGGTAATATTCATTTTGAAATTAGAAACATAAATGATTTTTTCAATTTCCATTTTTCCATTTTTTTTCATACCTTTAATAGGACTTTAGGTTTCCACTGTACTTTGACCTCAAAGCTTGGAATATGGGGTTAGAGTGGAAATTTTTTGGGGTAATATTCATTTTTAAATTACAAACATAAATGATTTTTTCAATTTCCATTTTTCCATTTTTTTTCATACCTTTAATAGGACTTTAGGTTTCCACTGTACTTTGACCTCAAAGCTTGGAATATGGGGTTAGAGTGGAAATTTTTTGGGGTAATATTCATTTTTAAATTACAAACATAAATGATTTTTTAAATTTCTATTTTTCCATTTTTTTTCATACCTTTAATAGGACTTTAGGTTTCCACTGTACTTTGACCTCAAAGCTTGGAATATGGGGTTAGAGTGGAAATTTTTTGAGGTAATATTCATTTTTAAATTACAAACATAAATGATTTTTTCAATTTCCATTTTTCCATTTTTTTTCATACCTTCAATAGGACTTTAGGTTTCCACTGTACTTTGACCTCAAAGCTTGGAATATGGGGTTAGAGTGGAAATTTTTTGGGGTAATATTCATTTTTAAATTACAAACATAAATGATTTTTTCAATTTCCATTTTTCCATTTTTTTTCATACCTTTAATAGGACTTTAGGTTTCCACTGTACTTTGACCTCAAAGCTTGGAATATGGGGTTAGAGTGGAAATTTTTTGGGGTAATATTCATTTTTAAATTAGAAACATAAATTATTTTTTCAATTTCCATTTTTCCATTTTTTTTCATACTTTAGGTTTCCACTGTACTTTGACCTCAAAGCTTGGAATATGGGGTTAGAGTGGAAAATTTTTGGGGTAATATTCATTTTTAAATTACAAACATAAATGATTTTTTCAATTTCCATTTTTCCATTTTTTTTCATACCTTTAATAGGACTTTAGGTTTCCACTGTACTTTGACCTCAAAGCTTGGAATATGGGGTTAGAGTGGATATTTTTTGGGGTAATATTCATTTTTAAATGAGAAACATAAATGATTTTTTCAATTTCCATTTTTCCTTTTTTTTTCATACCTTTAATAGGACTTTAGGTTTCCACTGTACTTTGACCTCAAAGCTTGGAATATGGGGTTAGAGTGGAAATTTTTTGGGGTAATATTCATTTTTAAATTACAAACATAAATGATTTTTTCAATTTCCATTTTTCCATTTTTTTTCATACCTTTAATAGGACTTTAGGTTTCCACTGTACTTTGACCTCAAAGCTTGGAATATGGGGTTAAAGTGGAAATTTTTTGAGGTAATATTCATTTTTAAATTAGAAACATAAATCATTTTTTCAATTTCCATTTTTCCATTTTTTTTCATACCTTTAATAGGACTTTAGGTTTCCACTGTACTTTGACCTCAAAGCTTGGAATATGGGGTTAGAGTGGAAATTTTTTGGGGTAATATTCATTTTTAAATTACAAACATAAATGATTTTTTCAATTTCTATTTTTCCATTTTTTTTCATACCTTTAATAGGACTTTAGGTTTCCACTGTACTTTGACCTCAAAGCTTGGAATATGGGGTTAGAGTGGAAATTTTTTGAGGTAATATTCATTTTTAAATTACAAACATAAATGATTTTTTCAATTTCCATTTTTCCATTTTTTTTCATACCTTCAATAGGACTTTAGGTTTCCACTGTACTTTGACCTCAAAGCTTGGAATATGGAGTTAGAGTGGAAATTTTTTGGGGTAATATTCATTTTTAAATTACAAACATAAATGATTTTTTCAATTTCCATTTTTCCATTTTTTTTCATACCTTTAATAGGACTTTAGGTTTCCACTGTACTTTGACCTCAAAGCTTGGAATATGGGGTTAGAGTGGATATTTTTTGGGGTAATATTCATTTTTAAATGAGAAACATAAATGATTTTTTCAATTTCCATTTTTCCATTTTTTTTCATACCTTTAATAGGACTTTAGGTTTCCACTGTACTTTGACCTCAAAGCTTGGAATATGGGGTTAGAGTGGAAATTTTTTGGGGTAATATTCATTTTTAAATTACAAACATAAATAATTTTTTCAATTTCCATTTTTCCATTTTTTTTCATACCTTTAATAGGACTTTAGGTTTCCACTGTACCTTGACCTCAAAGCTTGGAATATGGGGTTAAAGTGGAAATTTTTTGAGGTAATATTCATTTTTAAATTAGAAACATAAATCATTTTTTCAATTTCCATTTTTCCATTTTTTTTCATACCTTTAATAGGACTTTAGGTTTCCACTGTACTTTGACCTCAAAGCTTGGAATATGGGGTTAGAGTGGAAATTTTTTGGGGTAATATTCATTTTTAAATTACAAACATAAATGATTTTTTCAATTTCTATTTTTCCATTTTTTTTCATACCTTTGATAGGACTTTAGGTTTCCACTGTACTTTGACCTCAAAGCTTGGAATATGGGGTTAGAGTGGAAATTTTTTGGGGTAATATTCATTTTTAAATTAGAAACATAAATTATTTTTTCAATTTCCATTTTTCCATTTTTTTTCATACCTTTAATAGGACTTTAGGTTTCCACTGTACTTTGACCTCAAAGCTTGGAATATGGGGTTAGAGTGGAAATTTTCTTGGGTAATATTCATTTTTAAATTACAAACATAAATGATTTTTTCAATTTCCATTTTTCCATTTTTTTTCATACCTTTGATAGGACTTTAGGTTTCCACTGTACTTTGACCTCAAAGCTTGGAATATGGGGTTAGAGTGGAAATTTTTTGGGGTAATATAAATTTTTAAATTAGAAACATAAATGATTTTTTCAATTTCCATTTTTCCATTTTTTTTCATACCTTTAATAGGACTTTAGGTTTCCACTGTACTTTGACCTCAAAGCTTGGAATATGGGGTTAGAGTGGAAATATATTGGGGTAATATTCATTTTTAAATTACAAACATAAATGATTTTTTCAATTTCCATTTTTCCATTTTTTTTCATACCTTTAATAGGACTTTAGGTTTCCACTGTACTTTGACCTCAAAGCTTGGAATATGGGGTTAGAGTGGAAACTTTTTGGGGTAATATTCATTTTGAAATTAGAAACATAAATGATTTTTTCAATTTCCATTTTTCCATTTTTTTTCATACCTTTAATAGGACTTTAGGTTTCCACTGTACTTTGACCTCAAAGCTTGGAATATGGGGTTAGAGTGGATATTTTTTGGGGTAATATTCATTTTTAAATGAGAAACATAAATGATTTTTTCAATTTCCATTTTTCCTTTTTTTTTCATACCTTTAATAGGACTTTAAGTTTCCACTGTACTTTGACCTCAAAGCTTGGAATATGGGGTTAGAGTGGAAATTTTTTGGGGTAATATTCATTTTTGAATTAGAAACATAAATGATTTTTTCAATTTCCATTTTTCCATTTTTTTTCATACCTTTAATAGGACTTTAGATTTCCACTGTACTTTGACCTCAAAGCTTGGAATATGGGGTTAGAGTGAAAATTTTTTAGGTTAATATTCATTTTTAAATTAGAAACATAAATGATTTTTTCAATTTCCATTTTTCCATTTTTTTTCATACCTTTAATAGGACTTTAGGTTTCCACTGTACTTTGACCTCAAAGCTTGGAATATGGGGTTAAAGTGGAAATTTTTTGAGGTAATATTCATTTTTAAATTAGAAACATAAATCATTTTTTCAATTTCCATTTTTCCATTTTTTTTCATACCTTTAATAGGACTTTAGGTTTCCACTGTACTTTGACCTCAAAGCTTGGAATATGGGGTTAGAGTGGAAATTTTTTGGAATAATATTCATTTTTAAATTACAAACATAAATGATTTTTTCAATTTCCATTTTTCCATTTTTTTTCATACCTTTAATAGGACTTTAGGTTTCCACTGTACTTTGACCTCAAAGCTTGGAATATGGGGTTAAAGTGGAAATTTTTTGAGGTAATATTCATTTTTAAATTAGAAACATAAATCATTTTTTCAATTTCCATTTTTCCATTTTTTTTCATACCTTTAATAGGACTTTAGGTTTCCACTGTACTTTGACCTCAAAGCTTGGAATATGGGGTTAGAGTGGAAATTTTTTGGGGTAATATTCATTTTTAAATTACAAACATAAATGATTTTTTCAATTTTTATTTTTCCATTTTTTTTCATACCTTTAATAGGACTTTAGGTTTCCACTGTACTTTGACCTCAAAGCTTGGAATATGGGGTTAGAGTGGAAATTTTTTGGGGTAATATTCATTTTTAAATTACAAACATAAATGATTTTTTCAATTTCCATTTTTCCATTTTTTTTCATACCTTTAATAGGACTTTAGGTTTCCACTGTACTTTGACCTCAAAGCTTGGAATATGGGGTTAAAGTGGAAATTTTTTGAGGTAATATTCATTTTTAAATTAGAAACATAAATCATTTTTTCAATTTCCATTTTTCCATTTTTTTTCATACCTTTAATAGGACTTTAGGTTTCCACTGTACTTTGACCTCAAAGCTTGGAATATGGGGTTAGAGTGGAAATTTTTTGGGGTAATATTCATTTTTAAATTACAAACATAAATGATTTTTTCAATTTCCATTTTTCCATTTTTTTTCATACCTTTAATAGGACTTTAGGTTTCCACTGTACTTTGACCTCAAAGCTTGGAATATGGGGTTAGAGTGGAAATTTTTTGGGGTAATATTCATTTTTAAATTAGAAACATAAATGATATTTTCAATTTCCATTTTTCCATTTTTTTTCATACCTTTAATAGGACTTTAGGTTTCCACTGTACTTTGACCTCAAAGCTTGGAATATGGGGTTAGAGTGGAAATATTTTGGGGTAATATTCATTTTTAAATTACAAACATAAATCATTTTTTCAATTTCCATTTTTCCATTTTTTTTCATACCTTTAATAGGACTTTAGGTTTCCACTGTACTTTGACCTCAAAGCTTGGAATATGGGGTTAGAGTGGAAATTTTTTGGGGTAATATTCATTTTTAAATTACAAACATAAATGATTTTTTCAATTTCCATTTTTCCATTTTTTTTCATACCTTTAATAGGACTTTAGGTTTCCACTGTACTTTGACCTCAAAGCTTGGAATATGGGGTTAGAGTGGAAATTTTTTGGGGTAATATTCATTTTTAAATTACAAACATAAATGATTTTTTCAATTTCCATTTTTCCATTTTTTTTCATACTTTTAATAGGACTTTAGGTTTCCACTGTACTTTGACCTCAAAGCTTGGAATATGGGGTTAAAGTGGAAATTTTTTGAGGTAATATTCATTTTTAAATTAGAAACATAAATCATTTTTTCAATTTCCATTTTTCCATTTTTTTTCATACCTTTAATAGGACTTTAGGTTTCCACTGTACTTTGACCTCAAAGCTTGGAATATGGGGTTAGAGTGGAAATTTTTTGGGGTAATATTCATTTTTAAATTACAAACATAAATGATTTTTTCAATTTCCATTTTTCCATTTTTTTTCATACCTTTAATAGGACTTTAGGTTTCCACTGTACTTTGACCTCAAAGCTTGGAATATGGGGTTAGAGTGGAAATTTTTTGGGGTAAAATTCATTTTTAAATTAGAAACATAAATGATATTTTCAATTTCCATTTTTCCATTTTTTTTCATACCTTTAATAGGACTTTAGGTTTCCACTGTACTTTGACCTCAAAGCTTGGAATATGGGGTTAGAGTGGAAATATTTTGGGGTAATATTCATTTTTAAATTACAAACATAAATCATTTTTTCAATTTCCATTTTTCCATTTTTTTTCATACCTTTAATAGGACTTTAGGTTTCCACTGTACTTTGACCTCAAAGCTTGGAATATGGGGTTAGAGTGGAAATTTTTTGGGGTAATATTCATTTTTAAATTACAAACATAAATGATTTTTTCAATTTCCATTTTTCCATTTTTTTTCATACCTTTAATAGGACTTTAGGTTTCCACTGTACTTTGACCTCAAAGCTTGGAATATGGGGTTAGAGTGGAAGTTTTTGGGGTAATATTCATTTTTAAATTACAAACATAAATGATTTTTTCAATTTCCATTTTTCCATTTTTTTTCATACCTTTAATAGGACTTTAGATTTCCAATGTACTTTGACCTCAAAGCTTGGAATATGGGGTTAGAGTGGAAATTTTTTAGGTTAATATTCATTTTTAAATGAGAAACATAAATGATTTTTTCAATTTCCATTTTTCCTTTTTTTTTCATACCTTTAACAGGACTTTAAGTTTCCACTGTACTTTGACCTCAAAGCTTGGAATATGGGGTTAGAGTGGAAATTTTTTGGGGTAATATTCATTTTTAAATTACAAACATAAATGATTTTTTCAATTTCCATTTTTCCATTTTTTTTCATACCTTTAATAGGACTTTAGGTATCCACTGTACTTTGACCTCAAAGCTTGGAATATGGGGTTAGCGTGGAAATTTTTTGGGGTAATATTCATTTTTAAATTACAAACATAAATGATTTTTTCAATTTCCACTTTTCCATTTTTTTTCATACCTTTAATAGGACTTTAGGTATCCACTGTACTTTGACCTCAAAGCTTGGAATATGGGGTTAGAGTGGAAATTTTTTAGGTTAATATTCATTTTTAAATTAGAAACATAAATGATTTTTTCAATTTCCATTTTTCCATTTTTTTTCATACCTTTAATAGGACTTTATGTTTCCACTGTACTTTGACCTCAAAGCTTGGAATATGGGGTTAAAGTGGAAATTTTTTGAGGTAATATTCATTTTTAAATTAGAAACATAAATCATTTTTTCAATTTCCATTTTTCCATTTTTTTTCATACCTTTAATAGGACTTTAGGTTTCCACTGTACTTTGACCTCAAAGCTTGGAATATGGGGTTAGGGTTTTCTGGTTTTTTCCGGTTTTTTCTGGTTTTATCCGGTTTTTTCCCGTGTTTTCCGGTTTTTTCTGGTTCTTGTTTTTCTTGTTTTTCCGGTTTTTTCTGGTTTTTCTGGTTAGGGTTAGGGTTAGGGTTAGGGCTTTCTGGTTTTTTCCGGTTTTTTCTGGTTTTTTCCGGTTTTTTCCGGTTTTTTCTGGTTCTTGTTTTTCTTGTTTTTCCGGTTTTTTCTGGTTTTTCTGGTTAGGGTTAGGGTTAGGGTTAGGGTTTTCTGTTTTTTTCCGGTTTTTTCTGGTTTTTTCCGGTTTTTTCCGGTTTTTTCTGGTTCTTGTTTTTCTTGTTTTTCCGGTTTTTTCTGGTTTTTCTGGTTAGGGTTAGGGTTAGGGTTAGGGTTTTCTGGTTTTTTCAGGTTTTTTCTGATTTTTTCCGGTTTTTTCCGGTTTTTTCTGGTTCTTGTTTTTCTTGTTTTTCCGGTTTTTTCTGGTTTTTCTGGTTAGGGTTAGGGTTAGGGTTAGGGTTTTCTGGTTTTTTCCGGTTTTTTCTTGTTTTTTTCCGGTTTTTTCCGGTTTTTTCCGGTTTTTTCTGGTTCTTGTTTTTCTTGTTTTTCCGGTTTTTTCTGGTTTTTCTGGTTAGGGTTAGGGTTAGGGTTAGGGTTTTCTGCTTTTTTCCGGTTTTTTCCGGTTTTTTCCGGTTTTTTCCGGTTTTTTCTGGTTCTTGTTTTTCTTGTTTTTCCGGTTTTTTCTGGTTTTTCTGGTTAGGGTTAGGGTTAGGGTTAGGGTTTTCTGGTTTTTTCCGGTTTTTTCTGGTTTTATCCGGTTTTTTCCGGTGTTTTCCGGTTTTTTCCGGTTTTTTCTGGTTCTTGTTTTTCTGGTTTTTCTGGTTTTTCTGGTTAGGGTTAGGGTTAGGGTTAGGGTTTTCTGGTTTTTCCGGTTTTTTCTGGTTTTTTCCGGTTTTATCCGGTTTTATCCGGTTTTTTCCGGTTTTTTCTGGTTCTTGTTTTTCTGGTTTTTCTGGTTTTTCTGGTTAGGGTTAGGGTTAGGGTTAGGGTTTTCTGGTTTTTCCGGTTTTTTCTGGTTTTTTCCGGTTTTATTCGGTTTTTTCCGATTTTTTCTGGTTCTTGTTTTTCTGGTTTTTCTGGTTAGGGTTAGGGTTAGGGTTAGGGTTTTCTGGTTTTTCCGGTTTTTTCTGGTTTTTTCCGGTTTTATCCGGTTTTTTCCGGTTTTTTCTGGTTCTTGTTTTTCAGGTTTTTTCTGGTTTTTCTGGTTTTTCTGGTTAGGGTTAGGGCTAGGGTTAGGGTTTTCTGGTTTTTTCCGGTTTTTTCTGGTTTTTTCCGGTTTTATCCGGTTTTTTCCGGTTTTTTCTGGTTCTTGTTTTTCTGGTTTTTCTGGTTTTTCTGGTTAGGGTTAGGGTTAGGGTTAGGGTTTTCTGGTTTTTCCGGTTTTTTCTGGTTTTTTCCGGTTTTATCCGGTTTTATCCGGTTTTTTCCGGTTTTTTCTGGTTCTTGTTTTTCTGGTTTTTCTGGTTTTTCTGGTTAGGGTTAGGGTTAGGGTTTTCTGGTTTTTCCGGTTTTTTCTGGTTTTTTCCGGTTTTATCCGGTTTTATCCGGTTTTTTCCGGTTTTTTCTGGTTCTTGTTTTTCTGGTTTTTCTGGTTTTTCTGGTTAGGGTTAGGGTTAGGGTTAGGGTTTTCTGGTTTTTCCGGTTTTTTCTGGTTTTTTCCGGTTTTATTCGGTTTTTTCCGGTTTTTTCTGGTTCTTGTTTTTCTGGTTTTTCTGGTTAGGGTTAGGGTTAGGGTTAGGGTTTTCTGGTTTTTCCGGTTTTTTCTGGTTTTTTCCGGTTTTATCCGGTTTTATCCGGTTTTTTCCGGTTTTTTCTGGTTCTTGTTTTTCTGGTTTTTCTGGTTTTTCTGGTTAGGGTTAGGGTTAGGGTTAGGGTTTTCTGGTTTTTCCGGTTTTTTCTGGTTTTTTCCGGTTTTATCCGGTTTTATCCGGTTTTTTCTGGTTCTTGTTTTTCTGGTTTTTCTGGTTTTTCTGGTTAGGGTTAGGGTTAGGGTTAGGGTTTTCTGGTTTTTCCGGTTTTTTCTGGTTTTTTCCGGTTTTATCCGGTTTTTTCCGGTTTTTTCTGGTTCTTGTTTTTCTGGTTTTTTCTGGTTTTTCTGGTTTTTCTGGTTAGGGTTAGGGTTAGGGTTAAGGTTTTTTGGTTTTTTCCGGTTTTTTCTGGTTTTTTCCGGTTTTATCCGGTTTTTTCTGGTTCTTGTTTTTCTGGTTTTTCTGGTTTTTCTGGTTAGGGTTAGGGTTAGGGTTAGGGTTTTCTGGTTTTATCCGGTTTTTTTGGTTTTTTCCGGTTTTATCCGGTTTTTTCCGGTTTTTTCTGGTTCTTGTTTTTCTGGTTTTTCTGGTTTTTCTGGTTAGGGTTGGGGTTAGGGTTAGGGTTTTCTGGTTTTTCCGGTTTTTTCTGGTTTTTTCCGGTTTTATCCGGTTTCATCCGGTTTTTTCTGGTTCTTGTTTTTCTGGTTTTTCTGGTTTTTCTGGTTAGGGTTAGGGTTAGGGTTAGGGTTTTCTGGTTTTTCCGGTTTTTTCTGGTTTTTTCCGGTTTTATCCGGTTTTATCCGGTTTTTTCCGGTTTTTTCTGGTTCTTGTTTTTCTGGTTTTTCTGGTTTTTCTGGTTAGGGTTAGGGTAAGGGTTGGGGTTTTCTGGTTTTTCCGGTTTTTTCTGTTTTTTTCCGGTTTTATCCGGTTTTTTCCGGTTTTTTCTGGTTCTTGTTTTTCTGGTTTTTCTGGTTTTTCTGGTTAGGGTTAGGGTTAGGGTTAGAGTTTTCTGGTTTTTTCCGGTTTTTTCTGGTTTTTTCCGGTTTTATCCGGTTTTTTCCGGTTTTTTCTGGTTCTTGTTTTTCTGGTTTTTCTGGTTTTTCTGGTTAGGGTTAGGGTTAGGGTTAGGGTTTTCTGGTTTTTCCCGTTTTTTCTGGTTTTTTCCGGTTTTATCCGGTTTTTTCCGGTTTTTTCTGGTTCTTGTTTTTCTGGTTTTTCTGGTTTTTCTGGTTAGGGTTAGGGTTAGGGTTAGGGTTAGGGTTTTCTGGTTTTTCCGGTTTTTTCTGGTTTTTTCCGGTTTTATCCGGTTTTATCCGGTTTTTTCCGGTTTTTTCTGGTTCTTGTTTTTCTGGTTTTTCTGGTTTTTCTGGTTAGGGTTAGGGTTAGGGTTAGGGTTTTCTGGTTTTTCCGGTTTTTTCTGGTTTTTTCCGGTTTTATCCGGTTATTTACGGTTTTTTCTGGTTCTTGTTTTTCTGGTTTTTCTGGTTTTTCTGGTTAGGGTTAGGGTTAGGGTTAGGGTTTTCTGGTTTTTCCGGTTTTTTCTGGTTTTTTCCGGTTTTATCTGGTTTTATCCGGTTTTTTCCGGTTTTTTCTGGTTCTTGTTTTTCTTGTTTTTCTGGTTTTTCTGGTTAGGGTTAGGGTTAGGGTTAGGGTTTTCTGGTTTTTCCGGTTTATTCTGGTTTTTTCCGGTTTTATCCGGTTTTTTCCGGTTTTTTCTGGTTTTTCTGGTTTTTCTGGTTAGGGTTAGGGTTAGGGTTAGGGTTTTCTGGTTTTTCCGGTTTTTTCTGGTTTTTTCCGGTTTTATCCGGTTTTATCCGGTTTTTTCCGGTTTTTTCTGGTTCTTGTTTTTCTGGTTTTTCTGGTTTTTCTGGTTAGGGTTAGGGTTAGGGTTAGGGTTTTCTGGTTTTTCCGGTTTTTTCTGGTTTTTTCCGGTTTTATCCGGTTTTATCCGGTTTTTTCCGGTTTTTTCTGGTTCTTGTTTTTCTGGTTTTTCTGGTTTTTCTGGTTAGGGTTAGGGTTTTCTGGTTTTTCCGGTTTTTTCTGGTTTTTTCCGGTTTTATCCGGTTTTTTCCGGTTTTTACTGGTTCTTGTTTTTCTGGTTTTTCTGGTTTTTCTGGTTAGGGTTAGGGTTAGGGTTAGGGTTTTCTGGTTTTTTCCGGTTTTTTCTGGTTTTTTCCGGTTTTATCCGGTTTTTTCCGGTTTTTTCTGGTTCTTGTTTTTCTGGTTTTTCTGGTTTTTCTGGTTAGGGTTAGGGTTAGGGTTAGGGTTTTCTGGTTTTTTCCGGTTTTTTCTGGTTTTTTCCGGTTTTATCCGGTTTTTTCTGGTTTTTTCCGGTTTTTTCTGGTTCTTGTTTTTCTGGTTTTTCTGGGTTTTCTGGTTAGGGTTAAGGTTAGGGTTAGGGTTTTCTGGTTTTTTCCGGTTTTTTCTGGTTTTTTCCGGTTTTATCCGGTTTTTTCCGGTTTTTTCTGGTTCTTGTTTTTCAGGTTTTTCTGGTTTTTCTGGTTAGGGTTAGGGTTAGGGTTAGGGTTTTCTGGTTTTTCCGGTTTTTTCTGGTTTTTTCCGGTTTTATCTGGTTTTATCCGGTTTTTTCCGGTTTTTTCTGGTTCTTGTTTTTCTGGTTTTTCTGGTTTTTCTGGTTTTTCTGGTTAGGGTTAGGGTTAGGGTTAGGGTTTTCTGGTTTTTCCGGTTTTTTCTGGTTTTTTCCGGTTTTATCCGGTTATTTACGGTTTTTTCTGGTTCTTGTTTTTCTGGTTTTTCTGGTTTTTCTGGTTAGGGTTAGGGTTAGGGTTAGGGTTTTCTAGTTTTTCCGGTTTTTTCTGTTTTTTTCCGGTTTTATCCGGTTTTTTCCGGTTTTTTCTGGTTCTTGTTTTTCTGGTTTTTCTGGTTTTTCTGGTTAGGGTTAGGGTTAGGGTTAGGGTTTTCTGGTTTTTTCCGGTTTTTTCTGGTTTTTTCCGGTTTTTTCCGGTTTTTTCTGGTTCTTGTTTTTCTGGTTTTTCTGGTTTTTCTGGTTAGGGTTAGGGTTAGGGTTAGGGTTTTCTAGTTTTTCCGGTTTTTTCTGTTTTTTTCCGGTTTTATCCGGTTTTTTCCGGTTTTTTCTGGTTCTTGTTTTTCTGGTTTTTCTGGTTTTTCTGGTTAGGGTTAGGGTTAGGGTTAGGGTTTTTCTGGTTTTTCCGGTTTTTTCTGGTTTTTTCCGGTTTTATCCGGTTTTTTCCGGTTTTTTCTGGTTCTTGTTTTTCTGGTTTTTCTGGTTTTTCTGGTTTTTCTGGTTAGGGTTAGGGTTAGGGTTAGGGTTTTCTGGTTTTTCCGGTTTTTTCTGGTTTTTTCCGGTTTTATCCGGTTTTTTCCGGTTTTTACTGGTTCTTGTTTTTCTGGTTTTTCTGGTTTTTCTGGTTAGGGTTAGGGTTAGGGTTAGGGTTAGGGTTTTCTGGTTTTTCGGGTTTTTTCTGGTTTTTTCCGGTTTTATCCGGTTTTTTACGGTTTTTTCTGGTTCTTGTTTTTCTGGTTTTTCTGGTTTTTCTGGTTAGGGTTAGGGTTAGGGTTAGGGTTTTCTGGTTTTTCCGGTTTTTTCTGGTTTTTTCCGGTTTTAGCTGGTTTTATCCGGTTTTTTCCGGTTTTTTCTGGTTCTTGTTTTTCTGGTTTTTCTGGTTTTTCTGGTTTTTCTGGTTAGGGTTAGGGTTAGGGTTAGGGTTTTCTGGTTTTTCCGGTTTTTTCTGGTTTTTTCCGGTTTTATCCGGTTTTTTCCGGTTTTTTCTGGTTCTTGTTTTTCTGGTTTTTCTGGTTTTTCTGGTTAGGGTTAGGGTTAGGGTTAGGGTTTTCTGGTTTTTTCCGGTTTTTTCTGGTTTTTTCCGGTTTTATCCGGTTTTTTCCGGTTTTTTCTGGTTCTTGTTTTTCTGGTTTTTCTGGTTTTTCTGGTTTTTCTGGTTAGGGTTAGGGTTAGGGTTAGGGTTTTCTGGTTTTTCCGGTTTTTTCTGGTTTTTTCCGGTTTTATCCGGTTTTTTCCGGTTTTTACTGGTTCTTGTTTTTCTGGTTTTTCTGGTTTTTCTGGTTAGGGTTAGGGTTAGGGTTAGGGTTAGGGTTTTCTGGTTTTTCGGGTTTTTTCTGGTTTTTTCCGGTTTTATCCGGTTTTTTACGGTTTTTTCTGGTTCTTGTTTTTCTGGTTTTTCTGGTTTTTCTGGTTAGGGTTAGGGTTAGGGTTAGGGTTTTCTGGTTTTTCCGGTTTTTTCTGGTTTTTTCCGGTTTTATCTGGTTTTATCCGGTTTTTTCCGGTTTTTTCTGGTTCTTGTTTTTCTGGTTTTTCTGGTTTTTCTGGTTTTTCTGGTTAGGGTTAGGGTTAGGGTTAGGGTTTTCTGGTTTTTCCGGTTTTTTCTGGTTTTTTCCGGTTTTATCCGGTTTTTTCCGGTTTTTTCTGGTTCTTGTTTTTCTGGTTTTTCTGGTTTTTCTGGTTAGGGTTAGGGTTAGGGTTAGGGTTTTCTGGTTTTTTCCGGTTTTTTCTGGTTTTTTCCGGTTTTATCCGGTTTTTTCCGGTTTTTTCTGGTTCTTGTTTTTCTGGTTTTTCTGGTTTTTCTGGTTAGGGTTAGGGTTAGGGTTAGGGTTTTCTGGTTTTTCCGGTTTTTTCTGGTTTTTTCCGGTTTTATCCGGTTTTTTCCGGTTTTTTCTGGTTCTTGTTTTTCTGGTTTTTCTGGTTTTTCTGGTTAGGGTTAGGGTAAGGGTTAGGGTTTTCTGGTTTTTTCCGGTTTTTTCTGGTTTTTTCCGGTTTTATCCGGTTTTTTCCGGTTTTTTCTGGTTCTTGTTTTTCAGGTTTTTCTGGTTTTTCTGGTTAGGGTTAGGGTTAGGGTTAGGGTTTTCTGGTTTTTCCGGTTTTTTCTGGTTTTTTCCGGTTTTATCTGGTTTTATCCGGTTTTTTCCGGTTTTTTCTGGTTCTTGTTTTTCTGGTTTTTCTGGTTTTTCTGGTTTTTCTGGTTAGGGTTAGGGTTAGGGTTAGGGTTTTCTGGTTTTTCCGGTTTTTTCTGGTTTTTTCCGGTTTTATCCGGTTTTTTCCGGTTTTTTCTGGTTCTTGTTTTTCTGGTTTTTCTGGTTTTTCTGGTTAGGGTTAGGGTTAGGGTTAGGGTTTTCTGGTTTTTTCCGGTTTTTTCTGGTTTTTTCCGGTTTTATCCGGTTTTTTCCGGTTTTTTCTGGTTCTTGTTTTTCTGGTTTTTCTGGTTTTTCTGGTTAGGGTTAGGGTTAGGGTTAGGGTTTTCTGGTTTTTCCGGTTTTTTCTGGTTTTTTCCGGTTTTATCCGGTTTTTTCCGGTTTTTTCTGGTTCTTGTTTTTCTGGTTTTTCTGGTTTTTCTGGTTAGGGTTAGGGTAAGGGTTAGGGTTTTCTGGTTTTTCCGGTTTTTTCTGTTTTTTTCCGGTTTTATCCGGTTTTTTCCGGTATTTTCTGGTTCTTGTTTTTCTGGTTTTTCTGGTTTTTCTGGTTAGGGTAAGGGTTAGGGTTAGGGTTTTCTGGTTTTTTCCGGTTTTTTCTGGTTTTTTCTGGTTTTATCCGGTTTTTTCCGGTTTTTTCTGGTTCTTGTTTTTCTGGTTTTTCTGGTTTTTCTGGTTAGGGTTAGGGTTAGGGTTAGGGTTTTCTGGTTTTTCCGGTTTTTTCTGGTTTTTTCCGGTTTTATCCGGTTTTATCCGGTTTTTTCCGGTATTTTCTGGTTCTTGTTTTTCTGGTTTTTCTGGTTTTTCTGGTTAGGGTTAGGGTTAGGGTTAGGGTTTTCTGGTTTTTTCCGGTTTTTTCTGGTTTTTTCTGGTTTTATCCGGTTTTTTCCGGTTTTTTCTGGTTCTTGTTTTTCTGGTTTTTCTGGTTTTTCTGGTTAGGGTTAGGGTTAGGGTTAGGGTTTTCTGGTTTTTCCGGTTTTTTCTGGTTTTTTCCGGTTTTATCCGGTTTTATCCGGTTTTTTCCGGTTTTTTCTGGTTCTTGTTTTTCTGGTTTTTCTGGTTTTTCTGGTTAGGGTTAGGGTTAGGGTTAGGGTTAGGGTTTTCTGGTTTTTCGGGTTTTTTCTGGTTTTTTCCGGTTTTATCCGGTTTTTTACGGTTTTTTCTGGTTCTTGTTTTTCTGGTTTTTCTGGTTTTTCTGGTTAGGGTTAGGGTTAGGGTTAGGGTTTTCTGGTTTTTCCGGTTTTTTCTGGTTTTTTCCGGTTTTATCTGGTTTTATCCGGTTTTTTCCGGTTTTTTCTGGTTCTTGTTTTTCTGGTTTTTCTGGTTTTTCTGGTTTTTCTGGTTAGGGTTAGGGTTAGGGTTAGGGTTTTCTGGTTTTTCCGGTTTTTTCTGGTTTTTTCCGGTTTTATCCGGTTTTTTCCGGTTTTTTCTGGTTCTTGTTTTTCTGGTTTTTCTGGTTTTTCTGGTTAGGGTTAGGGTTAGGGTTAGGGTTTTCTGGTTTTTTCCGGTTTTTTCTGGTTTTTTCCGGTTTTATCCGGTTTTTTCCGGTTTTTTCTGGTTCTTGTTTTTCTGGTTTTTCTGGTTTTTCTGGTTAGGGTTAGGGTTAGGGTTAGGGTTTTCTGGTTTTTCCGGTTTTTTCTGGTTTTTTCCGGTTTTATCCGGTTTTTTCCGGTTTTTTCTGGTTCTTGTTTTTCTGGTTTTTCTGGTTTTTCTGGTTAGGGTTAGGGTAAGGGTTAGGGTTTTCTGGTTTTTTCCGGTTTTTTCTGGTTTTTTCCGGTTTTATCCGGTTTTTTCCGGTTTTTTCTGGTTCTTGTTTTTCAGGTTTTTCTGGTTTTTCTGGTTAGGGTTAGGGTTAGGGTTAGGGTTTTCTGGTTTTTCCGGTTTTTTCTGGTTTTTTCCGGTTTTATCTGGTTTTATCCGGTTTTTTCCGGTTTTTTCTGGTTCTTGTTTTTCTGGTTTTTCTGGTTTTTCTGGTTTTTCTGGTTAGGGTTAGGGTTAGGGTTAGGGTTTTCTGGTTTTTCCGGTTTTTTCTGGTTTTTTCCGGTTTTATCCGGTTTTTTCCGGTTTTTTCTGGTTCTTGTTTTTCTGGTTTTTCTGGTTTTTCTGGTTAGGGTTAGGGTTAGGGTTAGGGTTTTCTGGTTTTTTCCGGTTTTTTCTGGTTTTTTCCGGTTTTATCCGGTTTTTTCCGGTTTTTTCTGGTTCTTGTTTTTCTGGTTTTTCTGGTTTTTCTGGTTAGGGTTAGGGTTAGGGTTAGGGTTTTCTGGTTTTTCCGGTTTTTTCTGGTTTTTTCCGGTTTTATCCGGTTTTTTCCGGTTTTTTCTGGTTCTTGTTTTTCTGGTTTTTCTGGTTTTTCTGGTTAGGGTTAGGGTAAGGGTTAGGGTTTTCTGGTTTTTCCGGTTTTTTCTGTTTTTTTCCGGTTTTATCCGGTTTTTTCCGGTATTTTCTGGTTCTTGTTTTTCTGGTTTTTCTGGTTTTTCTGGTTAGGGTAAGGGTTAGGGTTAGGGTTTTCTGGTTTTTTCCGGTTTTTTCTGGTTTTTTCTGGTTTTATCCGGTTTTTTCCGGTTTTTTCTGGTTCTTGTTTTTCTGGTTTTTCTGGTTTTTCTGGTTAGGGTTAGGGTTAGGGTTAGGGTTTTCTGGTTTTTCCGGTTTTTTCTGGTTTTTTCCGGTTTTATCCGGTTTTATCCGGTTTTTTCCGGTATTTTCTGGTTCTTGTTTTTCTGGTTTTTCTGGTTTTTCTGGTTAGGGTTAGGGTTAGGGTTAGGGTTTTCTGGTTTTTTCCGGTTTTTTCTGGTTTTTTCTGGTTTTATCCGGTTTTTTCCGGTTTTTTCTGGTTCTTGTTTTTCTGGTTTTTCTGGTTTTTCTGGTTAGGGTTAGGGTTAGGGTTAGGGTTTTCTGGTTTTTTCCGGTTTTTTCTGGTTTTTTCCGGTTTTATCCGGTTTTTTCTGGTTTTTTCCGGTTTTTTCTGGTTCTTGTTTTTCTGGTTTTTCTGGTTTTTCTGGTTAGGGTTAGGGTTAGGGTTAGGGTTTTCTGGTTTTTTCCGGTTTTTTCTGGTTTTTTCCGGTTTTATCCGGTTAGTTACGGTTTTTTCTGGTTCTTGTTTTTCTGGTTTTTCTGGTTTTTCTGGTTAGGGTTAGGGTTAGGGTTAGGGTTTTCTGGTTTTTCCGGTTTTTTCTGGTTTTTTCCGGTTTTATCTGGTTTTATCCGGTTTTTTCCGGTTTTTTCTGGTTCTTGTTTTTCTGGTTTTTCTGGTTTTTCTGGTTAGGGTTAGGGTTAGGGTTAGGGTTTTCTGGTTTTTCCGGTTTTTTCTGGTTTTTTCCGGTTTTATCCGGTTTTTTCCGGTTTTTTCTGGTTCTTGTTTTTCTGGTTTTTCTGGTTTTTCTGGTTAGGGTTAGGGTTAGGGTTAGGGTTTTCTGGTTTTTCCCGTTTTTTCTGGTTTTTTCCGGTTTTTTCCGGTTTTTTCCGGTTTTTTCTGGTTTTTTCTGGTTCTTGTTTTTCTGGTTTTTCTGGTTTTTCTGGTTAGGGTTAGGGTTAGGGTTAAGGTTTTCTGGTTTTTCCGGTTTTTTCTGGTTTTTTCCGGTTTTATCTGGTTTTATCCGGTTTTTTCCGGTTTTTTCTGGTTCTTGTTTTTCTGGTTTTTCTGGTTTTTCTGGTTAGGGTTAGGGTTAGGGTTAGGGTTTTCTGGTTTTTCCGGTTTTTTCTGGTTTTTTCCGGTTTTACCTGGTTTTTTCCGGTTTTTTCTGGTTCTTGTTTTTCTGGTTTTTCTGGTTTTTCTGGTTAGGGTTAGGGTTAGGGTTAGGGTTTTCTGGTTTTTTCCGGTTTTTTCTGGTTTTTTCCGGTTTTATCCGGTTTTTTCCGGTTTTTTCTGGTTCTTGTTTTTCAGGTTTTTCTGGTTTTTCTGGTTAGGGTTAGGGTTAGGGTTAGGGTTTTCTGGTTTTTCCGGTTTTTTCTGGTTTTTTCCGGTTTTATCCGGTTTTTTCCGGTTTTTTCTGGTTCTTGTTTTTCTGGTTTTTCTGGTTTTTCTGGTTAGGGTTAGGGTTAGGGTTAGGGTTTTCTGGTTTTTCCGGTTTTTTCTGGTTTTTTCCGGTTTTATCCGGTTTTATCCGGTTTTTTCCGGTTTTTTCTGGTTCTTGTTTTTCTGGTTTTTCTGGTTTTTCTGGTTAGGGTTAGGGTTAGGGTTAGGGTTAGGGTTTTCTGGTTTTTCCGGTTTTTTCTGGTTTTTTCCGGTTTTATCCGGTTTTTTCCGGTTTTTTCTGGTTCTTGTTTTTCTGGTTTTTCTGGTTTTTCTGGTTAGGGTTAGGGTTAGGGTTAGGGTTTTCTAGTTTTTCCGGTTTTTTCTGTTTTTTTCCGGTTTTATCCGGTTTTTTCCGGTTTTTTCTGGTTCTTGTTTTTCTGGTTTTTCTGGTTTTTCTGGTTAGGGTTAGGGTTAGGGTTAGGGTTTTCTGGTTTTTTCCGGTTTTTTCTGGTTTTTTCCGGTTTTTTCCGGTTTTTTCTGGTTCTTGTTTTTCTGGTTTTTCTGGTTTTTCTGGTTAGGGTTAGGGTTAGGGTTAGGGTTTTTCTGGTTTTTCCGGTTTTTTCTGGTTTTTTCCGGTTTTATCCGGTTTTTTCCGGTTTTTTCTGGTTCTTGTTTTTCAGGTTTTTCTGGTTTTTCTGGTTAGGGTTAGGGTTAGGGTTAGGGTTTTCTGGTTTTTCCGGTTTTTTCTGGTTTTTTCCGGTTTTATCCGGTTTTTTCCGGTTTTTTCTGGTTCTTGTTTTTCTGGTTTTTCTGGTTTTTCTGGTTAGGGTTAGGGTTAGGGTTAGGGTTTTCTGGTTTTTCCGGTTTTTTCTGGTTTTTTCCGGTTTTATCCGGTTTTATCCGGTTTTTTCCGGTTTTTTCTGGTTCTTGTTTTTCTGGTTTTTCTGGTTTTTCTGGTTAGGGTTAGGGTTAGGGTTAGGGTTTTCTGGTTTTTCCGGTTTTTTCTGGTTTTTTCCGGTTTTATCCGGTTATTTACGGTTTTTTCTGGTTCTTGTTTTTCTGGTTTTTCTGGTTTTTCTGGTTAGGGTTAGGGTTAGGGTTAGGGTTTTCTAGTTTTTCCGGTTTTTTCTGTTTTTTTCCGGTTTTATCCGGTTTTTTCCGGTTTTTTCTGGTTCTTGTTTTTCTGGTTTTTCTGGTTTTTCTGGTTAGGGTTAGGGTTAGGGTTAGGGTTTTCTGGTTTTTTCCGGTTTTTTCTGGTTTTTTCCGGTTTTTTCCGGTTTTTTCTGGTTCTTGTTTTTCTGGTTTTTCTGGTTTTTCTGGTTAGGGTTAGGGTTAGGGTTAGGGTTTTCTAGTTTTTCCGGTTTTTTCTGTTTTTTTCCGGTTTTATCCGGTTTTTTCCGGTTTTTTCTGGTTCTTGTTTTTCTGGTTTTTCTGGTTTTTCTGGTTAGGGTTAGGGTTAGGGTTAGGGTTTTTCTGGTTTTTCCGGTTTTTTCTGGTTTTTTCCGGTTTTATCCGGTTTTTTCCGGTTTTTTCTGGTTCTTGTTTTTCTGGTTTTTCTGGTTTTTCTGGTTAGGGTTAGGGTTAGGGTTTTCTGGTTTTTCCGGTTTTTTCTGGTTTTTTCCGGTTTTATCCGGTTTTATCCGGTTTTTTCCGGTTTTTTCTGGTTCTTGTTTTTCTGGTTTTTCTGGTTTTTCTGGTTAGGGTTAGGGTAAGGGTTAGGGTTTTCTGGTTTTTCCGGTTTTTTCTGTTTTTTTCCGGTTTTATCCGGTTTTTTCCGGTTTTTTCTGGTTCTTGTTTTTCTGGTTTTTCTGGTTTTTCTGGTTAGGGTTAGGGTTAGGGTTAGGGTTTTCTGGTTTTTCCGGTTTTTTCTGGTTTTTTCCGGTTTTATCCGGTTTTTTCCGGTTTTTTCTGGTTCTTGTTTTTCTGGTTTTTCTGGTTTTTCTGGTTAGGGTTAGGGTTAGGGTTAGGGTTTTCTGGTTTTTCCCGTTTTTTCTGGTTTTTTCCGGTTTTATCCGGTTTTTTCCGGTTTTTTCTGGTTCTTGTTTTTCTGGTTTTTCTGGTTAGGGTTAGGGTTAGGGTTAGGGTTTTCTGGTTTTTCCCGTTTTTTCTGGTTTTTTCCGGTTTTATCCGGTTTTTTCCGGTTTTTTCTGGTTCTTGTTTTTCTGGTTTTTCTGGTTTTTCTGGTTAGGGTTAGGGTTAGGGTTAGGGTTAGGGTTTTCTGGTTTTTCGGGTTTTTTCTGGTTTTTTCCGGTTTTATCCGGTTTTTTCCGGTTTTTTCTGGTTCTTGTTTTTCTGGTTTTTCTGGTTTTTCTGGTTAGGGTTAGGGTTAGGGTTAGGGTTTTCTGGTTTTTCCGGTTTTTTCTGGTTTTTTCCGGTTTTATCCGGTTTTATCCGGTTTTTTCCGGTTTTTTCTGGTTCTTGTTTTTCTGGTTTTTCTGGTTTTTCTGGTTAGGGTTAGGGTTAGGGTTAGGGTTTTCTGGTTTTTCCGGTTTTTTCTGGTTTTTTCCGGTTTTATCCGGTTATTTACGGTTTTTTCTGGTTCTTGTTTTTCTGGTTTTTCTGGTTTTTCTGGTTAGGGTTAGGGTTAGGGTTAGGGTTTTCTAGTTTTTCCGGTTTTTTCTGTTTTTTTCCGGTTTTATCCGGTTTTTTCCGGTTTTTTCTGGTTCTTGTTTTTCTGGTTTTTCTGGTTTTTCTGGTTAGGGTTAGGGTTAGGGTTAGGGTTTTCTGGTTTTTTCCGGTTTTTTCTGGTTTTTTCCGGTTTTTTCCGGTTTTTTCTGGTTCTTGTTTTTCTGGTTTTTCTGGTTTTTCTGGTTAGGGTTAGGGTTAGGGTTAGGGTTTTCTAGTTTTTCCGGTTTTTTCTGTTTTTTTCCGGTTTTATCCGGTTTTTTCCGGTTTTTTCTGGTTCTTGTTTTTCTGGTTTTTCTGGTTTTTCTGGTTAGGGTTAGGGTTAGGGTTAGGGTTTTTCTGGTTTTTCCGGTTTTTTCTGGTTTTTTCCGGTTTTATCCGGTTTTTTCCGGTTTTTTCTGGTTCTTGTTTTTCTGGTTTTTCTGGTTTTTCTGGTTAGGGTTAGGGTTAGGGTTTTCTGGTTTTTCCGGTTTTTTCTGGTTTTTTCCGGTTTTATCCGGTTTTATCCGGTTTTTTCCGGTTTTTTCTGGTTCTTGTTTTTCTGGTTTTTCTGGTTTTTCTGGTTAGGGTTAGGGTAAGGGTTAGGGTTTTCTGGTTTTTCCGGTTTTTTCTGTTTTTTTCCGGTTTTATCCGGTTTTTTCCGGTTTTTTCTGGTTCTTGTTTTTCTGGTTTTTCTGGTTTTTCTGGTTAGGGTTAGGGTTAGGGTTAGGGTTTTCTGGTTTTTCCGGTTTTTTCTGGTTTTTTCCGGTTTTATCCGGTTTTTTCCGGTTTTTTCTGGTTCTTGTTTTTCTGGTTTTTCTGGTTTTTCTGGTTAGGGTTAGGGTTAGGGTTAGGGTTTTCTGGTTTTTTCCCGTTTTTTCTGGTTTTTTCCGGTTTTATCCGGTTTTTTCCGGTTTTTTCTGGTTCTTGTTTTTCTGGTTTTTCTGGTTTTTCTGGTTTTTCTGGTTAGGGTTAGGGTTAGGGTTAGGGTTTTCTGGTTTTTCCGGTTTTTTCTGGTTTTTTCCGGTTTTATCCGGTTTTTTCCGGTTTTTACTGGTTCTTGTTTTTCTGGTTTTTCTGGTTTTTCTGGTTAGGGTTAGGGTTAGGGTTAGGGTTAGGGTTTTCTGGTTTTTCGGGTTTTTTCTGGTTTTTTCCGGTTTTATCCGGTTTTTTACGGTTTTTTCTGGTTCTTGTTTTTCTGGTTTTTCTGGTTTTTCTGGTTAGGGTTAGGGTTAGGGTTAGGGTTTTCTGGTTTTTCCGGTTTTTTCTGGTTTTTTCCGGTTTTATCTGGTTTTATCCGGTTTTTTCCGGTTTTTTCTGGTTCTTGTTTTTCTGGTTTTTCTGGTTTTTCTGGTTAGGGTTAGGGTTAGGGTTAGGGTTTTCTGGTTTTTCCGGTTTTTTCTGGTTTTTTCCGGTTTTATCCGGTTTTTTCCGATTTTTTCTGGTTCTTGTTTTTCTGGTTTTTCTGGTTTTTCTGGTTAGGGTTAGGGTTAGGGTTAGGGTTTTCTGGTTTTTTCCGGTTTTTTCTGGTTTTTTCCGGTTTTATCCGGTTTTTTCCGGTTTTTTCTGGTTCTTGTTTTTCTGGTTTTTCTGGTTTTTCTGGTTAGGGTTAGGGTTAGGGTTAGGGTTTTCTGGTTTTTCCGGTTTTTTCTGGTTTTTTCCGGTTTTATCCGGTTTTTTCCGGTTTTTTCTGGTTCTTGTTTTTCTGGTTTTTCTGGTTTTTCTGGTTAGGGTTAGGGTAAGGGTTAGGGTTTTCTGGTTTTTTCCGGTTTTTTCTGGTTTTTTCCGGTTTTATCCGGTTTTTTCCGGTTTTTTCTGGTTCTTGTTTTTCAGGTTTTTCTGGTTTTTCTGGTTAGGGTTAGGGTTAGGGTTAGGGTTTTCTGGTTTTTCCGGTTTTTTCTGGTTTTTTCCGGTTTTATCTGGTTTTATCCGGTTTTTTCCGGTTTTTTCTGGTTCTTGTTTTTCTGGTTTTTCTGGTTTTTCTGGTTTTTCTGGTTAGGGTTAGGGTTAGGGTTAGGGTTTTCTGGTTTTTCCGGTTTTTTCTGGTTTTTTCCGGTTTTATCCGGTTTTTTCCGGTTTTTTCTGGTTCTTGTTTTTCTGGTTTTTCTGGTTTTTCTGGTTAGGGTTAGGGTTAGGGTTAGGGTTTTCTGGTTTTTTCCGGTTTTTTCTGGTTTTTTCCGGTTTTATCCGGTTTTTTCCGGTTTTTTCTGGTTCTTGTTTTTCTGGTTTTTCTGGTTTTTCTGGTTAGGGTTAGGGTTAGGGTTAGGGTTTTCTGGTTTTTCCGGTTTTTTCTGGTTTTTTCCGGTTTTATCCGGTTTTTTCCGGTTTTTTCTGGTTCTTGTTTTTCTGGTTTTTCTGGTTTTTCTGGTTAGGGTTAGGGTAAGGGTTAGGGTTTTCTGGTTTTTCCGGTTTTTTCTGTTTTTTTCCGGTTTTATCCGGTTTTTTCCGGTATTTTCTGGTTCTTGTTTTTCTGGTTTTTCTGGTTTTTCTGGTTAGGGTAAGGGTTAGGGTTAGGGTTTTCTGGTTTTTTCCGGTTTTTTCTGGTTTTTTCTGGTTTTATCCGGTTTTTTCCGGTTTTTTCTGGTTCTTGTTTTTCTGGTTTTTCTGGTTTTTCTGGTTAGGGTTAGGGTTAGGGTTAGGGTTTTCTGGTTTTTCCGGTTTTTTCTGGTTTTTTCCGGTTTTATCCGGTTTTATCCGGTTTTTTCCGGTATTTTCTGGTTCTTGTTTTTCTGGTTTTTCTGGTTTTTCTGGTTAGGGTTAGGGTTAGGGTTAGGGTTTTCTGGTTTTTTCCGGTTTTTTCTGGTTTTTTCTGGTTTTATCCGGTTTTTTCCGGTTTTTTCTGGTTCTTGTTTTTCTGGTTTTTCTGGTTTTTCTGGTTAGGGTTAGGGTTAGGGTTAGGGTTTTCTGGTTTTTTCCGGTTTTTTCTGGTTTTTTCCGGTTTTTTCCGGTTTTATCCGGTTTTTTCTGGTTTTTTCCGGTTTTTTCTGGTTCTTGTTTTTCTGGTTTTTCTGGTTTTTCTGGTTAGGGTTAGGGTTAGGGTTAGGGTTTTCTGGTTTTTTCCGGTTTTTTCTGGTTTTTTCCGGTTTTATCCGGTTAGTTACGGTTTTTTCTGGTTCTTGTTTTTCTGGTTTTTCTGGTTTTTCTGGTTAGGGTTAGGGTTAGGGTTAGGGTTTTCTGGTTTTTCCGGTTTTTTCTGGTTTTTTCCGGTTTTATCTGGTTTTATCCGGTTTTTTCCGGTTTTTTCTGGTTCTTGTTTTTCTGGTTTTTCTGGTTTTTCTGGTTAGGGTTAGGGTTAGGGTTAGGGTTTTCTGGTTTTTCCGGTTTTTTCTGGTTTTTTCCGGTTTTATCCGGTTTTTTCCGGTTTTTTCTGGTTCTTGTTTTTCTGGTTTTTCTGGTTTTTCTGGTTAGGGTTAGGGTTAGGGTTAGGGTTTTCTGGTTTTTCCCGTTTTTTCTGGTTTTTTCCGGTTTTTTCCGGTTTTTTCCGGTTTTTTCTGGTTTTTTCTGGTTCTTGTTTTTCTGGTTTTTCTGGTTTTTCTGGTTAGGGTTAGGGTTAGGGTTAAGGTTTTCTGGTTTTTCCGGTTTTTTCTGGTTTTTTCCGGTTTTATCTGGTTTTATCCGGTTTTTTCCGGTTTTTTCTGGTTCTTGTTTTTCTGGTTTTTCTGGTTTTTCTGGTTAGGGTTAGGGTTAGGGTTAGGGTTTTCTGGTTTTTCCGGTTTTTTCTGGTTTTTTCCGGTTTTACCTGGTTTTTTCCGGTTTTTTCTGGTTCTTGTTTTTCTGGTTTTTCTGGTTTTTCTGGTTAGGGTTAGGGTTAGGGTTAGGGTTTTCTGGTTTTTTCCGGTTTTTTCTGGTTTTTTCCGGTTTTATCCGGTTTTTTCCGGTTTTTTCTGGTTCTTGTTTTTCAGGTTTTTCTGGTTTTTCTGGTTAGGGTTAGGGTTAGGGTTAGGGTTTTCTGGTTTTTCCGGTTTTTTCTGGTTTTTTCCGGTTTTATCCGGTTTTTTCCGGTTTTTTCTGGTTCTTGTTTTTCTGGTTTTTCTGGTTTTTCTGGTTAGGGTTAGGGTTAGGGTTAGGGTTTTCTGGTTTTTCCGGTTTTTTCTGGTTAGGGTTAGGGTTAGGGTTTTCTGGTTTTTCCGGTTTTTTCTGGTTTTTTCCGGTTTTATCCGGTTTTTTCCGGTTTTTTCTGGTTCTTGTTTTTCTGGTTTTTCTGGTTTTTCTGGTTAGGGTTAGGGTTAGGGTTAAGGTTTTCTGGTTTTTCCGGTTTTTTCTGGTTTTTTCCGGTTTTATCTGGTTTTATCCGGTTTTTTCCGGTTTTTTCTGGTTCTTGTTTTTCTGGTTTTTCTGGTTTTTCTGGTTAGGGTTAGGGTTAGGGTTAGGGTTTTCTGGTTTTTCCGGTTTTTTCTGGTTTTTTCCGGTTTTACCTGGTTTTTTCCGGTTTTTTCTGGTTCTTGTTTTTCTGGTTTTTCTGGTTTTTCTGGTTAGGGTTAGGGTTAGGGTTAGGGTTTTCTGGTTTTTTCCGGTTTTTTCTGGTTTTTTCCGGTTTTATCCGGTTTTTTCCGGTTTTTTCTGGTTCTTGTTTTTCAGGTTTTTCTGGTTTTTCTGGTTAGGGTTAGGGTTAGGGTTAGGGTTTTCTGGTTTTTCCGGTTTTTTCTGGTTTTTTCCGGTTTTATCCGGTTTTTTCCGGTTTTTTCTGGTTCTTGTTTTTCTGGTTTTTCTGGTTTTTCTGGTTAGGGTTAGGGTTAGGGTTAGGGTTTTCTGGTTTTTCCGGTTTTTTCTGGTTTTTTCCGGTTTTATCCGGTTTTATCCGGTTTTTTCCGGTTTTTTCTGGTTCTTGTTTTTCTGGTTTTTCTGGTTTTTCTGGTTAGGGTTAGGGTTAGGGTTAGGGTTTTCTGGTTTTTCCGGTTTTTTCTGGTTTTTTCCGGTTTTATCCGGTTTTTTCCGGTTTTTTCTGGTTCTTGTTTTTCTGGTTTTTCTGGTTTTTCTGGTTAGGGTTAGGGTTAGGGTTAGGGTTTTCTAGTTTTTCCGGTTTTTTCTGTTTTTTTCCGGTTTTATCCGGTTTTTTCCGGTTTTTTCTGGTTCTTGTTTTTCTGGTTTTTCTGGTTTTTCTGGTTAGGGTTAGGGTTAGGGTTAGGGTTTTCTGGTTTTTTCCGGTTTTTTCTGGTTTTTTCCGGTTTTTTCCGGTTTTTTCTGGTTCTTGTTTTTCTGGTTTTTCTGGTTTTTCTGGTTAGGGTTAGGGTTAGGGTTAGGGTTTTTCTGGTTTTTCCGGTTTTTTCTGGTTTTTTCCGGTTTTATCCGGTTTTTTCCGGTTTTTTCTGGTTCTTGTTTTTCAGGTTTTTCTGGTTTTTCTGGTTAGGGTTAGGGTTAGGGTTAGGGTTTTCTGGTTTTTCCGGTTTTTTCTGGTTTTTTCCGGTTTTATCCGGTTTTTTCCGGTTTTTTCTGGTTCTTGTTTTTCTGGTTTTTCTGGTTTTTCTGGTTAGGGTTAGGGTTAGGGTTAGGGTTTTCTGGTTTTTCCGGTTTTTTCTGGTTTTTTCCGGTTTTATCCGGTTTTATCCGGTTTTTTCCGGTTTTTTCTGGTTCTTGTTTTTCTGGTTTTTCTGGTTTTTCTGGTTAGGGTTAGGGTTAGGGTTAGGGTTTTCTGGTTTTTCCGGTTTTTTCTGGTTTTTTCCGGTTTTATCCGGTTATTTACGGTTTTTTCTGGTTCTTGTTTTTCTGGTTTTTCTGGTTTTTCTGGTTAGGGTTAGGGTTAGGGTTAGGGTTTTCTAGTTTTTCCGGTTTTTTCTGTTTTTTTCCGGTTTTATCCGGTTTTTTCCGGTTTTTTCTGGTTCTTGTTTTTCTGGTTTTTCTGGTTTTTCTGGTTAGGGTTAGGGTTAGGGTTAGGGTTTTCTGGTTTTTTCCGGTTTTTTCTGGTTTTTTCCGGTTTTTTCCGGTTTTTTCTGGTTCTTGTTTTTCTGGTTTTTCTGGTTTTTCTGGTTAGGGTTAGGGTTAGGGTTAGGGTTTTCTAGTTTTTCCGGTTTTTTCTGTTTTTTTCCGGTTTTATCCGGTTTTTTCCGGTTTTTTCTGGTTCTTGTTTTTCTGGTTTTTCTGGTTTTTCTGGTTAGGGTTAGGGTTAGGGTTAGGGTTTTTCTGGTTTTTCCGGTTTTTTCTGGTTTTTTCCGGTTTTATCCGGTTTTTTCCGGTTTTTTCTGGTTCTTGTTTTTCTGGTTTTTCTGGTTTTTCTGGTTAGGGTTAGGGTTAGGGTTTTCTGGTTTTTCCGGTTTTTTCTGGTTTTTTCCGGTTTTATCCGGTTTTATCCGGTTTTTTCCGGTTTTTTCTGGTTCTTGTTTTTCTGGTTTTTCTGGTTTTTCTGGTTAGGGTTAGGGTAAGGGTTAGGGTTTTCTGGTTTTTCCGGTTTTTTCTGTTTTTTTCCGGTTTTATCCGGTTTTTTCCGGTTTTTTCTGGTTCTTGTTTTTCTGGTTTTTCTGGTTTTTCTGGTTAGGGTTAGGGTTAGGGTTAGGGCTTTCTGGTTTTTCCGGTTTTTTCTGGTTTTTTCCGGTTTTATCCGGTTTTTTCCGGTTTTTTCTGGTTCTTGTTTTTCTGGTTTTTCTGGTTTTTCTGGTTAGGGTTAGGGTTAGGGTTAGGGTTTTCTGGTTTTTCCCGTTTTTTCTGGTTTTTTCCGGTTTTATCCGGTTTTTTCCGGTTTTTTCTGGTTCTTGTTTTTCTGGTTTTTCTGGTTAGGGTTAGGGTTAGGGTTAGGGTTTTCTGGTTTTTCCCGTTTTTTCTGGTTTTTTCCGGTTTTATCCGGTTTTTTCCGGTTTTTTCTGGTTCTTGTTTTTCTGGTTTTTCTGGTTTTTCTGGTTAGGGTTAGGGTTAGGGTTAGGGTTAGGGTTTTCTGGTTTTTCGGGTTTTTTCTGGTTTTTTCCGGTTTTATCCGGTTTTTTCCGGTTTTTTCTGGTTCTTGTTTTTCTGGTTTTTCTGGTTTTTCTGGTTAGGGTTAGGGTTAGGGTTAGGGTTTTCTGGTTTTTCCGGTTTTTTCTGGTTTTTTCCGGTTTTATCCGGTTTTATCCGGTTTTTTCCGGTTTTTTCTGGTTCTTGTTTTTCTGGTTTTTCTGGTTTTTCTGGTTAGGGTTAGGGTTAGGGTTAGGGTTTTCTGGTTTTATCCGGTTTTTTTGGTTTTTTCCGGTTTTATCCGGTTTTTTCCGGTTTTTTCTGGTTCTTGTTTTTCTGGTTTTTCTGGTTTTTCTGGTTAGGGTTAGGGTTAGGGTTAGGGTTTTCTGGTTTTTCCGGTTTTTTCTGGTTTTTTCCGGTTTTATCCGGTTTTTTCCGGTTTTTTCTGGTTCTTGTTTTTCTGGTTTTTCTGGTTTTTCTGGTTAGGGTTAGGGTTTTCTGGTTTTTCCGGTTTTTTCTGGTTTTTTCCGGTTTTATCCGGTTTTTTCCGGTTTTTACTGGTTCTTGTTTTTCTGGTTTTTCTGGTTTTTCTGGTTAGGGTTAGGGTTAGGGTTAGGGTTTTCTGGTTTTTTCCGGTTTTTTCTGGTTTTTTCTGGTTTTATCCGGTTTTTTCCGGTTTTTTCTGGTTCTTGTTTTTCTGGTTTTTCTGGTTTTTCTGGTTAGGGTTAGGGTTAGGGTTAGGGTTTTCTGGTTTTTTCCGGTTTTTTCTGGTTTTTTCCGGTTTTTTCCGGTTTTATCCGGTTTTTTCCGGTTTTTTCTGGTTCTTGTTTTTCTGGTTTTTCTGGTTTTTCTGGTTAGGGTTAGGGTTAGGGTTAGGGTTTTCTGGTTTTTCCGGTTTTTTCTGGTTTTTTCCGGTTTTATCCGGTTTTATCCGGTTTTTTCCGGTTTTTTCTGGTTCTTGTTTTTCTGGTTTTTCTGGTTTTTCTGGTTAGGGTTAGGGTTTTCTGGTTTTTCCCGTTTTTTCTGGTTTTTTCCGGTTTTATCCGGTTTTTTCCGGTTTTTTCTGGTTCTTGTTTTTCTGGTTTTTCTGGTTAGGGTTAGGGTTAGGGTTAGGGTTTTCTGGTTTTTTCCGGTTTTTTCTGGTTTTATCCGGTTTTTTCCGGTGTTTTCCGGTTTTTTCTGGTTCTTGTTTTTCTTGTTTTTCCGGTTTTTTCTGGTTTTTCTGGTTAGGGTTAGGGTTAGGGTTAGGGTTTTCTGGTTTTTTCCGGTTTTTTCTGGTTTTTTCCGGTTTTTTCCGGTTTTTTCTGGTTCTTGTTTTTCTGGTTTTTCCGGTTTTTTCTGGTTTTTCTGGTTAGGGTTAGGGTTAGGGTTAGGGTTTTCTGGTTTTTTCCGGTTTTTTCTGGTTTTATCCGGTTTTTTCCGGTTTTTTCTGGTTCTTGTTTTTCTTGTTTTTCCGGTTTTTTCTGGTTTTTCTGGTTAGGGTTAGGGTTAGGGTTAGGGTTTTCTGTTTTTTTCCGGTTTTTTCTTGTTTTTTTCCGGTTTTTTCCGGTTTTTTCCGGTTTTTTCTGGTTCTTGTTTTTCTTGTTTTTCCGGTTTTTTCTGGTTTTTCTGGTTAGGGTTAGGGTTAGGGTTAGGGTTTTCTGTTTTTTTCCGGTTTTTTCCGGTTTTTTCTGGTTCTTGTTTTTCTTGTTTTTCCGGTTTTTTCTGGTTTTTCTGGTTAGGGTTAGGGTTAGGGTTAGGGTTTTCTGGTTTTTTCCGGTTTTTTCTGGTTTTTTCCGGTTTTTTCCGGTTTTTTCTGGTTCTTGTTTTTCTGGTTTTTCCGGTTTTTTTTGGTTTTTCTGGTTAGGGTTAGGGTTAGGGTTAGGGTTTTCTGGTTTTTTCCGGTTTTTTCTGGTTTTTTCCGGTTTTTTCCGGTTTTTTCTGGTTCTTGTTTTTCTTGTTTTTCCGGTTTTTTCTGGTTTTTCTGGTTAGGGTTAGGGTTAGGGTTAGGGTTTTCTGGTTTTTTCCGGTTTTTTCTTGTTTTTTTCCGGTTTTTTCCGGTTTTTTCCGGTTTTTTCTGGTTCTTGTTTTTCTTGTTTTTCCGGTTTTTTCTGGTTTTTCTGGTTAGGGTTAGGGTTAGGGTTAGGGTTTTCTGTTTTTTTCCGGTTTTTTCCGGTTTTTTCCGGTTTTTTCCGGTTTTTTCTGGTTCTTGTTTTTCTTGTTTTTCCGGTTTTTTCTGGTTTTTCTGGTTAGGGTTAGGGTTAGGGTTAGGGTTTTCTGGTTTTTTCCGGTTTTTTCTGGTTTTATCCGGTTTTTTCCGGTGTTTTCCGGTTTTTTCTGGTTCTTGTTTTTCTTGTTTTTCCGGTTTTTTCTGGTTTTTCTGGTTAGGGTTAGGATTAGGGTTAGGGCTTTCTGGTTTTTTCCGGTTTTTTCTGGTTTTTTCCGGTTTTTTCTGGTTCTTGTTTTTCTTGTTTTTCCGGTTTTTTCTGGTTTTTCTGGTTAGGGTTAGGGTTAGGGTTAGGGTTTTCTGGTTTTTTCCGGTTTTTTCTGGTTTTTTCCGGTTTTTTCCGGTTTTTTCCGGTTTTTTCTGGTTCTTGTTTTTCTTGTTTTTCCGGTTTTTTCTGGTTTTTCTGGTTAGGGTTAGCGTTAGAGTTAGGGTTTTCTGGTTTTTTCCGGTTTTTTCTGGTTTTTTCCGGTTTTTTCCGGTTTTTTCTGGTTCTTGTTTTTCAAATTTTTCCGGTTTTTTCTGGTTTTTCTGGTTAGGTTTAGGGTTAGGGTTAGGGTTTTCTGGTTTTTCCGGTTTTTTCTGGTTTTTTCTGGTTTTTTCCGGTTTTTTCTGGTTTTTTCCGGTTTTTTCCGGTTTTTTCCGGTTTTTTCTGGTTCTTGTTTTTCTTGTTTTTCCGGTTTTTTCTGGTTTTTCTGGTTAGGGTTAGGGTTAGGGTTAGGGTTTTCTGGTTTTTTCCGGTTTTTTCTGGTTTTTTCCGGTTTTTTCCGGTTTTTTCTGGTTCTTGTTTTTCTTGTTTTTCCGGTTTTTTCTGGTTTTTCTGGTTAGGGTTAGGGTTAGGGTTAGGGTTTTCTGGTTTTTTCCGGTTTTTTCTTGTTTTTTTCCGGTTTTTTCCGGTTTTTTCCGGTTTTTTCTGGTTCTTGTTTTTCTTGTTTTTCCGGTTTTTTCTGGTTTTTCTGGTTAGGGTTAGCGTTAGAGTTAGGGTTTTCTGGTTTTTTCCGGTTTTTTCTGGTTTTTTCCGGTTTTTTCCGGTTTTTTCTGGTTCTTGTTTTTCTTGTTTTTCCGGTTTTTTCTGGTTTTTCTGGTTAGGGTTAGGGTTAGGGTTAGGGTTTTCTGGTTTTTTCCGGTTTTTTCTTGTTTTTTTCCGGTTTTTTCCGGTTTTTTCCGGTTTTTTCTGGTTCTTGTTTTTCTTGTTTTTCCGGTTTTTTCTGGTTGCCAACTTAAAAAACAAGAAAGTGAGCGGATGTTGAAACCATTGCAAGAAATTGAGGTATCCAGACAGACTTTTTTGTGAATATGAGAAATGACTGAAGAGGAAAATAGAAGAAGAGAAGAAATAACTTGCAATAACTTTCCAATAGTTATATTATGTGGTTTTAAAATATGATTCAATGCTGAAATTTTGAAACTCATTAATTTAATTTAATAGTCAATTCTGCTTTTGAATTTCTTAGAATCTTTCAACATCCCAGTTTTGTTTAATTTGATGAAACATTCTTCAATAGTCATTCCATATAAACTATGAGTCCATTCTAAATTCTTGAGACTCATAACTTTGATTCTATAATCAGTTTTTGATCTTTTGCAACAGACACTTGACAGTTTTTATGACATTCAGTCATTGTCGATTTAGTTGTTTTTTTTCATTTTGATTGTTCACCATGTTCTGTGCCTTTTCCAGTGTTTGTCAGGTTTTGATTCAATAAAGACTATAAAAAAAGTCCATGTCGAAGGAAATGTTACAGAAACTACGAAATAATCAAAATTTGATAACAGCCAAACTAACAAAAACTGTTGTATTGAAAGCAAGCAAAGATGAAGGACTTAAGGTGACATCCATTAGAGATGCATTGTAGATGCATTAGAGGTGCATTAGAGATGCATTAGAGGTGCATTAAAGATGCATTGGAGATGCATTAGAGATGCATTGTAGATGCATTAGAGGTGCATTAGAGGTGCATTAGAGGTGCATTAAAGATGCATTGGAGATGCATTAGAGATGCATTAGAGATGCATTAGAGATGCATTAGAGATGCATTAGAAATGCATTAGAGATGCATTGGAGATGCATTGAAAATTCATTAGAAATGCATTAGAGATGCATTGTAGATGCATTGTAGATGCATTGTAGATGCATTAGAAATGCATTGTAGATGCATTAGAGGTGCATTAGAGGTGCATTAGAGGTGCATTAAAGATGCATTGGAGATGCATTAGAGATGCATTAGAGATGCATTAGAAATGCATTAGAGATGCATTGGAGATGCATTGAAAATTCATTAGAAATGCATTAGAGATGCATTGTAGATGCATTGTAGATGCATTAGAAATGCATTAGAAATGCATTGTAAATGCATTAGAAATGCATTGTAGATGCATTAGAAGTGCAATGTAGATGCAGATCATGAAGCCTTACAAATTTATTATCGAATCGTTAATACAAACATCAAATAACTGATTGTTCGCCATGTTCTGCAGCATTTCAGTGGCTGACTGCATTCAAAGAAATTTAATCAGATAAAATTACGACTATGAAAAACTAACGGTGATGGAAAAATGGACTGTTAGCGATTTTATGTGTGGTACCATGAAAAATAAAAATGAATGGTTCATTATAATTAAATTATAATAAAATATTTTAAATTGTTTCAATATAGCTGTTAGCCCTTTTTGTTTCATTAAAAGTTTTTTTCTATTTATCTATTTTGTTCTCTGAAGACGCAAATTCATTGCCAACGAATAATTAACCTGCCACCTAGCGTTTGAAATAAGTTGTGTAGATATTCAAAGTATTCTTGATTCACCAGATTATAACAATGATAATATGGTATTAAATTGAAATTGTATCAAATCATAAAAACAGTGAAATGTTTTAGTTGTTTTAATTTCAGCTGAATATGTGTAAAATTTATAAATTCAATCTAAATTCAGCAAAATATTTGCTAATATAACTAATTACTGTAAAAAAGGATTAGATTTCTAAAGCAGGGAAGAACAACATAACCAATAGACTGGTTAGTTAATTATGATATAACGGCTGACACTTCCATACAAGCCTCTCCCGTCTTCTTACTACTGCGTAATTATATTCAAATAATAATAACAGGGGTGCAGCGAAGGAGCATTTTCAGAAGAGGCATGGTTCACAAAACATACGGAACAGCATCAACCTTCAAGTGTTTGTGTGATTTTAAGATTATTTATTTTAAAATCGCCTTGTCATTCAATGCTTTCCATTCCATTTCTTCAACATTCGTTTTTTCGATTGCTTTTCGAAAGTTCATGCCTTCTTCGTACATTTATCACCACCATACAAGAGTGACAGCCCAACTTCTCGCGCAAGCTTGCGTTAGCCAGAAATTTCCAAAATGAGTGCCTGACACATGCGAAAGATACGCGAAGCTGTGAGAAATGTGCTTCAAATACTCACCAAATAACGTGAAACACGCACAAAAAGTGTTTGAAGGGAAACTTACAAGTGTCGGAATCACTTGATGGACAAAACACCCTTAATAGATACATGAGGTTGCATCAAAAACTTGAAACATAAAAGTTGGTGACTTTTAATTCAAACAAGAAACTTTTCAGTGTAAGGAAATTAATACTCAATGAAGCGTGCATGAGACTCTCAATGCATACAAAAGGATCCTAGAAACACTCGATACACACCAAATACACTACGTGGTGTCGCATGCAACTTAATAACGATTTTAGTGACAAAATGTAGTGACCAACCTTCCTGCTCTTCTCTTCTGTCCTCCTCCAGTCTTCACTCATCCCTGCCACGAACCTGTCGAATTTTCATAACAAGAACTTTATTTCAGTCAAACTTCTTATAACCTCAACTACACCTCAACATCTCAACACCTCAACAACATATCAACACCTAAACACTTCAAAACCTCGACAACACCTCAACACTTCAACAACACTTCAACAACACCTCAACAACTCCTCAACAACACCTCAACAACACCTCACCAACACCTCACCAACACCTCAACAACATCTCAACAACACCTCAACAACACCTCACCAACACCTCACCAACACCTCATCAACACCTCACCAACACCTCAACAACACCTCAACAACACTTCAACAACATCTCAACAACACCTCAGTAACATCTCAACAACACCTCGTCAACACCTCAACAACACCTCAACAACACCTCAACAACACCTCAACAACACCTCAACAACACCTCAACAACACCTCAACAACATCTCAACAACACCTCAAAAGAATAGAAACATGTAAATTTCACACACCTTCTGCTCGTATCAGGTGTTTTCGTGTGTACTTGAGTTCCACGTGACTTCACGCATGTGTGAAAGGTGCTTCAAAAACCTTCACTGCAATTGAAAGGTTTTTATGGCGTTTTTGTTTTCAAACCGACGAAGCACTCACTCCGCGTGGTGTCGCATGCAACTCAACTACGCAGTGAAAAAAAATGTGACCAACCTCAATTTCTGCTTTCTTCTCCTCTTCCTTCAGTCTTCACTCCTCTCTGTGACGAACCTGTCGACTTTTCGACTTTAAAAAGCAACACCAACAAGAACTTTATTTTGCTAAAACGTGTTACGACCTCAACTACATTTCACTCGTGCACTTCTTCATGAAAACAAATCTCAGCGCACACTCCAGCCATTATATGCTCTCTGAGAAGGCGTACACAAGCATGCATACACCTAAGCTTCTTCGTTCCGACTTCTGTGGCTAACGCAGGCCTGCGTGTGAAGTTAGGCTGTCACGCCTGTATGGTGGTAATTAGTGTACGAATAACGTATGTGAGCTCCCGTAACAAAAAGTAGTGAGGAAATTAATGTTAAAACAGAAAAGTAGAAAGGTTTGAATGGCAAGGCGATTTGAAAATAATTTATTTTCAAGCTTACACACAGTTGCTGGAAAATGATGGCGTTGTGTGTGTCGTATTGTCTGAACCACAACTCGCCTAGCCATCCTCTTTCACTGCACCGCTGTGGTCACTTACCTGAATATAATATTGAAGTGAAAGCTTTGCATGAAACGTTCAACGATTGACTGAAACATCTTGATGGAAACAATAAGATCACCAGCGTTGATTGTATAAAATACAATACGATACAAATATGTGTATTATATTACCTCATAGAGCTTATTTTTTCTTCCCTTCTCTCAAGTCTTTATCATATTTTCCAGTCGAAATTCTTTGCAAAAACTAAAAAATGTAATTTTTTTCAACTGAAGTTGAATCTCATACAAAAAACTGAGTTACAAAAAAGAAATATGAAAACCAAAATGAGTTGGTAAGAAAAATTTGATCAACAAAAATTAATTTTTTTGATAATTTTTTTTTTTTTTTTCTATTATTAAGAGTAAATACTTTTATGCGTGTTTTAAGCATTGACATGAGAGTGAGGAGGCCGATGATAAAGGAATGAAATTTTAAAAAATCGCGAAAAAATTTTTAATGAGAAAGCAATTTAAAAATTGAGAATAATTAATTTATTGAAGAAGGCCTTGCTCACAGGACATAAGAGGAGTCAGATTTAAATTTGCGTTGTTTCAGCCACGTCTAGCTTATGTAACGAAATAAGTTATTGAACTTTACTGATTTTGCTGACACTTGCAAAACAAATGGAAAATCATATAGAGCATCTGAATAAAACGTGAATTTAACTCACCTGAAATGCTTTTGGAAGATTTTGACGAATGAAATAGCCATACTCGTACAATTTTTGAGTCTGGAACATTAAAAAGATTTTGAAAATTAAGTCTGCTACTTTTAATACTTTAAAAATAAATTTATTTTAAGTTAAATAAGAAACAGGCAACCAACATTTTTTGATCTTCAGTCTGTTGAAACCAACAAACTAAATATCAAGTCTGAAGATTCGCAATTAGTTTTTTTCTCGAAGATAAAAAACGAAATGTTTCGCTTTTTAATATTTTTTATATTTCCATAACAGGAGCTAATCCTAAAATATGTCAAGCATTCTACCGTTTTCGATTTTTCTGGCCCTTATTACCTTGTTCTAACACTCGTCTGCTTTTACTTAATCATGAGACGTTCAATTCATATTTTATTAGAAATTTTAGAATTATTGTACTCAGTTTTTGACAACCTCTATATTATTTTTTATTGTAATTACTAATCGGAGTTATTTCAATTTTATTTCATTCATTAATTTTTTTTTCCACTCGACCACTACAAGTTTATAAAAATTTGACTAGGTAGTAATCATATCAAAATAATTTGAAAAAAAAGTTATACAAAATTTTTCAAATAATTTATTCTTAAAATATTTTTTGAATTATTGTTTAAAATTCAGTTTTTTTAAATATTTTCAAAATATGATCAAGACGTTTTAGCGTGCCTTTTAGTACTATCTTCAGTGAAATAAAAATATTCAAAAGACCGTGTGTCCAAAGGTAAGTTCAGGGTATGGAACAAATAACTTTAACTTTTTCATAAAATGATTATGCTATATAAAAATAAACTAAATACCTTTGTACTTCAGGCATTTCACGAGGAATGAAGAAGCTGAAGGATGAGGACTTCTTTTTGAGGAACTCTCACAAAAACATTGTTTTTAGCATAAAATCTGTTGAATTCTTATTTTAAAACAAATATGTTTTTTTTTTAATTTTATCAAACAGTCACAGGGAAAACTCACGCGGAAATTTATTAAGGAAAGCTCCAAGGACAAGAACAACGTCTCTGTGTCCAAATTCGAAAGATTCGAGTTTAAGTTTTTTTTCTTTTATCGCGCTCCAAGATCACAGAGACATTATTGCAACTTATCAATTTCACCTTCATTTCATGGTTCTTTGATTTCCTTATTCCAAAATGATTTCAGCTATCTTCACACGCAAACCTCGCCCTAACAGTAAAATCAACGTGAGTTACCGAACTCAGCTCATGAATGGATGGTTGGTTTGTTGTCAGTGAGACAAGAAAAAATCGAAGCTTATGGAATAAAGATCCAAAAATTGTCATTTTTACAAAGATTCCGACGCAACGTTGTTGTGCATTGTTGAGAAATATCATAAATTATTATTAATAATTTTATTATTAATTATTATTAAGGTTCGAATAGAATTTGTAGGTGTAAAGACCCGAACACCCGAGACAGCTCAAATAAGTTTTATTCGTGTTATTAATTTTTAGTTTGAATACCAATTTTGAGGTAGAAAAGGAAATACTTGAAGTTCATAAAAGTAAATAAGACTTTTCAATATTTCAATAAAATAACATGCAGAGGTTATTGGTTCAAGCAATGCTTTAGGCCGGGGTTGAGGCCGTGTTATTAGTGAGGAATGGGCGAATGTGGGAAATTGTAAGAATATGATGGATGGAAGAGTTGAAGTTATTGGAATTAATAAAATTAAATGGAGTCATTAAAATTATGTTTACTTTGCTTGTAGTTTTAACATTTGAACAGAAGTGACAAGATGTGAAGGTGACGTATGCGATGCGAGATTTATGAATAGGGCATCAGTGGAATGAATGCGTTTGCATGGAAATGAGTGAAGGGAGGTGTTGGAGGTTCAAAGACATGTTCCATCATCACTGCGTCCATCCTCATCCTTCTCATCCCTCACATCTACTGACACCATTCTCCACTGCTGCATCCCACACACCATCATTCTCTTCAACTTGCATCCGCTTATCCCTACTCTACTGTACCACTCACGAGGCACTGGCTTGTGGCTGTACACAGCTCCTTGGTAACACAAAAATACAAAGTAAAATAGAATTATTAATATTATTATTTATTTTTAATTTTATTTTTAATTTCTATTATTTTTATTATTTTTATTAGTATTATTAC
>OX387254.1:10032114-10042114 GCA_947562095.1 Branchellion lobata | reverse complement strand
TCTGCATTAAGTTGAAACTCCCCTCATGATTCCACCTCACAAGAGTGGATTGTTGTTGTTGAAGCAGTTCCACACGACTGCAGCAACAACGCAGCCTTTTGAGCCTCCACCACCCCCGTCTCTCTTTGCTCCCCTTCCACACCTTTTCATCTTTTTCCTCCCATAAGATCTGCCGCAACTACAAACCACACTACACCACGCCACACCAAACCACACCACGCTACACCAAACCACACCACGTCACACCACGCCACACCAAACCACACCACGCCATACCAAACCACACCACGCCATACCAAACCACACTACACCACGCCACACCAAATCACACCACGTCACACCACGCCACACCAAACCACACCACGTCACACCACGCCACACCAAACCACACCACGCCACACCAAATCACACCACGTCACACCACGCCACACCAAACCACACCACGCCATACCAAACCACACCACGCCATACCAAACCACACTACACCACGCCACACCAAATCACACCACGTCACACCACGCTACACCAAACCACACCACGCCATACCACGCCACACCATGCTGAGGTGCTCCAAGCGTCTTTTCCTCGCCTGGGCCACTGGCTTCTTTGGCGCCATGTCACTCGCCACGCTGTTGGTGGCCATCTCCACAAGTTGCTGGCTCAACGCAAAAGAAAAGGTTCTGCTGAGTGTCGTTGTTGTGAATGTTGTCGTTGTTTTGAATGTTGTGGTTGTTGTGAATGTTGTTGTTGTTGTGAATCTTGTTTTTGTTGTTGTTGTTGTTGTTGTTGTGAATGTTGTTGTTGTTGTGAATGTTGTTGTTGTTGTTGTGAATGTTGTTGTTGTTGTGAATGTTTTTGTTGTTGTTGTAAATATTGTTGTTGTAAATATTGTTGTTGTTGTGAATGTTGTTGTTCTGAATGTGGTTGTTGTAAATGTGGTTGTTGTGAATGTTGGTGTTGTTGTGAATGTTGTTGTTGTTGTTGTTGTGAACGTTGTTGTTGTTGTGAATGTTGTTTTTGTCGTGAATGTTGTTGTTGTTGGGAATGTTGTTGTTGTGAATTTTGTTGTTGTGAAGGTTTTTGTTGTGAACCTTGTTGTTGTGAATGTTGTTGTTGTGAATGTTGTTGTTGTGAATGTTGTTGTTGTGAATGTTGTTGTTGTAAATGTTGGTGTTGTCGTGAACGTTGTTGTTGTTGTTGTGAATGTTGTTGTCAAATGTTTTTGTTGTTTTGAATGTTGTTGTCAAATGTTTTTGTTGTTGTGAATGTTATTGTTGTTGTGAATGTTGTTTTCAAATGTTTTTGTTGCACGCTGTTGAATGTTTTTGTTGCATGCCATTGTAAATTTTGTTAAATGTTGTTGTTGAATGTTGGTGTTGTTTGTTTGTGATTGCTGTTTCACGTTGCTGTGAGTTGCGGCATGTTGTTGATTTGTAAGATCAGTTGCTGCCGAGGTTGGAAGGACAACAGCGAAAGCCTTCCTCTTAACAAAATTCTCAAAATTGCTTTGAAATTCGTAGATTTGATTGGAGTATATTGGATTATATTGGATTGGATTGGATTAGATTGGATTGGATTGGATTGGATTAGATTTGATTGGAGTATATTGGGTTATATTGGATTAGATTGGATTAGATTGGATCAGATTGTATTGGATTGGATCAGATTGGATTAGATTGTATTGGATTGGATTAGGTTGGATTAGATTGGATCAGATTGGATCAGATTGGATTAGATTGGATTAGATTGGATTAGATTAGATTGGATTAGATAGGATTGGATTAGATTGGATTAGATTGGATTAGATTGGATTAGATTGGATTAGATTGGATTAGATTAGATTAGATTGGATTAGATAGGATTAAATTAGATTAGATAAGATTGGATTAGATTAGATTAGATTAGATTAGATAAGATTGGATTAGATTAGATTGGATTGAATTAGATTGGATTGGATTGGATTAGATTGGATTGGATTGGATTAGATTAAGTAAGGTAAGATTCGCAGTTGCCCGTTTTTTCCATAGAATCAAAGCCTCCTTGGACAACTTGTGCGCCTTCTACAGCCAACTGTAAGGCAATTTAAGACCATTCTCGTTGACGAAGCCACAACAACAGCCTACCAACATCAACGTCAATAACAAAAACACAACAACAACAACCACAGGTGCAAGAGGAGTCAAGTTCAGCGAACCAGAGCTACAAGGTCACCGTGATTGGACTGTGGCATAAATGTGTCTACCACGACGAAGGTGGATGAATGGATGGGTGGATGAATGGATGGATGTATGGATGGGTTAATGAATGGATGGGTAGATGAATGGATGGCTGGATGAATGGATGGGTTGATGGATGGATGGTTGTAGAGATGAATGAACGGGTGAATTGATGAATGGATGGGCGGGTGTAAGAATGAATGATTGAGGGAATTGATGAAAGGATGGGTGGATGAATGTAGGGATGAATGTAGGGTTGGATGGATGAGTGTAGAGTTGATGGATGAATGGAAATGAAAATGGATAGATGTGAAAATGAATTGATGGTTGATTGAATGAAAAAATGAATGGATGGAAGGATGGATGGATGGTGGGATGGATGGCTAGAAGGATGGATGGGAGGATGGATGGCTGGAGGGATGGATGGGAGGATGGATGGCTGGAGGGATGGATGAGAAGATGGATGGAAGGAAGGATGGATGGAAGGATGGATGGCTGGAGGGATGGCTGGAAAGATGGATGGAAGAATAGATGGCTGGAGGGATGGATGGAAGGATGGATGGCTGGAAGGATGGATGGGAAGGTGTATGGCTGGAAGGATTGATGGGAGGATGGATGACTGGAGGGATGGATGAGAGGATGTATGATTGAATAGAAGGACGAAGTGGAAGGAAGCAGTTATAAGGTTGGAGAAGGAGCAATGGTTAATAGTGTATGAGTGCACATAAACCAATGAGCGGAAAGTCCTAAAAAGTGTTTGATTGAAGGGACGAGTGAGGGGTAGAGAAATGTGTGGTTGCAAAGATGGAAGAGAAAGGTGGATGTATGTGAGAAGATACGTGCACCACTGCACTACTGTACTACACCACGGTACCTCTGCACCACTGCACTACTGTACCCGGTACGGATTAGTCGGAAAGTGGTCGATGTGTTATGGCTTAACTGCCGAGTGCCCATATAGTGAATTTACTACTACTACTACTAATACTACTACTACTACTACTACTAATACTACTACTACTACTACTACTACTACTACTACTACTACTACTACTACTACTACTACTACTACTACTACTACTACTACTACTCCTACTACTACTACTACTACTACTACTACTACTACTACTACTACTACTACTACTACTACTACTACTAATACTACTACTACTACTACTACTACTACTACTACTACTACTACTACTACTACTACTACTACTACTACTACTACTACTACTACTACTACTACTACTACTACTACTACTACTACTACTACTACTACTACTACTACTACTACTACTACTACTACTACTACTACTACTACTACTACTACTACTACTACTACTACTACTACTACTACTACTACTACTACTACTACTACTACTACTACTACTACTACTACTACTACTACTACTACTACTACTACTACTACTACTACTACTACTACTACTACTACTACTACTACTACTACTACTACTACTACTACTACTACTACTACTACTACTACTACCACTGTACCACAGTACTACACCTCTGTACTACACACTGTACCCCTGTACTACAACACTGTACCACTGTACTACATCACTGTACTACACCACTGTACTACACCACTGTACCACTGTACTACATCACTGTACTACACCACTGTACTACACCACTGTACTACACCACTGTACTACACCACTGTACTACACCACTGTACTACACCGCTGTACTACACCACTGTACTACACCACTGTACTACACCACTGTACTACATCACTGTACTACACCACTGTACTACATCACTGTACTACACCACTGTACTACACCACTGTACTACACCACTGTACTACACCACTGTACTACACCACTGTACTACATCACTGTACTACACCACTGTACTACACCACTGTACTACATCACTGTACTACACCACTGTACTACATCACTGTACTACATCACTGTACTACACCACTGTACTACACCACTGTACTACATCACTGTACTACACCACTGTACTACACCACTGTACTACATCACTGTACTACACCACTGTACTACACCACTGTACTACATCACTGTACTACACCACTGTACTACACCACTGTACTACATCACTGTACTACACCACTGTACTACATCACTGTACTACACCACTGTACTACACCACTGTACCACTGTACTACACCACTGTACTACATCACTGTACTACACCACTGTACTACATCACTGTACTACACCACTGTACTACACCACTGTACCACTGTACTACACCACTGTACTACACCACTGTACTACACCACTGTACTACACCACTGTACTACACCACTGTACTACACCACTGTACCACTGTACTACATCACTGTACTACACCACTGTACTACACCACTGTACTACACCACTGTACCACTGCACCATTTGAGGCCTCACAACGCCACACAGACGTGTCGGCGCAGAAGGGCAACTGCTCGTACATTAACTACTTCAAGGTGCAGGATAAGGACGGCCTCGGACCCACCGAAGCCATTCTGCGTTGGTTTTTGTTGTGGTTGTTGTTTTTTTTGTCAATTTTGTTGTTGTTGTCAATTTTGTTGTTGTTGTTGTCAATTTTGTTTTTCCAATATTTATGTTGTTTTTGTTGTTTTAGTTCAACACCATAACTTTCCCTCTCACCTAACCCAGCACCACACCACACCACACCACACCCCACCACACCACACCACATGACACCACACCACACCACACCACGCCAGTGTCTCTCCGCAAGGCAACTCTCTTCCCCCTTTTGAGTCTGTTGATCCTCTCTGCTGGCGCTCTCATCTACATCTCCTCGCACAGCAATCACCACCGCAAGGTCCTCACCTTTGTTTCCGGTATCATCTACGTCATCGGAGGTAGTGTGGTGTGGTTGTTTGTGGTGTGTGTGGTGGGTTGTGGTGTGGTTTGGTGTGTGTGGTGTGGTGTAGTGTGGTGTGGCGTGGTGTTGTGTGGTTGGGGGTGTTGTGGTGTGATGTCCTGTGGTATGCTGTGTCGTGTTGTGTGGTCTGGTGTGTTGTGTTAGACTAACAAAAACCACCAACACCACACCACCCCATACCCAACAAACCACATGGAACCACAGCACATAATAAAACAACACCAAACCACACAGGCCTCCTCATCCTCATCGGCATCATCCTCTACATCGGCGCCATCACGGAAGAAGCAGGCAATTCATCGCGCCCCTCCATGGACGCGCCCAAGTTCGAGTACTGGTATGGCTACTCTTTCGTTCTCACCATCACTTCCTTCAGCTGCGCTGAGTTCACAGGCGTCCTTGCTGTCTACCTCTACATTTCCAGGTGTTGTGTGGTGTGGTGTGGTATGGTATGGTGTGGTGTGGTGTGGTGTGGTGTGGTGTGGTGATGGTGGTGGAATGATGGTGGTGTGGTGTAGTACGGTGATAGTGGTGTGGTGATGGTGGTGTGGTGATGGTGGTGGAATGATGGTGGTGTGGTGATTGTGGCGTGGTGTAGTACGATGTGGCTGTTTTTGTTGGACTGACAAGTGAAGAGACAGCAAGTGACGAAAAGCAAGAGAGTGGGAAATGGTTTCTGAGAGTTTTGTGTGAAGATGGAAGGAAAATATCTGGAGAGAAAAAAGATTGGGAAGGTGCTCTGAGCTCTGCGACTCACTCATCTCACTAAAATGGAGCATGCTCCAATGATTCTCCCATGCCAATCACTTCCAACTTTTCAAGATTTATTTATTTAATTCTTTGGTCAACTTTGCTTCCTCTTTTCATCGCAGACTTTTGTGACATTACAGTTTTGGTTGATTTTTTGCAACACTTTTTGCACCTGTAGCACAATGCTTAGCGACTCCGCGTATAACGCGAGGTTCAAGGTTCGACTCCCGGCTAAACTCAAATTTGAGTTTTTACAAAAGGCAACTCAAGTAAAGAACAGACGGCGTGTTGATGTGGCTTAGTCACCAAGTAGCCCACAGCGAGTTAAATTCTCTCTTATGTTTTTGTATATAATGTTGAACAACAATATCACCATAACAGCATAACAACATCACCACCACAACAAAAACATCACGACAATGACAGCACAACAGCGACAGAACAACAACAACACCACAGACACAAACACTCGTACAGGAAGAAGGCAGAAAGACTGCAACAACTGCAATCGTCATCTCAGCATTCTCGTTCAGTCCTTTCTCTTTCAAACAACAACAACAACAACAACAACAACAACAACAACAACAACAACAACAACAACAACAAGACAAACCCAGCCACCTTCAACTACTACCACGACGACTTGGTTACACCTCCACCTTCCAGTCACGTGCGCTTAAACAACAACCGTTCCACCGGCCACAACAACAGCCGCTTCACTAGCCACAACAACAACAGCCGTTCCACTGGCCACAACAACAACAGCCGTTCCAACGGCTGCGTTGGTGGCTTAGGACAGCAGCGACACACGCTTCCAGTCAACTCCTCGCTCGCCAGCCTGCCCTCTTGCCAAAACCAACAGAGCCACCAGCAAGGCAGCTGGAGTGGCTGCCACTTGGTCAAGGCAGCGTCCACCGCCTCGGTGCAGCAGTACTTGCAGCACTACCCGCAACTCTGGAACCATCCCGCAAACAACCACAACAACAACGACAACAACAACGACTTCAACGAGTACTACGATGACGACGACGACGACGACGACGAAGATGAAGATGAGAGCGCTTACAGGGCCTCTCCCCGCATGGCAGCCCCTCTGGCAAGGGAGGCTTCGAGGCACACTCTGGTGTCGGCTCTTCACACCGAATGGCTCGCAGGGTCCAGAGCGCTCTGCACTCCCGACTCCAACCTTTACCGCAGAACCACCCCGGTCTGAAGAACCCTTGTTACAGTCTTACAATGTTGAAATGTCGCAATGTTGAAATGTTGCAGTGTTGCATTGTTGATTTTTTTGGTGAGAAAGACAAGTAGATTTTGTAGCAACAAGAAAGATTGTAACTGGATCAATCCCTGGTTCTCTCCTGCAGTCGAAGCTGCATTCAAAAACACAAGCTGAAATAACGCTGTGCAACATGATGTTTGTTGGTTGTATGTGCTGTGTGTATTGTGTGTGCTGTGTGGGTTGTGTGTGCTGTGTGTGCTGTGTGTGTTGTGTGTGCTGTGTGTGTTGTGTGTGCTGTGTGTGTTGTGTGTGTTGTGTGTTGTGTGTGCTGTGTGTGCTGTCGTTGTGTGTGCTGTGTGTTTTGTGTCCTGTTGTTGTGTGTGCTGTGTGTTGTGTGTGCTGTGTGTTGGTTTTGTTTGTTGTGTGTTGGTTGTGTGTTGGTTGTGTGTGCTGTGTGTGTTTTGTGTGCTGTGTGTTGTGTGCTGTATGTTGGTTGTGTGTGTTGTGTGTTGGTTGTCTGTGCTGTGTGTGTTGTGTGTGCTGTGTGTGTTTTGTGTGCTGTGTGTTGTGTGTGTTGTGTGTGCTTTGTGTTGGTTTTGCGTGCTGTATGTGTTGTGTGTTGTATGTTGTGTGTTGTGTGCTGTGTTGTGTGTTGGTTGTGTGTTCTGTGTGTGTTGTATGTTGTATGTTGTGTGTTGTGTGCTATGTGTTGTGTGTTGGTTGTGTGTGCTGTGTGTTGTGTGGGCTGGTTCTGTCTGTGCATGGTAGTGTTTTCAAATATGTTTAACAAAGCTATGACACACACACTCACATAAGCACGCACACGAAAAAAAACACACACACAAACACACACACACACACACACACACACACACACACACACACACACACACACACACACACACACTCACACAAACTTATAGACACACTGATAATAACAATTTGTGAGCAGCCTTGTAAGGAAGGTTTTTTGAGGGCCTCTGTGCGTCGGTGCCTCTTCAGAACCTTGGTCTTCGTTTGCTCTTCCACAACCACACCACAACCACACCACAACCACGCCACAACCACACCACAACCACATCACAACCACACCACAACCACATTTCAACCACAGCACAACCACACCACAACCACACCACGACCACACCACAACCACACCACAACCACACCACAACCACGCCACAACCACACCACAACCACACCACAACCACACCACAACCACACCACAACCACACCACAACCACACCACAACCACACCACAACCACACCACAACCACACCACAACCACGACCACACCACAACCACGACCACACCACAACCACGACCACAACCACACCACAACCACGACCACACCACAACCACACCACAACCACAGCACAACCACACCACAACCACACCACAACCACATCACAACCACACCACAACCACATTTCAACCACACCTCGACCACACCACAACCACACCACAACCACGACCACACCACAACCACAGCACACCACAAGCACAACCACACCACGAACAACACCCAAACCACACCACAACCACACTATTTCACAACCACAACCACACCACACCACAACCACACAACAACCACACCACAACCACATTTCAACCACACCACAACCACACCACAACCACACCACAACCACACCACAACCACACCACAACCACACCACAACCACACCACAACCACACCACAACCACGACCACACCACAACCACGACCACACCACAACCACGACCACAACCACACCACAACCACGACCACACCACAACCACACCACAACCACAGCACAACCACACCACAACCACACCACAACCACATCACAACCACACCACAACCACATTTCAACCACACCTCGACCACACCACAACCACACCACAACCACGACCACACCACAACCACAGCACACCACAAGCACAACCACACCACGAACAACACCCAAACCACACCACAACCACACTATTTCACAACCACAACCACACCACACCACAACCACACCACACCACAACCACAACCACACCACACCACAACCACACCACAGCCACACCACAACCACACCACAACCACACCACAAACATACCATACAACAACGCCCTTTAACAATCATTTTAAAACCGATACAATTACATACAAAAACAACAACAAAATAAACAACCGCAGTTTTTCCGCACCTCTTGCCATTGCATATTTGCCATTTAAATTCACTTTTCATTTTCATTAATTGTTTTTTTCCTTTCCTCACCAATACCTCTTTCCTATTTCTCACCATTAACCACTCAAAACCAGAGCCACATAGCCATAATAAGCCGCTTAATCGGACACAGGTCTTGCTGACCGCTCTCCAAGGTGTTCCACACACTTGCATTCTTGTCTACGTGTTGCGCTGAAGTGGCCCTCTTGAATTTGTTGATTATTTCTCACTACCGCAGATTATCGCTTATTATCGCTGAATATTGTTTAATACTTCTGGTTATCACTGAATATTGTTTAATACTTCTGGTTATCACTGAATATTGTTTAATACTTCTGGTTATCACTGAATATTGTTTAATACTTCTGGTTATCACTGAATATTGTTTAATACTTCTGGTTATCACCGAATATTGTTTAATAATTCTGGTTATCACTGAATTTTGTTTAATACTTCTGGTTATCACTGAATATTGTTTAATATTTCTGGTTATCACTGAATATTGTTTAATACTTCTGGTTATCACTGAATATTGTTTAATACTTCTGGTTATCACTGAATATTGTTTAATACTTCTGGTTATCACTGAATATTGTTTAATACTTCTGGTTATCGCTGAATATTGTTTAATACTTCTGGTTATCACTGAATATTGTTTAATACTTCTGGTTATCACTGAATATTGTGTAATACTTCTGGTTATCACTGAATTTTGTTTA
>OX387254.1:10022114-10024614 GCA_947562095.1 Branchellion lobata | reverse complement strand
TACCACCACCACCATACCACCACTATTACCACTACCATGCCACCACTACCACCATCACCATGCCACCACTACCACCACCACCATACCACCACTATTACCACTACCATGCCACCACTACCATGCCACCACTACCACCACCACCATGCCACCAACACCATACCACCACTATTACCACCACCATGCCACCACTACCACCACCACCATACCACCACTATTACCACTACCATGCCACCACTACCACCATCACCATGCCACCACTACCACCACCACCATACCACCACTATTACCACTACCATGCCACCACCACCATGCCACCACTACCATGCCGCCCCCACCACCACCATGCCATCACTATTACCCCCACAAATACCACATACATACCACCACCACAACCACTACAACCACCACCACAGCACCTCAAAACGCGTCTTGAGGACGGTGAAGGGCATGGTAAGGGTGCCTGCCACAGTCCTGGCCAGCATGCCACATACCAGCCACTCCAGACCCCGAGGCTCCGAGGCTGAGCTGTGGTGGTGTGGTCGGTGGTGGTGTGGTCAGTGGTGGAGTGGTTGGTGGTGGTGAATGTTGGAGGAGTTATTTTTAGTGAAGATGAGGAGTCACCAGAGCAGTTGGGTGAAGAAGTCGACAGAGGAGAAGTAGATGCCAACTCCTGGGACTGTTCTCAAAAGGGACTTTGGTCGTTTATGCTACCGTTAGCAACAATGCTACCACAACAATGACAGCAAAGCAATAAAAATGAGCAACAACAACAATGACAGCAAAACAACAACAACAACAACAACAACAATGACAGCAAAGCAACAACAACAACAACAACAATGACAGCATAGCAACAAAATGAAAAACTGACAGGCATAAGGCCCCTCCACAGCCCTCGGAGACCTTCCTTCTGTCCGATTTGCCACAACACCTGCCTCATGCTGCTGTGTGGCAGACGTCAAATAAGTACCTCTCCAACCTCACTCAAACCTTTCAATCTCACATAACATTTGCTGCCTCTGCTGCTAGCATTCAAGTGAGAAATCTCATTCATGGGAATAATAAATTCATGAAGGCTTGTGTATCAGCTCGAGACAAAAGCTCTTGATTAGATTAGGTTAAATTGGAGCTCTTTTGTAACATTTCTAAGTGCCAGTGGATTTGATTCACAAAAACCAGACCAGAGAACAGAGGTTAGACAAGCAGGAAAAGGAAAAAATAAAAAAAAGATAAAAAAAGAGCAGAAGAGAAAAGAGAAGCACAGAAAGGAGAGTAGAAGAAAAAAAAGAATAAAATAGAAGAAAGGAATTGAAAGGAAGGAAAAAGGAAGAAGGAAAGAGAAGAAAGGAAAAAGAAGGAAGGAGAGAGAAGAAAGGAAAGGGAAGGAGGGAGAGGGAAAAAAGGAAAGGAAGGAGAAAGAGGGAAGGAAGGAAAAGGAAGGAGGGAAAGAGACTCACGGCGTGGGACGGCTTTGCAGTTGCAGCCTCGTCTTGGCCACATCAAGTGGCTGAAGCAGTAACGTCGACAAGGTGCCCGAAAAGGCACCCGCCAAGAAGGGAGCCAGGTCGCGCATGGCACAAAGGCCGCTTCGACTTTATACAAGCGTAAAAAAGGATTCGCTCTCAACAGCGATGGCTAGTCATTTGAACTTTAATCTGATTAATTTTAGTTTTTTCATTGTTGAAACGTATTATTTTTTATAAATTTTATTTTTTTAATTTTTTGAATTAAAAAAAAAACAGCTAACGAAGGCTGAGAGGAGGGCGGTTGCATGCACTGGGGAAGAATCATTATCATTTGTGCAATGGCCTCGTGGTTGGCAGCTGTGATGAGTCACAACAGGTGTAGTTGTATAGTGGTGATCATTGATCAGCCTTCAATCATAAACGCATCTTCCTCATACATCCCCCTGTCACGGCCTTCTAGTCGAGTGCTTGGAGCCATTTTTAAGCTAATTTTAATATTTGCAAATGTTCAATTGAGTTTCAAGTCTGCAAATGGATTTTCCACGTTGCGTCACAACCATTTTTCTGCTAGCTGCCATTCAATAACCACCAAAGCAACGTCATCACAACTCTGCACAGTTCGTTAAACAACCCACTTGCTTCTCTTACGTTCTCCTTTTTCAATGTACTGATCTGCGCTGTATGGAGCTTAATAAACTCTGTTAATTGTTTCAAAATTACAATGAGTTGATTTATGAATTAATTAATTTGCTTGTTGCTCATCCACTCATCCCACCTTCATATTGAATCAGCATCATTTTGTGACACCAGCGATTTCAAAAGTGAATCTACACCACTGCATTCAGATAGCAAACGGAGTAACAAAAGCGCTTTGTAAAAGCAGACGACAGACTATAAAACAAGTAAAAGAGCAAACGACAGATAGACAGACAGACAACAAGACGAGAGCAGACACACAAGCACACGGACACACGGACAGTATGGCGACGAGGGAGCTGGCTAGTGTGGAGGGGGGGTTGGTGGCCAACGTGGTG
>OX387254.1:10014614-10019614 GCA_947562095.1 Branchellion lobata | reverse complement strand
TCCACCACTTTTCACCACCTTCCACAACCTTCCACCACCTTCCACCACCTTCCACCACCTTCCACCACCTTCCACCACCTTCCACCACCTTCCACCACCTTCCACCACTTTTCACCACCTTCCACAACCTTCCACCACCTTCCACAACCTTCCACCACCTTCCACCACCTTCCACCACCTTCCACCACTTTTCACCACCTTCCACCACCTTCCACCACCTTCCACCTCCTTCCACCACCTTCCACCACCTTCATCTTCTTCATCCTCTTCATCAGCTTCGATATTTCGATCTCCAGTCTTTTTGATCGTTTCGTTACTTAAAAAGGTTGTGTGATTGCATTATTTTTTCGCCGTTCAGAACTTTTTCCTTCTTTTTCGCCTACTTGCACACTTGTTAACACCCTCTTGCAACCACGCCCAAGTCAATAAAACCTTCAAAAGCCCTTCCAAGTTTAAAAGGGAAAACATATATTCAAACTTTATTACCATTAGGTATTAAATATCATTGAAATTATTGTTTATGATTATATTAAATATTATTTAAATAAATGTTAATTATTATTGAATTAATTATTAAATATTAGTTAAATAAATGTTAATTATTATTGAATTGATTTTTCAAACTGAAAGACGGGGCATCGTGGTTGAAAAAGTTAGGACCCGTCTGGCTGGCCTTTTTGAACGAACTTTCCTCACTTTCCAGTTCCATCAGAAAGTGAACGGTCATTGCATACATTACTTTATTTACTTTTTTCAAACTATTAATAAAAATATTTGAAATTTTAAGTTTTAAATACTAGTTATAAAAAGTAGTCACAGTACATCTTGACATGGGCCAACCTAGTAAAAGTGAGCATTAATAACAACCGGCTTAAATTTTGTCAAGTTTGTTTTGTAGTAATGATTAAATCATCAATGGTGGTTTTAAGGTTTTCAAGGATACTTTGCATGAGATATAAAACATATTCTAGCGAAAAGCTTGTGGCCATAAAGTCGTGGAGCACCGATACGGACAGGCTGTACGGCCCGCCCATCAAAAGGACGAGAGCAAAAAACAAAGGGAAAACAAAAGGCGAACAAGTTAAAAGTAAAAATTTTGAAAATGAAGTAGTTGTGACAAAGTCAGCCACTGATAAGTTGCACTCGAACAAGTTGAGTGCTTTAGGAAATGCCTCACGAGTGACGAATGAAAAAAACGTGAAAAGAGATAACTTGGCCAGAGCAACAACCAAAAATAATTATTCAGGATCAAATAAAACTGAACATGATGAGAAAAACAATATAATTAGAAATAACAATATAAGTTTCTTATCAAGTTCAAAAGTAAATGGTGTATCATTGGGGAAAGTCAAAAAAGAAAAGAAAGTCCAGAACTTGAAATTAGAAAATACAGCTGCCAAGAGGTTGTTGGACTTGGACATGGATGAGTTGGAGGAAGACCCGGATGATGAGTTTTTTGACTACCAACCAGCAACAGAGGAAGAACTTGAAAAATTTTTCAAATCTGAAGCTTCACAGTTTAACAACTCAAAGAATAAACTCCAGGGAAGGGTTGATGATTGTTTTTCTTTCATTCTGGAGCAGCCATTGCATGCAAGGGAGGAGGACCTTGAGAGAGTGAGGCAGGCTTCCTGGCCCTTCAAAGCCTTTCCGAGCATTTCCACCATCCTCCAGGCCACTATGCCACCTGAGAATGCCAAGAGACTTGAGGAGTGGCGCAGGAAGATGCTTCTGAAGCTGGGCGAGAAGGACTTTGAGAGGCTGCAAAGGGAGACCTTGGAGAGAGGGAGGCTGTTTCATGAGACGTTGAACGCTTTCTTGCTTGGACGAGGAGACCTGCAAGTGCCCCTGTCGATCAAGAAGCACTGGAAAAGTGTAGAATGGGTCTTGCGTGGCATCAGCGATGTGAAGTGCACTGAAGCAGCAGTGGAGAGCAGTCGACTCAAGTACAGGGGTATTGTGGACTGTGTGGCCAGCTACCAGGGTGTGCCATGTGTGATCGAGTGGAAGACGTCGAAAAGAAGCAAACCATCAATCCATGACACCTTCGACAACCCCCTCCAGCTGGTCGCCTACATGGCGGCATACAACGAGTCCTCTCTACTTTCTTCTCCACCCTCTCACCAGCCCACGCCACCCCCTTCACCGGTGGGGTGGGGGCTGTTGGTGGTGGGGCACGAGGATGGCAGTGAAGCAGACATGCACCAGATGCACCCACAACTCTGTTCCCTCTTCTGGAGCCACTGGATCCGCCGACTCCACCTCTACTGGACCTCCTTCCAGCAACCACTCATCCATCCCTCACTACACCAATCACTCATCCATTCTTCAATCCCTCAACCATAATCACTCATCCATTCTTCGATCACTCAACCATAATCACTCATCCATTCTTCAATCCCTTAACCATAATCACTCATCCATTCTTCGATCACTCAACCATAATCACTCATCCATTCTTCAATCCCTCAACCATAACCACTCATCCATTCCTCAATCACTCAACCATAACCACTCATTCATTCCTCAATCCCTCCTCTCATCACCTCATCATTCAATCAAACCTACTTCTTTGTTTCAATTGTCCTCCCAGAGGAACAGCAACTGTTGTCGAACATCTTGTGAATAATCTATTCATACTCTTCCTTAATCACCCTTTCTTAATCACCCTCTCTAAATCACTCTTCCTTAATCACCCTTTCTTAATCACCCTCTCTAAATCACTCTTCCTTAATCACCCTCTCTTAATCACTCCTTGAATTATTTTTTTACAATAAATTGTTTTTATATTCTCAATTTTTTATTAAAGTATTCATTTAAATTCATTTTTCATGTTTTCTGTGAAATTCCAATGACCGAGTATAAGTCGGAAATAAATGCTCGTCGTTGTTGTCGTCATCGTTATTGTCGTCATCATTGTTGTTGTTGTTGTTGTTGTTGTTGTTGTTGTTGTTGTTGTTGTTGTTGTTTATCTTAAGCGCCTGAGAATAGTCCTCAGATGCGCTAAAGCTGGTTGTGGAAGGCGCACAAGTTCATCATAGTGTTGTTGAATGTGTGATTATTATTATTATTATTATTTTTATTTTTATTATTACTATTATTATTATTATTATTATTATTATTTTTATTTTTATCATTTTTATTATTATTATTATTATTATTATTATAATAATAATAATTATTATTATTATTATTATTATTATTATTATTATTATTATTATTATTATTATTATTATTATTATTATTATTATTATTATTATTATTATTATTATTATCATTTTTATTACTATTATTATTGTTATTATTATTATTATTATTATTGGTTGTGTGTTTTCCATTAGTGTTGTTGGAGGTTAAGATGTTATGGTTACAGACGTGGCAGCACCAATTTACGTGCGGTGCATAGCGGGAGACATTAGCACATTTCCTGTGGGAGATGCCACCGCAACTATGACACCTGATGGCAATGCTGTTTAGTCTCATTTTCGTATTGCAGACACAGCATTGTTTATTTGTTCCCATCGCCAACGTGATTGTTGTGGTTGAAGTCGCGAGTCCAGCGCAGGGCCTGCAGATGAAGCCTTGAGTTCTCTTTTTGTTTCGAGTAAGGCCAGAGCAAGTCCTGTGGTATGGCTGGCTGCAGCTTGAACAGGTGATGGGGGTGATGTCACGTCTGATTGTCTTAGTGCATCCTCGGTACACTGGTCCGGGATTTACCTCGACGTCGCCGCCCTCAAAAGGAGAGACCGGAGGTACAGGGCGGGATGTGCACCTTCGGCTATTGAAAAAGGGGAGGTGGGAATGAAGGGGGTTTGTAGTTTGCGCCTTCCACAGCACAGCTTGGTCGATGGGTTGGTTGGGTTCGAATGTCGCCACTTGGCGGCATCTCGTTGGACACCACGTGAAGGTCCCAACTCTTGTTCAACTGTTGTTGTTGTTGTTGTTGTTGTTGTTGTTGTTGTTGTTGTTGTTTATCTTAAGCGCCTGAAGATAGTCTTCAGATGCGCTAATTGTTGTTGTTGTTGTTGTTGTTGTTGTTGTTGTTGTTGTTGTTGTTGTTGTTGTTGTTGTCGTCGTCATCATCATTGTTGTTGTTGTTGTTTTTGTTGTTGTTGTCGTCGTCATCATCATTGTTGTTGTTGTTGTCGTCGTCATCGTTGTTTTTGTTGTTTTTTTTTCTTCATCATTGTTGATGTTGTTTTTTGTGGTTTTGTTGTCGTTGTTGTGTTGTGTATGTATGTGTGCGTGCGTGCGTGCGTATGTGTGCGTATATAAGTGTCGTGTGGAGGCTGCATCCATGTGTACACAAGCCTTCGTATCTTCCACTGTCGTTCCAACTTGATGTTGTATGTTGTCGAACATTGAAATTGAATGTTGCATGTTGTTGTTGAGGACTGAAAGTTTTTGCATGTTGTTGCTTGAAAGGATTCGAGTGTGGTTGTAACAAACGATACTGACAACACCATCCACAACAACAACTAGCACCGTCTCGCAAGGGGCACAAGAAGATCGGAGTAACAGACGTGGTAACTTTATCCTGCCGCCTGCCATCCCTTGCTGTTTTTCTTCTCTTTCTTCTATGGTCTTTGTGTCTGTTCTTATAGCTGGTGCTCTCCCTGTATAGTTTTTATTTTGTAGTTGTATGGCTAAGACCGCTCTAACAACACTCGTGCGCGTATTGTTTTCTATTGTAGTGTAGTTGTTGTCTGTTAAGTTATAATAGTTGTTGTTGTTGTTGTTGTTGGAGGGTCGTTGTTATTGTTGGAGGGTTGTTTGAAAAAATCGTTGTTGGCCTTGAAATAGGTTGGAACAAAGCAATAAGTGCTTGAGGACACCCGAAACAGCATGACTTTTTCCTTCCTCCTTTTCCACCTCCTCCTCTTCTTCCTCCTTCTCACAGGTTGGTCTGTTCCACTGTTATTCGCAACATTTATGTACAAAATGAGTTCATAAAGGTTGAGTGTTGTCCTGGTTGAATGTTGTCCTTGTTGAATGTTGTC
>OX387254.1:9989614-10002114 GCA_947562095.1 Branchellion lobata | reverse complement strand
ACTACACCACACCACACCACACCACACCTCATCACACCACACCACACCACACCACACCACACCACACCACACCAAACTACACCACACCACACCACACCACACCACACCACACCACATCACACCACACCACACCTCACCACACCCCACCACACCACACCACACCACACCACACCACACCACACCACATCTCACCACACTAACCCAAACCCCCTCAATCCCCCTCACACCCTCCAACCCCCTCAATCCCCCTCAAACCCTCCAACCCCCTCAATCCCCCTCAAACCCTCCAACCCCCTCAATCCCCCTCAAACCTCCCAGGACATGGGAAGGATAGTGTTGAGTTTTCGGAACGCGCAGCAGTTGGAGTTGAAAGTGAGTCACGTGCAGCCATCGGACATGGGAGCCTACCGCTGCACAGGCAAGAACCAGGTGGGAGCCGATGAGAGGAGTGCCTTCCTCAATGTCAAATGTGAGTCAGTGTGTGTGTGTGTGTGTGTGTGTGTGTGTGTGTGTGTGTGTGTGTGTGTGTGTGTGTGTGTGTGTGTGTGTGTGTGTGTGTGTGTGTGTGTGTGTGTGTGTGTGTGTGTGTGTGTGTGTGTGTGTGTGTGTGTGTGTGTGTGTGTGTGTGTGTGTGTGTGTGTGTGTGTGTGTGTGTGTGTGTGTGTGTGTGTGTGTGTGTGTGTGTGTGTGTGTGTGTGTGTGTGTGTGTGTGTGTGTGTGTGTGTGTGTGTTTGTGTCTGTCGGTGTCTGTGTGTGTGTGGTATAATGTAGTCTGGTGTGGCTGGCGATTGTTACAGAACAGATTATTTTATGTAAAGAATTTCTTTAAAACATTTGTTATTCTATCTAACACACACACACACACACACACACACACACACACACACAAACACACGAACACACTGACACAGATAAGCCAAGGTATCAGGGAGAGAGTGTGGACACGCCGGCTTGGGCGGGAGGCAAGCATGACATGAGGTGTGCTGTGCATGCCAACCCGCCCCCTGTGGTGCAGTGGATCAGGTGTTGTTGTTGTTGTTGTTGTTGTTGCTTCTCTTGTTCAGACTCTTGTATTTTGCGTTCAAAATTGTAGCTCGTATAAAAACATGGCACTGAGATGAAACATCTCTGACACACGCTAACACGGCATGAACTGGCACACCCCGACATGGCATGAAATGGCATGACACACCTCGACCTGACATGACACACGCTAACATGACATGACACACGCTATGATATGACATGACAGGTACGGGAGAGTGCTGGAGAGCAACATGACCTACAGAGTGTCAGAGAGCCTGGATATGCATGTTCTCACGGTCACTGTTGTTGTGGTGTTGTCGTGGTGTTGTTGTGGTGTTGTCGTGGTGTTGTTGTGGTGTTGTTGTAGTGTTGTTGTGGTGTTGTTGTGGTGTTGTGGTGTTGTTGTGGTGTTGTTGTGGTGTTGTTGTGGTGTAGTTGTGGTGTTATTGTTGTGGTGTAGTTGTTGTGTTGTCGTGGTGTTGTTGTGGGGTTGTTGTGGTGTTGTTGTGGTGTTGTTGTTGTGGTGTTGTTGTAGTGTTGTTGTGGTGTTGTTGTGGTGTTGTTGTGGTGTTGTTGTGGTGTTGTTGTGGTGTTGTTGTTGTGGTGTTGTTGTAGTGTGGTTGTGGTGTTGTGGTGTTGTTGTGGTGTTGTTGCGGTGTAGTTGTGGTGTTGTTGTTGTGGTGTTGTTGTGGTGTTGTTGTGGTGTTGTTGTGTTGTTGTGGTGTTGTTGTGGTGTTGTGGTGTTGTTGTGGTGTTGTTGTGGTGTAGTTGTGGTGTTGTTGTGTTGTTGTCGTAGTGTTGGTGTGGTGTTTTTGTGGTTTTGTTGTGGTGTTGTTGTTGTGGTGTTGTTGTGGTTTTGTTGTTGTGGTGTTGTTGTGATGTTGTTGTGGTGTTGTTGTGGTGTTGTTTTAATGTTTTTGTGATGTTGTTGTGGTGGTGTTGTTGTGGTGGAGTTTTTGTGGTGTTGTTGTGGTGTTGTTGTGGTGTTGTTGTACTGTTGTTGTGCTGGTGTTGTTGTAGTGGTGTTGTTGTGGTGTTGTGATGTTGTTGTGGTGGTGTTGTTGTGGTGGTGTTGTTGTGGTGTTATTGTGGTGTTGTTGTAGTGTTGTTGTGGTGGTGTTGCCATTTTTATTGATTGGTGGAAAAAAGATGGATATATGGAAGGATGAGTGTTTGGATGGAAAGATGAACAGATGGAGGAATGGAAGAATGGATGGATGAGTGATTAAATGGAAGGATGGATGGGAGGATGGATGGGAGGATGGATGGGAGGATGGATGGATGGGAGGATGTATGGGAGGATAGATGGGAGGATGGATGGAAGAATGGATGGATGGGAGGATGGATGGGAGGATGGATGGGAGGATGGATGGAAGAATGGATGGATGGGAGGATGGATGGGAGGATGGATGGAAGAATGGATGGATGGGAGGATGGATGGGAGGATGGATGGGAGGATGGATGGGAGGATGGATGGGAGGATGGATGGGAGGATGGATGGGAGAATGGATGGATGGGAAGATGGATGGATGGGAGGATGGATGGGAGGATGGATGGGAGGATGGATGGGAGGATGGATGGGAGGATGGATGGGAGGATGGATGGGAGGATGGATGGGAGGATGGATGGGAGGATGGATGGGAGGATGGATGGGAGGATGGATGGGAGGATGGATGGGAGGATGGATGGGAGGATGGATGGGAGGATGGATGGGAGGATGGATGGGAGGATGGATGGGAGGATGGATGGGAGGATGGATGGGAGGATGGATGGGAGGATGGATGGGAGAATGGATGGGAGAATGGATGGATGGGAGGATGAATGGGAAGATGAATGGGAAGATGAATGGAAAGATGAATGGGAAGATGAATGGGAAGATGAATGGGAAGATGAATGGGAAGATGAATGGGAAGATGAATGGATGGAAGGGCGGATGAATACCACAGGTGCACATCCGGACTGACTCGGATGACGAGCGTTGGATTTACGGTGACTACTTCTGCAGGGCCAAGAACGCCATCGGAGAAGGCCAACAGAGACTCCGACTTTTGAAAGCTGGTGCTTGTCACCCACCCATTCATTCATTCATCCACCCATTCATCCACCCATTCATCCACCCATTCATCCACCCATTCATCCACCCATTCATCCACCCATTCATCCACCCATTCATCCACCCATTCATCCACCCATTCATCTACCCATTCATCCACCCATTCATCCACCCATTTATCCACCCATCCATCCACCCATTCACTCACCCATTCATCCGCCCATTCATCTACCCATTCATCCACCCATTCATCCACCCACACACTCACCCATTCATCCACCCATTCATCCACCCATTCACTTACCCATTCATCCACCCATTCACTCACCTATTCATCCACCTATTTACTCACCCATTCATCCACCCATTCCTCCACCCATTCATCCACCCATTCATCCACCCATTCATCCACCCATTCATCCACCCATTCATTCACCCAATCGTCCACCCATTCATCCACCCATTCATCCACCCATTCATTCACCCATTCATCCACCCACTCATCCACCCATTCATCCCGTCATTCATCCACCCATTCATCCACCTATTCATCCACCCATTCACTCACCCATTCATCCACCCATCCATCCACCCATCCATCCACCCATCCATGCACCCATCCATCCACCCATCCATCCACCCACCAGGCATTCCAGATCCACCCATTCCAAAGCTTTTGCACCTTTTTTCCACCATGGCAGTCCTGGGGGCAGACCAGCCTCGCTACACTGGAGGCATCCCTCTCACTGGCTACCGCGTCGTCATGGCCAACCAACAATATGACTTCGAAGTGGGAGGTGGGTGGTGGTGGTGGTGGTGGTGGTGATGATGGTGGTGGTGGTGATGGTGGTGGTGGTGGTGGTGGTGGTGGTGGTTGTGTTGGTGGTGGTGGTTGAGTTGGTGGTGGTAGTGATAGTAGAAGTGGTGGTGGAGGTGGTGGTAGTGGTAGTGGAAGGGGTGGTTTAATGTTCGGTTTGTGGATAGGCGAGTAATTTTTCCTCACTTGCTCCACTCTTTCAGGGGCTTCAGACTACATGCAGGCCAGTTCTTTCAACTCAGGTCTTTAAACCATCACCACCCTCCCCCTCCATTTTCAATCTTTCAAGCCACACCACACCACACCACACCACATCACACCACACCACACCACACCACACCACACTACACCACACCACACCACACCACACCTCACTACACCACACTACACCACACCACACCACACCACACCACACCACAGAGGGCATGCGCCTAGAAAACCTGGAAGCGGGCAAGGAGTACATGGTGCAGATGGGCTGCAAGAACTTGGTCGGTGTGTCTCGCCTCGTCAACTTCACTTTCAGAACCTACGACAGGAGTGAGTGTCCAATCAACACTTGATAGCCTATGCATAACCATCTGATATTCCCTCTCATACACACATGCACACACACACACACACACACACACACACACACACACACACACACACACACACACACACACACACACACACACACACACACACACACACACAAGCCAAGCCACAGCAGCTGGAGGTGATCTCCGCAGAGGTCGCAACAAGCGCGTACGAGTACACGCTGGTGTGGCGCAAGCCCAAGACGGGTGGCCACCCCATCATCAAGTATGACATCAAGTACCGCAAGGTGCTGTGGTGTGGTGTGGTGTGGTGTGGTGTGGTGTGGTGTGGTGTGGTGTGGTGTGGTGTGATGTGGTGTGGTGTGGTGTGGTGTGGGTGTGGTGTGGTGTGGTGTGATGTGGTGTGGTGTGGTGTGGTGTGGTGTAGTGTGGTGTGGTGTGGTGTAGTGTGGTGTGGTGTGGTGTGGTGTGGTGTGGTGTGGTGTGGTGTGGTGTGGTGTGGTGTGGTGTGGTGTGGTGTGGTGTGGTGTGGTGTGGTGTGGTGTGGTGTGGTGTGGGTGTGGTGTGGTGTGGTGTGATGTGGTGTGGTGTGGTGTGGTGTGGTATGGTGTGGTGTGGTGTGGTGTGGTGTGGTGTGGTGTGGTGTGGTGTGGTGGGGTGAGGTATGGTGAGGGTGTGGTGTGGTTTGGTGCGATGTGGTGTGGTGTGGTGTGGTGTGGTGTGGTTTAGTGTGGTGTGGTGTCGTGTCGTGTCGTGTCGTGTCGTGTGGTCTGGTGTGGTGTGGTGTGGTGTGGTGTGGTGTGGTGTGGTGTCGTGTCGTGTGGGTGTGGTGTGGTGTCGTGTGGTGTCGTTTGGTGTGGTGTGGTGTGGTGTGGTGTCGTGTGGTGTGGTGTGGTGTGGTGTGGTGTGGTGTGGTGTGGTGTGGTGTGGTGTGGTGTGGTGTGGTGTCGTGTGGTGTGGTGTGGTGTGGTGAGGTCACTTGTTTTTGAGGTGATGGTTCCTTCCGACAACATAGCATCGATTCTTTTGACAAGTTTTCTACAGCCACTCTCACAAACACCCCACGAACACCCACAAACACCCCCACAAACACCCCCACAAACACTCCCACAAACATCCTCACAAACACCCCTACAAACACCTTACAAACACTTCACAAACACCCCACAAACACCTCACAAACACCCCACAAACACCTCACAAACACCTCACAAACACCCCACAAACACCCCACAAAAACCCCAAAAACACCCCACAAACATCCCACAACTCCCTCAGGCGGCGAACCAGGACTTCTTGCAACAGCACTCTTCCATGGGGGGTGGTGCTTCAAGGGCGGGAGATTGGGTGCATGTGGTGTTGTGGGACCAGCCCTCAGACCCCCTGGTGAGACACACGCTGAAAGGCCTTGACCCACTTAGTGTGTACGAGGTGAGCCTGCATGCGCACAACGAGGCGGGCAGGTCCGATGAAGCAGCTCTCTTCCGCTTCAGAACCATTGAGGGTGGGTAAAGGGGTGGTGTGTGGGTGAGGGGGTGGTGGGTGGATGAGGGGGTGGTGAGTGGATGAGGGGGTGGTGAGTGGATGAGGGGGTGGTGAGTGGATGAGGGGGTGGTGAGTGGATGAGGGGGTGGTGAGTGGATGAGGGGGTGGTGAGTGGATGAGGGGGTGGTGAGTGGATGAGGGGGTGGTGAGTGGATGAGGGGGTGGTGAGTGGATGAGGGGGTGGTGAGTGGATGAGGGGGTGGTGAGTGGATGAGGGGGTGGTGAGTGGATGAGGGGGTGGTGTGTGGAGGAAAGGGTGCTGGGTGAAAAAGATGGTGGGTAAAAGGATAGTGGGTGAAGGAGAGGGTGGTGAATGACTGAGGGAGTGGGGTGATAGGTAAGTGAGGAAGGTGGGGTGATGGATAGGGGAAGGGGTGGGGTGATGGATAGGGGAAGGGGTGGGGTGATGGATAGGGGAAGGGGTGGAGTGGGGGATAAGGGAGGGGGTGGGGTGATGAGTAGAGAATGGCGGTGTAATTATTGGTGGGTGAAAGGGGTGGTGCGTGCATGAAGGGGGTGAGAATGAATTAAAAAGTACTGGTTGTCGTTGGAGGTGTGAGCCGGTGTGGTGGTTGTTGTTGTTGAAGGTGTGAGCTGGTGTGGTGGTTGTTATTGTTGAAGGTGTGAGCTGGTGTGGTTGTTGTTGTTGTTGAAGGTGTGAGTCGGTGTGGTGGTTGTTGTTGTTGGAAGTGTGAGCTGATGTGGTTGTTGTTGTTGTTGAAGGTGTGAGCTGGTGTGGTGGTTGTTGTTGTTGAAAGTGTGAGCTGGTGTGGTGGTTGTTGTTGTTGAAGGTGTGAGCCGGTGTGGTGGTTGTTGTTGTTGGAAGTGTGAGCTGGTGTGGTTGTTGTTGTTGTTGAAGGTGTGAGCTGGTGTGGTGGTTGTTGTTGTTGAAAGTGTGAGCTGGTGTGGTGGTTGTTGTTGTTGAAGGTGTGAGCCGGTGTGGTGGTTGTTGTTGTTGAAAGTGTGAGGTGGTGTGGTTGTTGTTGTTGTTGAAAGTGTGAGCTGGTGTGGTTGTTGTTGTTGTTGAAGGTGTGAGCTGGTGTGGTTGTTGTTGTTGTTGGAGGTGTGAGCCGGTGTGGTGGTTGTTGTTGTTGAAAGTGTGAGCTGGTGTGGTTGTTGTTGTTGTTGGAGGTGTGAGCTGGTGTGGTGGTTGTTGTTGTTGGAGGTGTGAGCTGGTGTGGTTGTTGTTGTTGTTGGAGGTGTGAGCTGGTGTGGTGGTTGTTGTTGTTGAAGGTGTGAGCTGGTGTGGTGGTTGTTGTTGTTGGAGGTGTGAGCTGGTGTGGTGGTTGTTGTTGTTGAAGGTGTGAGCTGGTGTGGTGGTTGTTGTTGTTGAAGGTGTGAGCTGGTGTGGTTGTTGTTGTTGTTGAAGGTGTGAGCTGGTGTGGTTGTTGTTGTTGTTGAAGGTGTGAGCTGGTGTGGTGGTTGTTGTTGTTGAAGGTGTGAGCTGGTGTGGTGGTTGTTGTTGTTGAAGGTGTGAGCTGGTGTGGTGGTTGTTGTTGTTGAAGGTGTGAGCTGGTGTGGCGGTTGTTGTTGTTGGAGGTGTGAGCTGGTGTGGTTGTTGTGAGGAAGGTTGGTGGGGTTTGTGTGTTGTGATGGTGGTTGAAAGAGGTCGGAAAGGGTTTTGCGGGTTTTTGATTGGTTGGTGGTTTGTGATTGGTTGGTGGTTTGTGATTGGTTGGTGGTTTGTGATTGGTTGGTGGTTTGTGATTGGTTGGTGGTTTGTGATTGGTTGGTGGTTTGTGATTGGTTGGTGGTTAGTGATTGGTTGGTGGTTTTTGATTGGTTTGTGGTTTGTTATTGGTTGTTGGTTTGTGATTGGTTGGTGGTTTGTGATTGGTTTGTGGTTTGTGATTGGCTGTTGTTTGTGATTGGTTGGTGGTTTGTGATTGGTTGGTGGTTTGTGATTGGTTGGTGGTTTGTGATTGGTTGGTGGTTTGTGATTGGTTGGTAGTTTGTGATTGGTTGGTGGTTATTGGGGGGGGGGGATGAAGAAGGAGGATGATGGTGTTTCAATCAAACAAACGCTGAATGGTGAAAACCTGACAACAACAAAATATTTAAAAATTTAAAAAAAACCGAATGTCGTAAGAACTCGCAAACTGCGAGGTAACCAAGAATAACTTTGTTGTTTTTCAACGCTAGAAATATTAAAAAATTAAAAAACGTCAATAATAAAAAAAAACAACAAGCAACAACAACAAAAAACAACAACAAACAACAACAACAAACAACAACAAAAAACAAAAACAAAAAACAACAACAAACAACAATAAAAACAATAAAAACAACAAACAACAAACAACAATAAAAACAACAAACAACAAACAACAAACAACAACAACTCCGCACATAAAGCTTGTCCTCTTTGATTCATATCTTCTGCATGCTTCCGTGCTTTCACGTTATTATTATTTTTTATTTTTTTATTTAATTTTTATTTTCACTATTATTATTATTATTATTATTATTATTATTATTATTATTATTATTATTATTATTATTATTATTATTATTATTATTATTATTATTATTATTATTATTATTATTATTTATTTTATTTATTTTTTTTTATTTTTTTTTGTGAATTTTATTTTATTAATATTATTAATATTATTTATTATTATTTTGTTTTTTTTTATTTTATTATTATTATTATTATTATTATTATTATTATTATTATTATTATTATTATTATTATTATTATTATAATAATTGTTGTTGTTGTTATTATTATTATTAATTATAGCATTTTGTTTCATTTTCATTTTATTAACTCTTCTTCATTTCCTTCTTTTCAGTTCGACTTGATTCCTTCTCGCGAGCCTGTGTCACGTGTTCAAAGCCACCCATCCTCTTCCTCCTCCTCCTCCTCTTCCTTCTTTTTTTCCTCCTTCTCCCTCCCCCCCTTTTATTCTGACTTCTTCCATTAACACCATCTTCTTCTTCCTTTTCTGACTCCTCCCACCAACTCTTTTCTCATCCTCTTCCTTTTTCTCTTAATCTCCCTTTTCCTCCTCCTTCTGTAAGTTTTAGAAATCGCCAGAATTCTTCAAAAACTCCAAAACCTTTGGAACGTTTTGAAATTACAAAACTTTCTGGAGCCTTCTAGAACTTTCTAGAACTTTCTGGAGCCTTCTAGAACTTTCTAGAACTTTCTGGAGCCTTCTAGAACTTTCTGGAGCCTTCTAGAACTTTCTAGAACTTTCTGGAGCCTTCTAGAACTTTCTGGAGCCTTCTAGAACTTTCTGGAGCTTTCTAGAACTTTCTAGAACTTTCTGGAGCCTTCTGGAACTTTCTGGAACTTTCTGGAACTTTCTGGAACTTTCTGGAACTTTCTGGAACTTTCTAAAACTTTATGGAATTTTTTCAGAACTCTCTTATACTCTTTGGAACTTTTTGAAAGCTTTGAGAACTTCCTAAAACCTTTCAGAACTTTGTAGAACCCATTAAAACTTTGTAGAACCCTTCAGAACTTTGTAGAACCCTTCAGAACTTTGTAGAACCCTTCAGAACTTTGTAGAACCTTTCAGAATTTTGTAGAACCCTTCAGAACTTTGTAGAACCCTTCAGAACTTTGTAGAACCCTTCAGAACTTTGTAGAACCCTTCAGAACTTTGTAGAACCCTTCAGAACTTTGTAGAACCCTTCAGAACTTTGTAAAACATTTCAGAAATTTTTGGTACTTTTTGTAACTTTTTAAACATTTTACAAAGTTTTTAGAAATTTTTTTTTTTACTTTTGTCTTTTTAGAATTGTTTGTGTGAATGGATGTGTGAATGGATGTGTGGATGGATGTGTGGATGGATGTGTGGATGGATGTGTGGATGGATGTGTGAATGGATGTGTGAATAGATTTGTGAATGGATGCGTGAAGGGATGTGTGGATGGATGTGTGGATGGATGTGTGAATGGATGTGTGGATGGATGTGTGGATGAATGTGTGAATGGATGTGTGAATGGATGTGTGAATGGATGTGTAAATGGATGTGTGAATGGATGTGTGAATGGATGTGTGAATGAATGTGTGAATGGATGTGTGAATGGATGTGTGAATGGATGTGTGGATGGATGTGTGGATGGATGTGTGAATGGATGTGTGAATGGATGTGTGAATGGATGTGTGAATGGATGTGTGAATGGATGTGTGAATGGATGTGTGAATGGATGTGTGAATGGATGTATGAATGGATGTGTGGATGGATGTGTGAACAGATGTATGAGTGGATGTGTGGATGGATGTGTGGATGGATGTGTGGATGGATGTGTGGATGGTGCCTGTTATTCCTTCTCAATTTCACGAACGCCTCTTTTCCTGGCAAGCAATTCAGCTTGTACATATTAGCATGTAAGGTGTGGTGTGGTGTTGTGTTGTGGTGTTGTGGTGGTGTGGTGTGGTGTGGTGTGGTGTGGTGTGGTGTTGTGGTGTTGTGGTGGTGTGATGTGGTGTGGGGTGGTGTGACTTGGTGTGACTTGGTGTGGCATGGTGTGGTGTGGTGTGGTGTAGTGTGAGGTGATGTGGTGTGGTGTGGTGTGGTGTGACTTAGTGTGGCATGTTGTGGTGTGGTGTGGTGTGGTGTGGTGCGGCGGGGTGTGGCATGGTATGGTGTGGCGTAGTGTTGCGTAGTGTGGTGGCTTGTGTGCTTGTGTGGTGTGGTGGCTTGTGTGCTTGTGTGATGTGGTGGCTTGTGTGCTTGTGTGGTGTGGTGGCTTGTGTGCTTGTGTGGTGTGGTGGCTTGTGTGCTTGTGTGGTGTGGTGGCTTGTGTGCTTGTGTGATGTGGTGGCTTGTGTGCTTGTGTGGTGTGGTGGCTTGTGTGCTTGTGTGGTGTGGTGGCTTGTGTGCTTGTGTGGTGTGGTGGCTTGTGTGCTTGTGTGGTGTGGTGGCTTGTGTGCTTGTGTGATGTGGTGGCTTGTGTGCTTGTGTGGTGTGGTGTGGTGTGGTGTGGTGTGGTGTGGTGTGGTGTGGTGTGGTGTGGTGTGGTGTGGTGTGGTGTGGTGCGGTGGGGTGTGGCAAGGTATGGTGTGGCGTAGTTTGGCGTGGTGTGGTGGCTTGTGTGCTTGTGTGGTGTGGTGGCTTGTGTGCTTGTGTGATGTGGTGGCTTGTGTGCTTGTGTGGTGTGGTGTGGTGTGGTGTGGTGTGGTGTGGTGTGGTGTGGTGTGGTGTGGTGTGGTGTGGTGTGGTGTGGTGCGGTGGGGTGTGGCAAGGTATGGTGTGGCGTAGTTTGGCGTGGTGTGGTGGCTTGTGTGCTTGTGTGGTGTGGTGGCTTGTGTGCTTGTGTGATGTGGTGGCTTGTGTGCTTGTGTGGTGTGGTGGCTTGTGTGCTTGTGTGATGTGGTGGCTTGTGTGCTTGTGTGGTATGACTACATATCAAAAAGCTTTGGTTGGCGTCATTTACGTTGAAAACAAATGTTGTTTGAGCGATGATATTTGAAACATTCACCAGGCAATGATTGTCGAAAGTTGTTGATTCAAAACCTGTTCCCAATCTGCATACGTCACACCATCATTTCACCATCATTTCGCCATCCCTCCACCATCATTTCACCATCATTTCACCATCATTTCACCATCATTTCACCATCATTTCATCATTGGTTCACTATCGGTTCACCATTTTTTACCATTTTTCACCATCGTTCCACTATTTCTATATTACTTACCTCCATTCTGTTTCAAATTGACGCGTTGTCGGAACTTTTCAGTTATAAAGCTTTTTTCGTTCGGATTGTTCGAGAATTCTTTGGCCTTGTTGCAGCGGTCAGCCAGTTGCGGCTGTGGCTCAGTGGGTAGTGAGCTCAGATGCAAGTCGTGAAATGCAGGTATCGAGTCTTGACAAAACTCAAAGTAGAGTGCTGAAGGCGGCAACTCGAATAGAGAATAGACGCCGTGCCAGACTGTCTTAACCGCCTGCTAGCCGTTCCCATGAAGCGCATTTGAAGGCTAAAAGACGCTTTGCAAATGTTTTCATTCGAGTTGTAAGGAAAAGGTTCAAAGCTATTTGAATATTTTTGTCGTTAAAAAGAAGTATTGAGAGATATGGAGGAGGATTGAGTGCTATGGAGGAGGATTGAGGGATATGGAGGAGGATTGAGTGATATGGAAGAGGATTGAGTGATATGGAGCAGGATTCAGGGATATGGAGCAGGATTGAGTAATATGGAGGGGGATTTAGTGATATGGAAGAGGATTGAAAAATATGGAAGAGGATTGAGTGATATGGAGGAGGATTGAGGGATATGGAAGAGGATTGAGTGATATGGAAGAGGATTGAGTGATATGGAGGAGGATTGAGTGATATGGAAGAGGATTGAGTGATATGGAGGAGGATTGAGTGATATGGAGGAGGATTGAGTGATATGGAGGAGGATTGAGGGATATGGAGGAGGATTGAGTGATATGGAGGAGGATTGAGTGATATGAAGGAGGATTGAGGGATATGGAGGAGGATTGAGTGATATGGAGGAGGATTGAGTGATATGGGGGAGGATTGAGTGATATGGAGAGGATTGTGTGATATGGAG